>NW_018922442.1:53350-78600 GCF_002207925.1 Prunus avium
TCTCATCTCTCCCTCTGCAACTCTCTCTCTCTCTCTCTCTCTCTCTCTCTTCCCTTTCCTTTCTTCTCCCTCTTTCTGATTCTTTCTCTTCTTCCTCTCTTTGTTTTGCATATAATTTGATTTGGATTGTTTGCTCAAGTGACGGAGGAGAGTTGGCTTTAATTCGAAGAGACTGAAAACAAAAACGCCAAAAACGAAAACGACTTTCTGGCGTTTTCAACATTTATTCATACTTTCATTTTCATTCTCAGAAAACAATTTCGGCTTGTTTCTCAAAATAACCCACCGAACACGTTTTCACGTGAAAACAGAAAACAAAAACAGAAAATGGCCCTTGAAAATGATACCGAACGGGCCCTTATCATATTCACCTACAAAGCCACATAACAGTCAAACCTACCAATAAACAATTATTGAATATAGAAATGTGAATAAACAATGCCATAAACAAATGCAGAGGTCTTGGACCACTAAGTATTGTCTGGAATCCAAAGCAGTTTGGTCTTTTTTTGTATGCTTTTCCAACAATACACCGACAAAAATGGACCTTTTATACTTTTCCAACAACACACTGACAGAAATGGACCATGGACCACAAATATCACTCTCAAGCACACTTCAAAGCAAATCAAAGGTTTTAAAAAAAAAAAAAAACCACAAGCCCTTTACAACGAAACCAAAAAGCTAGAAGGAATAAAACCCCAAGCAACTTATAGTAACGAGGAGCCCGACAGCCAGGGGGACAAAAACCCCACAACATCTCGACTTACAGTAACCCAGCCTTCTCTGTGCTTTCAATCGATGCGAAATGAGGATTAGGTTTCAATTTGGGGAATAAGTTTTGATTTTGGGGGGATATCGATTTGGGTGGGAGGCTCCGAACGATTTGGGGGGTATCTAGAAATCGATTTGGGGTTTTTTTTTTTAATTAATGAGCGCCACATGTTGTTTGGGCCCGAAACCCATGGACATGAGATGCCGAAAATGCCCTTCAAAAATCGTCCAGCTAAACACCACATAGGCAGATAACAGATTTTCTGATGATCTTGCTTACGGAGGGGGCAAATTATAGGGTTTCCGTGAGGTTGAGTATGTACTAGTAAATGTCCCTAAAATCAGGTATAAACTTGAAAATGACCCTGTAGGTTGTGGGGTTTTATGTAGTTTGTCCTTTTATTTTTCAATTATTAAAATATGTAACGGATCACATTATTTTATTATGGATTTTTAGATTTATGTGGAAGTTCAAAAAGTATGTGTGTGAGCTGTGATCATGGGTCATACAAGTTTTGTTTTGGATTTGGGTCGTGAGTGTTGCTGTGTAGGGTTTGTGTGCTGGTGGGCTACCAGAGTTGGCTTCCTATTTGAAACCAATTGTTGGCTGGGTGGCTACATTAGAATAAAAGTTTGGACCCATGAAGCACTTCCATTCGAGTCAACCAAACCCAATTGTTTGACCCCAAAAAAAAAAAACCCAATTGAGATTTTCCCCAATTCTTTTTATTTTTTTCTGAAAATGAGAAAAAGTTGCTGTATCTTTTCCCATAGAATGCAAATATGGTGGCGAAAAAGGGGCTTTAAAGAGCCAATCCAACGTTATTTTTAATATTTTAGCATAAAGGAAATCCCATGGCCAATCTCAAACCAAATATTTTATATTTCAATCCCATGGCCATGCAAGTAGAAAGCCAATAAACTAATACTTTAAGCTTTATTGGTCACCCTTTCATCCCAATGAAAGGGCTTCCAATCCCATGGCCAATGCGCCACTTCCACTCTTACTCACAAAAAAAGACCTTTTGTTTTTTGATAGAGTGATACTAAACTATTTTAATGTACGGGAAGATGAATTAAATTCAAGTATGAGGAAACATGCATTCACAAAAGAGATTTTAACTCAAGCTCATGTGGGCTTTTGAAAAAATGTGCATGTGACATTATGTACCCAATTATGTAACTCTACGACCCTAAATTTGCATGATTGTGTCACTTTTTAATTATAAATCCATCTTTAACTATAATGTGTAAAAAATATTGATTTTTTTTTATTAACCCTGAGGGAAAATAACTTGGAATTTAGCTAAAAGTTAGGAATTTAAGAGGAGAAATTGACAATTCCCTTGTTTGGCAACTTAAATTCGAAATTTATTAAATGACGCTTGGAAAAAATCGTGAAAATTGGAGTATCAAATTCCTGAGTTTAATTTCCACCAAAATAGGCGTCATTTCACAATTTCCCTAGTGTCATTTACAAAATTCGACATACATAAATCCAAACACTTGAATATTCAATTGCCAGAAATTGAAATGATGAAAATCTAAATTTCATCATTTTAGAATTCTATGTCATTTTCAATTCCTTCGTCAAAATGGAGGGTAATGAAATGGAAGTTTGATTGATTCCCACAAAAATGTTTGAATGTCAGAGAGGACGGCATTGACAATCACCGTCCCACCCATTAATATATGGGATGGGCCGCCCTGATCTCATGTGATCCATTTCCATGGATTGGTTTTTTTAAACTTACTCATGTTCTGGCCCAAAAAATAATAATTATAAATTATTTTTACATATATTATGCATGTATTAATTAATTATTAATATGATGTAATCTCCAACTTGGAGGTTTTTAATAATGGCTTAATGAGAGCCCTACTACGTGGTCTTGGATCTGCTGCTTTGCGTCAATGTCTTGCGCTTAAGATATTGAGAGTAAAATTCTGTCAAACCACTCATTGACGCAAGATTGGAAAATAATGTTGTGATGTAGGAAGGACTTGAGGCCGGCCCTCTTGCCTTCAGGCATATGATAAGGTTTTTGTAGTAATTCCACATCAAGATTAAACAAGGATTATAAGTTAAACAAGGATTAGGCTACATGTTCTGCCCCATTAATTTAGTCCCAACTTGCTAATCGATAAGGTTTTTCGGTTAGCTTTCGAGTCAATGGCGCGTATTTGCTGCATTAAACAGCCGACAAACATGTTTTTATTAGTGCTTAAGCAACACTTATGCAATTATGGCCTGCCTCAAATCGAAACTTCCTTCATTAACTTATGATAAAACAAACACGATTAAATATCTCTGGTGGAAAAGGTAGAGCTTGGTTTATATTAAGAACTTGAAAAAGGTGAAATTGTGTTTAGTTTTTGGAATCACATGCAATGATATGATATATATTTGACAATCTCTTTGCTTGGAAATGAAGAGATCAGAGATCGATGTACTCTTAGTTGTAATGTCAAACAAAATTCAACAAAAGAAAAATGTTGCTCTTGCAAAAAATTTTTTTGCATGAAATTAATTATGTGGGTTGGCTTTATTTTTTGGTTGGAGTAGAGATTCGAATACAGGATCTTAGATGTATGAGTAACTATGATTTAGGGTTAGAAAGAGAAGTATCACTATATTATAAACTCTAAACCCTAAATTGCTCTCAAATACTAGAGCTAGTAAGCCTTGTAATTTTTGGTTGGAGTAGAGATTCGAATACAAGATCTTAGATGTATGAGTAACTATGATTTAGGGTTAGAAAGAGAAGTATCACTATATTATAAACTCTAAACCCTAAATTGCTCTCAAATACTAGAGCTAGTAAGCCTTTTACAAATCACTTTTAGCATTAAAAAGAGAAGTATCACTGCACAAAGAGCTAAACACATCTTCAATTTTGCATATATAATGTGCATGATATTGATATAGGTAAATAGCTCACTGTGCTGTCATTGACTTGGTCATTAGAATAAATGGAGGTTGGTCAAACAATTGATAATATATGATGGGGAAAGTGGAGAGCGATCTCACTCTTCCTCCTCTGCTATAAAATCCCCCCCACCCTTTGCTCCTCTTCCCCTGCCCGTTTCAAGGGCAGTCTGTCCCCCCATAAGACACCTACTTTGTTTTATCTTAAACATGAAGACCTAAGAAAACCAAATCTAGCAAATCCCGATCAATATGTCCTAATATACTGATTAGCATTTATTTTATCATTTTTCCTTCCTCTCCAATCTGCGTACCGAACAACGGCTTCCTAATATTCAACGGCTTCCTCAATGTGCTTGCATGACGGCCTACTCTTTTACCTGAAGCAAAGCTCAACCTCAACTCAAGCTCATTTGGATTCACATATAACCCACCACAGCTAGCTAGCCTCATTGTGTGTGCAGTGTGCACATATCCCAATGAGCCACAAGCCAAAAAAATAAATAACCAATAAACTTGCTGACACACACAAACTGGTGTGTGCAAGTTAGTTACGTGACCAATTTCGTGAGAGGATGTTACAGAATAACGTTCTCTTGCGAAACTTATGTTGTAAGATATATACCTACTTTCGGTTCTGAAGCAAGGAAATCTAGAAGTTCAAATATTTTTTAGACTCTGTCGTCACATTGCTGCATCAAAAAAATACATGAATGGTGCTTGACAGTCACACGCTAGCTAGCCAGTCAGTTTGTTAAGGCCGTACATTAGTTGCGACAGGGCCAAAGCCAATATATGTGAAGTCGTGGGTGTTTCAAGATCAGAAAGGAATTTGCATTCCCTTTTTCTGGGCCTAACTTCTAAAGCAGCTAACTGTATCTCCTGCAAGTCTGCAAGTCTCCAACGTAGCCAGTTCATAACTTACAATAAATAAATAACTTCTCATTTTACCAAAAAAGGAAGAAGAAAAAAAGTTACAAAACCATCAATCCTGTATGGTGTTTTGTGTGTAAATTATCTGTATGTTATTGTTAATCGAGTTTTGACTTGATCCTTTTAAAAGAAAAGGACTTTTCTCTTCTTGGGACATGAGTGGAGCCTATGAAAGATTAGAATTTTAGCTGTATGCTGGGTTGTGTGCATGACAATAATTTACTCAAAACAGTACTCACTTTGTCCTCAGATCCTACAATTACCAGGTGGGTCAGATGCAAGCCAACACTTTCTTGACTGTATATGTAGTCCAGATGTTTATAATCCCAACATGGGGCTTTACTGGTTTGGATCCCGATAAATTTTGTTCCATTGGTTGTTCCAAAAAAAATTTGGTTATTTCAGAGTAGGGTCCTTGAAATGACATATGATTCACTACCCACTACCATTGCAGACATTGTCTGTATATATATATATATATATATGTACAGTTATTCGCTCATTCGAACGTCTGCACGTTATTATCGTGCTGCTGTTAATCTCCCTCTCCTTCTCTCCAGAATTGAACTATTCATAATACACCTCTCCTTCTCTCCAGAATTGAACTATTCATAATACACCTGATATGTCTGTGTTCCTGGCAAAAACAGAACAGAGATGAAGAGGGTACATAGATTTTAATATTGTTATACAGTTGTAATATTTGAAATATTGTGACTTAAGCACTTCCTCCTAGTATTAGACTAGGAATGAGATATTGACTTGAGAAAACAATGAGGAAACAAAATCATTACCCTGAAAAGATTTCATTTTCTTTAGAGCCACAAAAGTCTTTATGTGGGTCAAGTATATGCCTGCTGGTGGAAACTTCCAAATCACCCTGTGGGCAGCTTCTGTTAGCTTGAAATCAGTTTATAGTATCAGCCAAAGAAAAAAACCCTCTTGTTTTGAAGCATAATCAGCCTCTCATGCAGATCATCATCTTTCATGAGTAAATGCCACCAAAATGATGTCTGCCAAAATTATCAAACCATGACTAAAATCTATCAGCCACCCTCTTGAAAAGATGTTTCCTGATACAATAATCTCTGTGTCTCTCAGCAGATAAAGCTGTAAAGTGAGCATCTGCATGATTGTTGTTCTGATTGGCATTGTCCTATTCTTCTTGCAGGGTCTTCTTGTTATATTTTATTCTCTTTTTGCTTAGAAAAAAAAAAAATTTAATAATTAATTTATTATTTTTCATTCCATCTGTCTAATTAGACAATTAATAGCTAGGTCCTTGGCAGCACTGGCAGCAGTTGTGGTTGAATGCTTAAATGCAGACCAAGCTTATCTTAAGCATATATACAAGCTGTTGATTTGAGTTTGAAATTCTAAAAAATAATTATTTTATATAATTGGCTGTAGGAAAAAGAGGTAAAAATATTGAAGGTTGTTTTGACCGACCTTTTTTTATTATAAATATATTCACCAGCTTACCAGACAAGGCCACGTGTGTAGGACCTCCCCTAGCCTCAACTTCCCTTACATTTCCTTCTTTCTTATTTTAAAGATGTTTGAATATACACCATTTCCCAAAATCCCCTCCAGAATCTGTTATTTAATCATTTCCCTCCACCCCCTCTTATCAGCTGTTGCACAGAAACACATTCAGACAGAAGCCTTGTATTATAAGACAATGGCTCATACAAATATGTAGCACTTTCTCTTCCTTTGTTCTTTAAGTATGTTCACTCTTCTTCTTCCCTTTTTCCCTTCTGCAAGGCAACTTTACAAATTATAAAATTCAGTTCAAAAGGAAGAGAGAGTCTGCCTTTCTAAAAGTTTCAAGGTCTTTTCTGATCAATCAGCCTGCAATTTCAATTAATTTTTTTTTTCCATTCTTTGCGTGTGTGCCAAACAGCTCTCAGTAAATGACATGTCCCAGAGCCACCTCTGAACCAAAGCTTGCATATTAATTCTCCTTCCAAATGTTGCCAAGGATGATTCCCAGCTATAATCCAAATGACAATGAACATGGTTTGAAGCTTTTGGAGGACCTGACAACAAATGCATATGAAGTGCAGCAACAGGTGTTAGAAGAGATACTTACAAAAAATGCACAGACAGAATATCTCAGTGCCTTTCTCAATGGCCACTATGACAGGAAAGATTTCAAGAAGAAAGTTCCTGTTGTGAATTATGAAGATGTCAAGCCTTACATCGAGCGAATTGCGAATGGAGAGCCATCAGATATCATCTCAGCTCAAAAAATCACTGAGCTCCTCACAAGGCATGGAAAATATTGTTCACAACTCATATTCTATATAGTAAAAATACCATTTCTTTTTCATGAATTTTGTTCTAATTAGTTATCTCCCTTGCAGCTCTGGAACTTCTGGAGGGCAGCCTAAGATGATGCCTTCAACTGTTGAAGACTTGGACAGAAAGACATTCTTTTATAATCTTCTTGTGCCTGTGATGAACAAGTGAGAAGTTTAGTTTTTTTCTCCTTTTGTTGTGTCACATTAAAATTCATTGATGGTTCTATTTTAATGTAACAGTGAAAACAAGGCAACTGAGCAATTCTGTTATTCTGAATTTCAGGTATGTGGATGGCTTGGACCAAGGAAAAGGAATGTACCTCTTGTTTATCAAACCAGAAATTAGTACTCCTTCTGGGTTGGTGGCAAGGCCTGTCCTAACCAGCTACTACAAGAGCAGTAACTTCCGAAACCGGCCTTTCAACCGGTACAACATCTACACAAGCCCAGATGAGACCATCTTGTGTCTAGACAGCAAGCAGAGCATGTACTGCCAGTTACTCTGTGGTTTAGTTCAGAGGGATGAAGTCATGAGGGTTGGTGCGGTTTTCGCATCCGCTTTCCTAAGGGCTATCAAATTCTTAGAGGACCACTGGAAGGAGTTGTGCTCTAACATAGGATCAGGTCATATCAGTGATTGGATCACTGACCCCAGTTGCAGAAATGCTGTGTCCTTAGTTCTTAGCAAACCAAATCCAGATTTGGCCAATTTGATTGAGTATGAGTTTAATAACAAGTCATGGGAAGGTATAGTCAAGAGGCTTTGGCCTAGAACAAAGTACATTGAGGTTATAGTCACAGGGTCTATGGCTCAATATATCCCAACTCTTGAATTTTATTCTGGTGGACTGCCTTTGATTTCAACAATGTATGCTTCCTCTGAATGCTATTTTGGGATCAATTTCAACCCACTAAGCAAGCCACATGATGTTGCTTACACCCTCCTTCCTAACATGGCCTACTTTGAGTTCCTACCTGTGGAGAAACACCATGAAGAGGTAGCCCCTTGCAATGGTGTTTCTGATCAAAATTGCATAAAGGAGGAGGAAAAGGAAAATCTAGAAACAGTTGATCTAGTGGATGTGAAGCTTGGTCACTATTATGAACTTGTCGTCACAACGTTTACAGGTATTTTACTTCCTATTTTTAGATCTTACCCACATGCTTCATGTATTTTATGTTTTGTTTCTTAAGCAAAGAAAACCAACCTATCTCAAAGACTTGAACATTCAAAGAAATTTTTTACCTTTGTAACTACATTACCCAACTGTGAATTTACCATCCAACTTACCGGGTCATAGTTGATTAAACACATTATTCTCTGAAACACCAGACTCATTTGTCAGACTGTTTTGTTTATTTGTTTTTCCTTGTATGCAGGCCTATACAGGTACAGAGTTGGCGACATTCTAATGGTGACTGGTTTCCACAACAATGCTCCTCAGTTCAGATTTATGCACAGGAGAAATGTGGTTTTAAGCATTGACACTGACAAAACCAATGAAGAAGACCTTTTAAATGCAGTGACACAAGCAAAGCTCCTCCTGGATCCCCTTGGCTTCCTCCTGATTGAATACACAAGCTACGCAGACACTTCGTCAATCCCAGGCCATTATGTACTGTTTTGGGAGCTTAAAACCAAAGAAAAAAATGACCTCATAGAGCTTGACACTAATATAATGGAGCAATGCTGCTCCACAGTGGAAGAATCACTGGACTCTGTGTATAGGAGGTGCAGGAGAAAGGACAATTCAATTGGGCCACTAGAGATAAGAATTGTGAAGCATGGAGCTTTTGATGCACTCATGGATTTTTCTGTGTCTCAGGGCTCTTCTGTTAACCAATACAAGACACCCAGGTGCATTAAATCTGAGGAAGCCATTAAGATTTTGGATTCAAGGGTGGTGGGAAGATTTTTCAGTAAATCAACTCCTCTCTGGGAGCCATTTAGAATGGAGACTAAATAAATGACAAGAAAAAAAAACATGGTGAAATTTACTTTGGTCTTCTTTTAGACTATGGCATCGGCATTATGTGAGCCATCCAGGATTAATTTCCCTAGCATTGTACTAAGAACCATTTATGATTTGATTTGTAGAAGTTCTAATTTAATTCTGTGTTTTCCCTCTCATTGTGTATGTTGGATTTGGATTAAAATTAGAGTACTTTTAGACACTTCTGTCTCTGATTGTGAAACCACAAATCTGTCCCTTGTGTACTAAAGTTTGGTTAATAATTCATATGAAGCTTGCATGGCAGTGAAATTAGTGCAGTTTCAGGCATAACAAGTACTTCCATTGCTATAAGGGACTGGTACAAACACATGAGGAAAGTGATATATAAACATGCTAATTAAGTAGTCTAGGGAAACATTTAATGATTCACATGAAGAAAAGGAGATCAGACAATGGAGTTCAATTGTCGCTTTCGAACGCCATCGTTTTCCAGTAAATCAGGTGGATAAATATACATCAAGAAAATTAAAAATAACATGAAACAGAACATTTAGAGGATCAAACTGATACGCCCAATTTTTTTTTTATAAAGAAAAAAGAAAAAAAAAACTATAGATTAGCTTGCTTAAGTTGGCACCAGATGTGTTCTGTCATCTAATATTCTTACAAATATCTACATGGACATAAATTTGGCAGCTTAGCAGATTCAATCAGTGCTCTGCTCATTCAAGAATCAAGACAGCATCTAATTTCCTATTTTTTTCTTAATGGGAAAACTAATTTACATGTACTAATTTCTTCAGTTAAAAAACATGGACATAAATGGAAAGGGAAAACAACAGACATGGGCTTAGCCAAGTTGGCATCGGGTGGACATACTCTCCATTATGCACCTGAGTTCGAATCCCCCTCCCGTAGTTTAGTAAAATATTGTTTGTGTAAAAAAAAAATGGAAAGGGAAAGCAGTTGAGAATTCTTTTTACAGAATTCAATTATCATGGCGTTCCCAGGCTGTTCCTCCCATGCTAAAAGACAAGTAAATCGACATCCATATTCCATAGAATAAACCACTTAAATTCAATATAGCTAGCCTACTCTTGGAAAGGGTATGCATATTACATACACTACCAGAAGCAGAGGCACCAATACGAGTATGACCAATCGAATTGACGTCCACGTCCTCTTATAAGTTATTTTAAATCACAAAATAGGAGCCCCCTTCTCTTTTTTCTCCTTTTTTTTAAATAAAAAAAATGTATTAAAATAGTGGTGAAGGCAAAATAAGGCTAAAATGCAGCCACGCATGTGGGAAATTAGGCAGAGATTGGAAAAACGACCATGGAGATAGCCAAGGGGACAACGAGAGCAACCCAAGGAGACATAAGGAACTGTACAAGCAATGGGGGCATATAAGTCTGTATAAGCCAAGCCCTTTGGCTCTTTCTCTTACATTTAATGGGGAACATGTGGTGTTAACCACCACCAGCTCTACCCCATTTTGCAGCAGAGGAGGGAAGGGCCTGGACACTCTCATCTCACTCTCCTCTTCCCTTTGGTTATAAAGGCTCCACTCATTCATTTTTCTGTTCTTTCTTTTTCATTTCAAAGTTTCTGCTAGCTAAAACTATCAATTATTAGTCAATTGGTCTAATCTAGTGGAAAAGGTAACTTGCAGACTAGTGGTCTCATGTTCGAATCTTCATGGCACCTTGGTAGTGTGTGTGTGTGAGAAATCTCATCCTCTTATAGTTTATACTATCGCTTGTATTTAAGAAAAAGAGTCATTAATTATTGAATTAAATATGGGGTGTTTTCTGTTTTGTTTTTTCTATTATTTATGAGGACAGTGTGGAGACACATTAATGAAATATGATGCAATCAATCTGTATGTACTATTTGTTTAGGCATAAATGGAAGGTTTAATTTACTTGACCTGTATTTTCTAACCTGGCATTTTATGGTCTTCGGCTTTCATGCATGCATTTTCGCATGGACAAGAGCAAGCTGACATGACATGACAACCTTTATTTTGTGTAACCCAATCCTGCCTGTCCTAAATACAGATCAAGTTAGGCATAAAGCAGTATGCAAATGTGGTGAATGGACATCTCTAAGAAAGAATATTGTTATTTGTAATGGAAGGAAGATTACAACAGTGATTGGATGTTTAAAATGGAAAGGACTGGAAGGAGACATTTTAGTCGACTGTCATGACTTAACGTGCAACAATTATCGATTGAGTGACGATATGGGTTTCAACATGAATTACACGTCAACTACCAACTCACAATCATGACGACTTAATGTGCAACAATCATCGATTGATTGACGATATGGATTTTAACATAAATCACACGTCAACTAAAGACTCACAATCATGACGACTTAACGTGCAACAATCATCGATTGATTGACGATATGGATTTCAACATAAATCACACGTCAACTAAAGACTCACAATCATAACGACTTAACATGCAATAATCAACGATTGATTGACGATATGAATTTCAACATGAATCACACATCAATTAACGGCTCACAATCGCTCACACAGGCAGGCAGAGTAATCGTATTTTGTTAAAAAAGAGGTAGTAAGATGCATTAATGAATGTCTAAGGCAGAATGAGATGGATGTCACTGCCCCCCCACATATTGTGAATGAATGTGGTTGGCATTTGGCAGCTAGTAAAGAGAGAGGTCCATGAAGAAAGATCACAGCAGCCAGACACACGTGTGGTGGAGTGATGTTGGGATCCATTTTGGGAGAGAAGAGGACAAGGCTCTGTAGCTGTCTTTGACTCAAACCCCAGAAGGTTGTGCGTCCTTTTTATAGCCTTGCAACCCCACCACCCCTTCCCCCTTTGCCTTCATGGCAGAGCATGCAAATAGAATTGAGATTGGGACTTTTCCTGGCTGCTCTCTCTGGGGATAAGGTCATGTCATTTTGCCATGTTGAGAAAATGAAAGGACTATGAGCATGGGTCCTTCATGGTTCCACATATCATCTCACTTGTATAATTTGGTTGATAGTAAAGTATGTGATAAATAGGGATGGGGTTATGTCACTTCGATATAGGATTGAATTAGATTGACCAGGTTAAACCGTAAAATTTACAATCACACAAAAAATACTAGTGTTTATAAGTTCACTCAACTCAATTCGAGTGAGGTTATAATGAGTGGTTATAATGCGGAAGGAATGTCCCATGTTGGGCTTGAACTTGGATTTGAACTTCCATGTTGGGCTCGGGTTAGGCCTTTGCCAATCATTAAGCCAAGTCGAATAACAACACAAACGCATAGAAAAAGACTAGGGAGTACGATGCATCAAAGAGACTGTAATAATAGGTTATAATGAGGGGTCCTTAATACCCATATGATCAATTACGTAGTTATTATCGAGCATCATGACTGAACCTCTCAACACACCTCCTCAACATAAACCCCCTCTACATAGGTTATATGCATATAATAGGGCCCTATATACTATTAGCCCAAATCATTTATTACTTTTTTGCTGGAATAGCCCATATCATTTTTATTATTTTTTTCTGGTCAACATAGCCCAAATCATTTGGGTAGAGTAGAAATATCATTTTGTACGGTGGACTACAATTTGGCGGGTTATTCCAGTCAAACAAAATGGCGGGTTATTGGGTCCAAAGTATGATTGGCCCAAAACAATAAAGTCAAAGAGGTGGAGAAAAGTCCTACCTAACCAGCGCACGTATTGGCGCCCTCCAAAAGCCCATTTAACACCCACTGGCACTAGAGCAGCTGGCGCACGCCGCACAGTCACGGAGACTCACCCTCACCATTTGTAGCCTGCACTCGCAGCCACAGGCTCCGGTTGATCTGATCCAACGGTCAGAAATCGCCCAATACACGTCACGACCTCCATTTCCAAAACCTCCCCAAACCTAACACAAGAAATGAAGTGAAGATCAGTGACTCGGAAGCCGGAATTGTCTCTCACACAAAAACGCACACTCTCTCGGAGGAAGATCAGACAACAACAGTCCTCAGAGGGACAAACAATAGATAAATAAATTTAGAGAGAGAGAGAGAGAGAGAGGCTGAAGCTGAAGTAAGCCACGGGCGAGCGAAAATGATGCCGCCGGAGCTGCAACCGCGGTTCTTCCGTCCGTACATCCCCACTTCGGCGAGCACTTCCTCCTTGAGCAATGGCTCCCCAAACCCTAGCCTTAGCCACAGCCCCAGCGACTCAGTCTTCAACAATGGCGGAGGCGGTCCTTCTAGATCTCTCAAGAACTCTCGGTTCTCGCCCTCCACATTCGTCCACAACGCCCGAATCGCCGTCGCCCTCGTCCCCTGCGCCGCCTTCCTCCTCGACCTCGGCGGCACGCCGGTGATCGCAACCCTAACCCTAGGCCTCATGGCCTCCTACATCGTCGACGCCCTCAACTTCAAGTCCGGTGCCTTCTTCGGCGTCTGGCTCTCCCTTGTATTCTCCCAGATCGCCTTCTTCTTCAGCTCCTCCCTCCGCGCCACCTTCTCCTCCTTCCCCCTCGCCGCCCTCGCCGCCTTCCTCTGCGCCGAGACCAATTTCCTCATCGGCGTCTGGGTCTCGCTCCAGTTCAAGTGGATTCAAATCGAGAACCCTTCGATCGTTCTCGCGCTCGAACGCCTTCTCTTCGCCTGCCTCCCCTTCGCCGCCTCCTCCCTGTTCACCTGGGCCACCATCTCCGCCGTCGGTATGGCCAACGCTTCGTACTACCTCATGTCCTTCTCTTGCCTCTTCTATTACCTCTACTCAATTCCTCGCATCTCTTCTTTCAAAACCAAGCAAGACCTCAAGTACCATGGCGGTGAGGTCCCTGATGAAAACCTCATCCTCACCCCACTGGAGAGCTGCATCCACACTCTCTATGTCCTCTTCTTCCCTCTCCTCTTCCACATCGCCTCTCACTACTCCATTGTATTCTCATCCGCGGCAGCAGTCTCTGATCTATTTCTCCTCTTCTTCATTCCTTTCCTTTTCCAGCTCTATGCCTCGACCCGGGGCGCGCTCTGGTGGGTCACTAAGAATCCGAACCAGCTGCGCGGCATTCAGGTGATGAACGGTGCCGTTGCTTTGGTTGTTGTGGTGATAAGTTTGGAGATTAGAGTTGTTTTCCATTCGTTTGGGCGGTACATTCAGGTGCCTCCGCCGTTGAATTACCTTTTGGTGACAACTACGATGCTCGGAGGTGCAACTGGAGCTGGTGCTTATGCGTTGGGTATGATATCTGATGCTTTCAGCTCCATGGCTTTCACTGCTTTGGCTGTTGTAGTTAGTGTTGCTGGAGCTATCGTTGTTGGGTTTCCTGTTTTGGTATGCGTTTCCACTCCTTAGCTTCTCTATTTTACATGTCTATAAACATACATGCATTTTTAGCTATATAGCCTAAAATGATAGCTACCGTTGTGAGAAAGGGTTTGCAGAATACATGGTTAGACTAGACAATAAAACATTGCAAGCGACTAAGTCTGTCATTGGGGCTTTCACTGTGCTGTCAAATTTGTCGACATAGTTCAGAACAAGCAAAACGCCATTTTGATGTTTCTTTTTGCAATTGTAATATATGAGCTTGCGTTCTGTTTGTACTTGGTTAGAAAGAATCACAATTGGTGTATCAATATTTAATCTTTGAACATCACTCTAAATGAAGTGTTGGCATGAGTGATACTGTGTTTCATTAGTATGTGAAAACTCCAGTTACCTGTGTGGTGGTGCAGTCTTACAAACTTGATGATAGTAATGTATTTAGGCAAAATTCACTAAACCAGGAATGTTGTATTGTTGTGTGTAATATGCTTCTTATTGGAAAGGGGACTATATGAGTTTAATGCATTATTATGTGCCTCTGAACTCTAATTTAAATGTTGAACAAGTAATAATTGTTGGTCATCCATTGTCTTGCAGTTCCTTCCGGTGCCTTCGATTGCCGGCTTCTATTTGGCTCGGTTTTTCACAAAGAAGAGTGTTTCATCATATTTTGCTTTTGTTGTACTTGGGAGCTTGGTGGTCACATGGTTTGTAGTTCATAATTTCTGGGATCTAAATATTTGGATGGCAGGCATGTCCCTGAAATCCTTCTGCAAACTCGTAATTGTGAATGTTGTCTTGGCCATGTCTATTCCTGGTCTAGCCCTACTTCCTTCAAAACTTCACTTTTTGATAGAGATTGGGTTGATCGGCCATGCATTGCTTGTTATGCACATTGAGAATCGGTTTTTCAATTACTCTGGCATATTCTATTATGGGTTTGAGGATGATGTAATGTACCCAAGCTACATGGTTATAGTGACAACATTTGTGGGTTTAGCTTTGGTGAAAAGACTATCTGTGGATCGTCGAATTGGTGCAAAGGCAGTATGGATTCTGACGTGTTTGTATTCAGCTAAGCTGGCTATGCTTCTTATTTCATCAAAGTCTGTCGTTTGGGTGTCAGCTATTCTATTATTGGCTGTAACGCCACCATTGCTTCTTTACAAGTACTTATTCTGTTTTCACTTGATTTTTAGTGTTTCATTGGTCCTTAATCTGTAAAGCATCTACGTTATTAATTCTTTGGTTGTTGCGGTTTTCAGGGACAAGTCAAGAACAGCCTCAAAGATGAAACCTTGGCAAGGTTATGCACATGCAGGTGTGGTTACCTTATCAGTCTGGTTTTGCCGTGAAACAATCTTTGAAGCCCTCCAGTGGTGGAATGGAAGACCCCCATCTGATGGCTTACTTCTGGGTTTCTGTATTGTTTTGACGGGCTTGGCTTGTGTACCCATTGTGGCTCTCCACTTCTCTCATGTCTTGGTAACATGTTTTATTTCTTTACTTTTCTTTCATTGTCTTTAAATATAATCTACTGCACAGGTATGGAAAGAAAATAAAAGTATTTACATCTGATATCCCACCTAAAGTTTTGGGCAGCTATGTATTTTCTCTCCCCATTCAAAGTTTATATACATCTATAATGTGTGATTCATTACATTTGTCATTCACATTGATAGTGCATATCTTCTTATAGTGCTACTGTTGTATCAAATTAGTTATTGATAGTGCGTATCTTCAGATTTCTATAATGTGTGGTCGGTTCTTTCTTGATCTGTGAAGTTTTTTTTGGGTCTAAATAATCAATGAAGTTCTATCCGCGTAAACTGATCATTTTCGACTTTTTCTGTGCAGTCTGCCAAGAGATGCCTAGTGCTGGTGGTGGCAACTGGGTTGCTGTTTATCCTTATGCAACCACCGATTCCAGTATCATGGACATACCGGTCTGACCTAATTAAAGCTGCTCGGCAGACTGCTGATGACATCTCCATATATGGCTTTGTGGCACAAAAGCCTATGTGGCCATCATGGCTCCTTATTGTGGCAATCCTGCTTACTCTAGCAGCTGTTACATCTGTCATACCCATTAAATACATGGTTGAGTTGAGAGTGTTTTATTCCATAGCTATGGGTATTGCTCTAGGTATCTACATATCTTCTGAGTACTTCCTTCAGACAGCTTTCCTACATGTTCTCATTGTTGTCACCATGATCTGTGCTTCTGTGTTCGTGGTTTTCACCCATTTTCCATCTGCCTCAAGTACAAAGCTGCTTCCTTGGGTGTTTGCTTTACTGGTAGCTCTCTTCCCTGTGACATATCTTTTGGAGGGCCAAGTGAGAATTAAAATGATCCTCGGAGATAATGAATTTGGAGATATGGGAGAAGAAGAGAAGAAGCTCACAACTCTATTTGCTGTTGAGGGGGCAAGGACATCTCTTCTCGGTCTTTATGCTGCAATTTTTATGCTGATAGCTCTAGAGATAAAGTTTGAACTTGCCTCATTAATGAGGGAAAAGGCTACTGAAAGGACTGGAATCAGGCATAGTCAATCTGGTCAAAGCACCTCTACTAGCTTTGCTTCAAGAATGAGATTTATGCAACAGCGTAGGGCTTCTACTGTCGCATCCTTCACAATCAAGAGAATGTCTGCTGAGGGAGCCTGGATGCCAGCAGTTGGTAATGTTGCTACTGTGATGTGCTTTGCGATATGCCTCATCTTGAATGTCAATCTCACAGGTGGCTCAAATCGTGCAATATTCTTCCTGGCACCAATTTTGCTGCTTCTCAACCAGGACGCTGATTTTGTTGCTGGATTTGGGGACAAGCAAAGGTATTTCCCTGTTGCAATAGTGATAACGGGCTACCTAGTCCTGACTGCCCTCTATGGCATATGGGAAGACATCTGGCATGGCAATGCGGGTTGGGGCTTGGAAATTGGTGGTCCGGATTGGTTCTTTGCTGTCAAGAATTTGGCCCTCCTCGTTCTTACTTTCCCCAGCCATATCCTTTTCAACAAGTTTGTGTGGACTTGCACAAAGCAGACGGACTCAATGCCATTGATAACCATGCCCCTTAATTTGCCATCTATCATAATAACAGACGTGCTGAAGATTAGGATATTAGGGCTCTTAGGAATTATTTATTCCCTGGCCCAGTATCTAATATCTAGACAGCAGTACATCTCAGGATTAAAGTATATTTAGACAAACACACACTCTGTACAATATGTTTTAGCAATTTTCAGATCAGGAGTGAAAGTTCAGGTTTGTTTCTCACTTCTTTTCACCTGTTCTTACCTTTCTTTGGGATTTTGTGTGCGCTGATTTGCCTGAACTGTCATCTGCCTTTTGAGTCATCACAACCAGTAAATTCCCAATTTGGCCATGCAGCAAGAAGTGCTAATTATTTGATCACCTCGTATGACCCACATTGAATGCCCTTTCATCCGGCCAGACTGTAACATGCATTTAGAATTATAAAAAGACGCGGGATATTTGCTCCGAATTACCAGCTTCAGCAAAGTCTGATGCTGTGCACTGCTGCCGACCCTATGTGTAGAAACTTGTTATGATATTTGCCTTTGAGTAGTGCGGGTATGAATTGTTGAGGAGTAGTGCAGGTATGAATTGTTGAGCCCTTACCAGGGAAATTATTATTCCTGCTGCATAAATAGTTTGACATTGTTGTAGACTTAGTATTGTTGAACTGTGCTTGTTGGAGATAATGGGATACATTTTGCGTTTTGCTAATACATGGAAGGGGTAAAGAAAAACAGCAAGTACCCATAAAATCCCAAAATGACTGAATGATTTTACTTACCCACCAAAAGTAGCCAGTCTAGCATGAACACTCTCTTTCGCAACGGCCTCGACTTTCATTTCTTGCCTTAGCATCACCTGACTCTAGATCCTTGCATGACCATGAACTTCAATGCATAAATTGTTTCTTTCACCATATGAATCTGAAGTAGCTTAATAGAATTTTCTAAATTTGATGAGAAGTGCTAAAACAATAACTTTCAGAAGCACCAACCTTTTTCGAACGTATAAATCTGAAGTAGCTTGATAGAATTTGCTACACCTGGTGCCTGTGGTAACTGAGGTTAATCATTCACTCGAGGTTGTGATGAAAAGAAACAGGAAAAAAGGATTCAGAGAGGAACATTTTGATTTTTTTGGGCCAAACTTGCAGAAACCCTCCATTGCTCGGATTCACTGTGTTTTGAGTCAAATTTTTTTACTAACCAAACCCCAAAAAATTAAAAAAAGAAAGGACACACACATGGGCCCAATGGGCTTTACTATGCCCACCCAAACTAGAGCCACGTCACCTCATTTTACTTACGCTTGGATATTGGATGATACAAATGAAATCAAGAAGAAAACCGTCACCTACCACACGCGTCCTTCCCTTCTTTAAACAACAATGGCTTCTTCAGTGGCCAAAGCCATCACCACCACCTCCTCCGTCGCAATCCTCCTCCTCATCCTCCTCACTGCCTCTCTCTGCAACTCATCGATTTCAGACGAAGACCCATCGCCAACCCCATGGCCCCACCAATTCCACTCCATTTTGGTGATGAACTACACAGGAACCCTCCAGCTGATCGACCTCTGGTACGACTGGCCCAACGGTCGAAACTTCAACATCATCCAGCACCAGCTGGGTTCGGTCCTCTACGACCTCGAGTGGAACAATGGAACCTCCTTCTTCTACACATTGGACTCCGCCAGAGAGTGCAGAACCGCCCAGGTAGAAGTGGGTATTCTCCGACCCGACTGGCTCGACGGAGCCAAGTATCTGGGTCGCCGACACGTGGATGGGTTCCTTTGCGATGTTTGGGAGAAGGCCGACTTCATTTCGTATTATGAGGATGTTGCTACCAAGAGGCCTGTCCATTGGGTCTTTTACACAGGTACACACACACACACTAATAAACTAATAATTTCTCTTTGCAATTTCTAACTTGTTTCATTTTGTTTTAATAATTAATTAGTTCATATGCCACTATTAATTTTATACAATTGATAGTCTAATCTAATTTACGGAGATTTACGGAGAAGTGAAGAGGATTCGAACTTGATAGTCTGCAATTATATTATATATAAGGGTTTTTGATTGAAATGGCCCCCAACTCAACTATTGCTATTGCTGAGTATCATTTTGGTCCATGAACTAACTTTTTCATTTTGGATCAAAAAGCACCTCAGGGAAGCTGCAAGCAGGATTTCTCTTCGATTTTACTGTGAAGGCATGGACACAGTTGGAGGACTATTGAAATGAAAAATTTAGTTTATGAATCAAAATGATACTCGAACAATAATTGGAGACCATTTTCGGTCAAAAACCCTATATATAAGAGCATGTTTGCAAATTGAAATTTGCTTGTTCCTCTATCATAATGTGAAATCAATATTGTGCAGGGAGGGAGGCACATGTGATGACATTTGAGGTTGGGGCAGTGCTTGAGGATGCCAATTGGCAAGCCCCTGTATACTGCTTTGATAAGAAAACTGAAACTCATCTTCAACCAGAGCCGGAAGCAGAGTTTTCCATCACTAGTGGTGGTGCTTCTTCAATGGTTGGATTTCTCAGAGATTCAAATCAATTGGGATTCAATATATAATGTTGTTTCTGAAGGAAATCTTTAGAAAATCATGAGTTTCATTTGAACATCAATATAGATAAATAAAATCATGGCAACGGAAGCTTAAGCATGCATTTATGAGTTCAAAAGCAAAAACTTTTCCCATGAATCTTTTAAGCCAAGTGATAGTTGTACTATTTTCCTAGAACATACTTCTAAGAAGATTGGAAGGAGGAGTTACCCTTGGTGCGTGCTTTCAACACTATGATTGAATTCCACCAAAGTTGTTGAAGCTTGAATGGCTCCTTCAAAATCTCCTCCTTGTTGTTGAAGCTTGAATGACTCCTTTAAAAACTCCAACTTGAGAGGTTCTCCAAAAGTCACCAAAATAGGTAACCTCTAAGTCTCTTCACCAACTAGAGCTTGAGAAGAAGATTTTGAGCTTAGTGAGAGGATGATGCTGGTAATCCCACACTAAGGTAGTATGAAAGTGTAGAGAGAGTTTTGGAAGACTAGAGCTTTCTTTCTCTCTCTTGATTTTCACTGAGGACACCTTAGGCTTCAAAAAGATGATACTCATCTTTTACTTGAGTCAACAAGTTGACTGAAGCAACCAAAAGCCCATAGGAACGCCAATCCCTTGAAATTGGGCCTCTTGGGCTCAATTTCATTTAAATTGTCATACAACCCAATCTCCATATCCAATAGGATAAAGCCCAATGAGCCTATAATTCAAAATTCTCGTTTAAAGCCTATTCTGACATCACGTGTCATTTAAATTAATTCCATAATTAATTTTGCCTTAACCAATTAACTAAGCTTAATTGATCTATTCAATTCATCATCTCCATATCGGTTTCTCAAATAACTCAAGTTTAACGGTATGCGATCCATTAGGTTCTAATTAGCAAGGTCGTGGGCAATTTGAACTCTTCGTAATTGATTGTGAATTAAAATCCCTTTTTAATTCTCCCTATTAGGTAGGATCATTAGTCCTTATGGCTTCCACCATCCATGAGTGACACCTAGCAGTATGTCATGGATATATAAGCTAAGTAGAATAAGCAGATAACCTATTCAGTTGGAATTACAATGCAATACAGTCCTTCCCTATTACAATGCTCTTAATCTCATTACTAGGGCATGGTGCATGTCAAACCCCTAATGAGATTGTCACGTCTTATATGATTTGTATTAGTATGACAAGAACATCCTTCTAGGTCATATCGAATACTCTGATCAGAGATTTGCTTAATTATATCTTCCAAGCATTCTCCTTCTTTACTGAAGGATAGAGATTCCATGTTGTACACTCACATGTCTCCATGAGT
Organism: Prunus avium; assembly: GCF_002207925.1. The sequence goes on from NW_018922442.1 coordinate 74,502, forward strand.
CAATCGAGAACCCCAACAATGCTTGTACCACATTCGTGATTAGGACATGTCTTTATAGCATCATCAAAAATCCACAACTTTCCCACAAGACAACCATGGTGCCTCAAGTCCAAGGACTAATTTGCATTATTGCAACTTGGAGTTTTTTGTTTGACATATAAGTAAAATTTCCATACAAGAAACTCTCGTTTTATCGTGTTCAGTGAACTCATTCTCTATTGAGCACCTACATACTTGTTTTAGTGTCTCCACACGAATGACTTGAGACTAGTCATCCTCCCAATCGAGAAGACATAGCATGTACTGGTCTTTTCAGATTGTCAGTGCCCGTTTAACAATCCTATGACTTGGAACATTTAGGGTATGAGGATAATAAAGGAAATGTCTCATGAATCTAACTTCCTTAGATTACTTTCTCTCTATCTCACATCTCTTGGGCTTATTGTTTAAACATGTGTAACCGTTAATGAGACATTTACTAATAAAAATAAACTCACTCTTTAAGAAGATTAAACATAAGTCTAATACATGAAATTTCCTTAAAAGATTACATGATTGGCTTTTATGGCATATTTCCAACAGTTTGTTATGTAATTTCCTTGATCTGATGGCACTCCTTACCTGTATATATAAAAATAAATTATCTTATAGTTAATTAAGCTAAGCAGCATTGAATCGATTTCGACTTTAGTTTTTAAGGGGTACTGAGTCACCCTCATCTTATTATTTGGCCAAGTGTAATCTGGACATCAAGCCCTTGAAATCAGTATTCTATTGTCGTGGTTCTGTACCTAATCCTTTCAATGAATCTTTAGTTTATCATATCTAGCTACCTATACAAAACAACTCATTCCAATCCATCCTTCTATTCAATGTTTTATATTCTATAGTTTTGACGATTTTTGTTTCTTTCAATCTTTTTTAACTTAATCGAGAAACGAACTAGTTATTAATCTTGTAGCATTCCTCTTCCCAATTTTCAAGTGTCAATTCCTAGTTTTTTGTTGCATTACGAGTCACGACCACATGTTTTTGCCTTATTTTCTTAAATGTTATGTGTGTTAATAAATTTTTATCATAAGGCTGGTCCCCTAGTGAGTTAATAATATAGAAATTTAGTGAAATACCCATTCCTAGACATAAAACTATAAATATACCCTATACCATTCATTATATATAAACACACCCAAAATAAACCCAAAAATCAACAATTGTATATTTTTTAATTTAATTAATAAGATCAAATACCTTTATTACCCTTTTTAGCATTAAATTAGTTTTGGATCTCGTTTAGAATCTATAGAATGTAGAGAACATTAAAATTCAACAAAACCACTCCCTGAGGTCTGAAGCCTCAAGCCCCTCTCCTCCTTCAAACCCACATCTCTCCTCTGTTCTCTCCCTTCTTCCCTCTCTTTGCCTTCAAAGTAAACCAAACAGTCTCAGAGCCATGGACCAACACAAGACTGACGACAATCTCCGTTACGTCGGTGGCCTCACACGTGTTCTCGCCGCTGATGCCTCCATTTCTTTTGCAGGTTTGTTCCATCTGCTTCAATTCGTTATTTGACAATCTCCGTTACGTCGGTGGCCTCACACGTGTTCTCGCTGCCGATGCCTCCATTTTGTTTGCAGGTTTGTTCCATCTGCTTCAATTCGTTATTTTCCTTTTGATTTTTGCTTAATTTACTTGAATTTTGACTCGATTTCAGTTTCTTCGTCGAATTTGGTGCTAATTTCCATTTTTTCGATATGAACAGAGCTAATTGTTAAGCTTGCGGACTTCTGTGGCTACTCTGTAGATTTGAGGTGTCAATTGCCGGACGAAGGATTTCAAAACGCCGACGCCGGTGGTGATTGCGAGAAGAACGAAGATGAAGACGATTTCTCTTTCACCTGCACCAATCCCGACGAATCACCAATTTCCACCGACGATATATTCCAAAATGGCCAGATCCGTCCAGTGTTCCCGATTTTCAACCCGGATATCTTGTTTGCAGATGCGACGACGATTTTTCCAGAGCCAGAGGGGTTGCTGCTTCCTCTTCCTCTCTGCGGCCGCCATTGAAGAAGCTCATCAGTGACGCCTCTGATGTACGTATTTTCACCGTTTATTCTTATGTTGATTGCTCATTTCAATATTTTCTAGTGTTTATTGTATGAATTGTTGTGTTTTCTGTTTGTGTTTGGCTTGTGAACATTTTAAATTCAACTACTTAGTTTGTATGGCTTAGGTTAGAGATTTGAACACGTTAACTTTTATGTTGTAGTTTATGATCGTTTCAACAACTTATTTTAAACATTAGCTTATTTGACCAAGCAATCTATTTTAATGAGTTATGTAAGCATGACATGACAAGTTGCTAGTGAGTTTGTTTCTTCACTTCAAGTGCGTATTAATTTGTGTGGAAGGAAGGTTTCAATTTTTCATGTTGAAGAATGACATGACAGAGATCAAAAAATTGGTAATGAGGTTGAGGACCTACCTATTGAAAAACATGCATTGCCTATTTGATTTGATTTTTCTCTTTTTCTCTATCTCTGGTTTAAATGTGGAAAATGGATTTTCTTTTAAAAACAATTTGTAGGTGTTCTTTGAATTTTAGTTTGCTATCTGGTGTTGGTTGATTTTGAATTGGTCATATGTGTTGGCAGAAAATTCATGCATTGTTGTCTCTCATCTGTAGTTGTTGTTCAGTTTAATCCCTGTAGGAGCTTGTACCCAAGTGTGTGAGGCTGGCTCACTTGTTTCATGTTTGATGTAGTAGCACTAGTCATTTTGATTTGGCTGTAAGATTTAGCTATAAGGAATTGCTTTCTGCGTTTTGAAACCAAACCAATTTCTCATTTGAAGCAATAAGTTTCTAGAATCTGTTATACACATGAACTTATTTGATGACTGCAAAGACCTATATTAATTTCTTGGATGATCAAATTTACTATTTTCGGTATGAAATGCTTGCTAAATATGCATCTCTAACCCGAGTGTAGCACAATGCGCTGCGACTTAACCCATAGAGCTTACTATTGAATGAAAAACAAGATATCCTCTTTTTATTTTCCTCTATTGATCTACTATATGGAGTTTCTTTGCTTTTTCTGCCCTGTAGATTTCTTAGTTCAATTTAGAAAATCTATGTTATTCTCTTATTGGTTCAGCATATATCTATTGAAATTTTGACTCGGGGAGTGAATGGTTTCATATTATCCCTGTAGTTTGTAGTGAAATAGCAGACTATTCAAATTCTATATACTATTTCAGCTTATCAATTATGCGCTTTGGGCTTATGATTGTTATCTGTGTTGTTCCAATTATTCTATTATGCTTAATTATTTTGTTCTTATTTCTTGTTGTCAGATTTGGTGAACATCCTTGGTACCATTGAAAGGTCTGGCACCAAGGAATTTATGGAAGCCTTGGCTGCTGGTGCTTCTCTTGTTGCAGATAAGGTCATTGTTACCACCAAGCACAATGATGATGAGCAGTATGTGTGGGAGCCACTCCGATTCAATATTTATGGTATGTGGAGTAATGAAGGATCAATTAATTATGCAAATGAAATGATGTAGTTGATTTTGAGTGGTATGGAGTTGTAAACTTTTATCGTACCTATTATACAAATGAAATGATGTAGTTGTTAACTTCCAGTAAGTGGTATGAACAGTTGTGATACTGTTCATACCCTGCAACTGAGTTGATTTCTATGACATAGTATTAACAGTGTACTTCTATGAGATAGTATTAACAGATTTTCAGTAACAAAGCATGCTCTATATTTTGCTCTATATATAGCTATGCACTTGAAGTTTATGATATGTAGAATGTGATTTTTACTAGGAATATAGTTCTATGACATAGTATTAACAGTGTACTTTTTTTTTCTTGTAGAGGTTTTTCCTTTTGCCTTTGCGATTGTATCTAGTGAAACTGTAGACAATTGGAGGTGGTTTCTACAAAGGATATCGGATGTCTTGCTAGGCTTTTTTGTATGAAATAGTATTAACAATGTTTTTGTATCAAATGGTATTAACAATGTTTTTCGTATGAAATGGTATTAACAATGTTTTTTGTATGAAATGGTACTAATAATGGTTTTTT
>NW_018922442.1:79029-136471 GCF_002207925.1 Prunus avium
TCTACCACTGTTAAGTTCCAGTCTAGGGTAATAACACTGCTTGATTGCTATGAAATCCTATTTCTAATGCACGTCTACCACTGTAAAGTTACAGTCTAGGGTAATAATACTGCTTATTTGCTATGAAATCGTATTTGTAATGCACGTCTACCATTGTTAAGTTCCAGTATAGGGTAATAACACTGCTTGTTTGCTATGAAATCCTATTTCTAATGCACGTCTACCAGTGTTATTACCACATACTGGAACTATACAGTGGTAGACGTGCATTACAAATAGGATTTCAAAGGAAACAAGCAGTATTAATACCCTATACTGGAACTTTACAGTGGTAGAGATGCATCAAAAATAGGATTTCAGAGGAAACAAGCAGTGTTATTACCCTATATTGGAACTTTACAGCCATTAATCAGAATGACAGTAAACTAGCGACTAAAATACTGATAGTAAGTAGTCAGTGCAATAGTGAAATCCAATATAGTTTCAAGATTTTGTCCTTGATTCGAATCTAAAATACTGTTATTACCCTAGACTGGAACTCTATAGCAATTAATCAAAATTACAGTGTAGGTTTGGTTTGTAAATGTCTTACCTTTGAAGCGTTTTCTTGTTGAAATTGTTCTCTGAAATTTTGTCTTGGTTTTGTAGGTGGAGGTCAATGTGTGGTGTTTGTTTTTGAAAGTAGATCAAGCTTGGTGGTGGTTATGGAGTTTCGGTTTCGAGAGATGAAGAAGACACTTTGATGAAGACGGTGACTGAAGGGACGTTTGGCAGAGATGGTTAATTGAAGTCGTAGGCTGGAAGTTACATTTTTGTTTTCCATTATTTTGAACGAAATTATGGTTTTGGAGATGGCAAAATCTTTGGGCTTTTTTATAAGTTTGGGCTGGGGTTGTTTTGGGTGCTTTTTGAGTTTTTTTTTCTGTTGGGCTTGATAGTGGCAGGGCTTGTAATTTATTGGAACTTTAACACTAATTTGTTATTTAATAAATGGGTTTTGGGTGTGTTTATAAAGTGTTTTCCATATGGGGTTTTTTTATAATTTCAACACCCATTTTATGTATATTAGTGAAGCTCCCAATATGCGTTGTTTAAAATTTAATGTAATATCTGCAAATTACACACTTACATACGTATTTTCAGGTGTAATATGCATTTTTTGTGTGCTTATTTTTCAACAATACACATAAATTACAAATTACAAATAAAAATTATTAAAATATTTGCGTATCGTATTTTTTATATAAAAATATAAAATGTATTATTCCAGATCCGTATTTTACTAATTATGGCTGGTTCGATTGAAAATCCATAGAATCGCTGTGTGTATATGGTAGAAATACTAATAAAGAGCAGAGTAAAGAAGCTTCTCAATTTCATCATAAATAATCTATTCCGCTGTTTGAGGCTTTAAGCCTACCATTCTTTAATGTTTCCAAAACCAGAAAACCATTTGCGTGGACTCTCAAGTCTCCGTCTTCCCCAAGCCCTACCTTACCTTCTTCTGATCAGACGATCTTCATCGCTCGCAATCTAATCGCTTATCGACAGCACAACACAAGGTACGCTGCAGCTCTGAATTTTTAACCTTTGCTTGCTTTCCCAATTGAAAACCCTAGAAATTTCTGGGTTTCTACTGCAATTCTTGAAATTTTCTGTGCAAGGTTCAGTAATGTAAATGAATAATCTATTGTTCAGCTAAAACTATGAGTCTGGATCATCGTAAGTGTCAAAGATTGATGCTTTTCTTTTATATTATGTAATGTATGCACATGGGTGCGTTTGGGAGTCTCTCAATTGGGGGCTTCTCAGCTTGAAGGCTACTTAAGTGGGTATTTATTATTGTTCCCACACCATCAACAGAGGTGTGGGAAGAGAAAAGCATGGATTTTGTCTTCTTCCCTGTGCTGTATTTGTCTTATTTATGGCTCTTTTGTTTGGCATCACTCAGTATTTTGCTGACATTTGAAGAGATTGAACTCCAGGAACTCATATACATTGGAGGAGACGCCCTTGGTGATGAAAGTATAGTATTTGTCTTTGCAATTCGTTTCGTGTACTCTTTGGTATTTATTGGAAAAGCATAGAGATGGGTGCTCTTTGCTGCTGTCCTTGTAGTGAGGAATTTGAAGAATATGCTCTTCCAAGCAATTCAGTATATAGGCATTGCACATGCCTAAGATACTTCTTCCATCAGTTATTCAGTGGGTATAGCGCACCGTTTCAACGGCTTGATGGACGGCCACCTTCATCACCTCTCCCAGGAGCTACTTTGGTATCATCCGGAGTAGGCACAACACTCCCAAATAATTCCTTGAATGATACTCAGCTCTCAGTGTCCAGGCCATCACCCTTTGATGCTGATCAAAGATACTCGCGTTTGCAGCGTGATGGATTGGTCTCTAGGCGCGATAAGTCAATGACTCATTTGCAAGAAGATGCGCAACAGCTGAGAAGAGGCAGTTCTGGCACAGAGTCCCTGGGTTTTGGGAAGAAATGGAATGGAGATGATAATGAAGAAGATTGTAAGTTTGGCCAATCTGAGACCTCGGAAAAGGCTTTGGCAACAAAACTGGCATATGGACTAACTTTTGTGCAACCCTCATCTGAAGATGAAGATGTTTGCCCTACATGCCTGGATGGTAATCTAAATATGCAAATGTCATAGGATAGCTAATAAGTAATAACCAATGGGCATTGCTAGTATAAGGTTTAAGTTATCATTGTGCAGTCGTAATATATGCTGATGCAGCAAAATATAAAGAGCGTCTTGCTTGAATGGTTCTTTCCTATGTTGATAATAGTTAATTTATTTCCTTGCAGAATACACTACAGAAAATCCTAAAATCACAACAAGATGTTCTCACCATTTTCACCTTGGCTGTATTTATGAATGGTTGGAAAGAAGCGAGAGCTGTCCAATTTGTGGCAAGGTAAGCTGGACTGTGAAATGTAGTATAGATCAATTATATCTCTTATGAACTGTGCGCCCATTGCATTTTGCGCGGTTGTTTTGCAGCAGTTCTTACATTATCTAAATTAAGAGTATACTTCCTGAGTAATTCATACTTTGACTGTTAAATTTCTGGATTGTCAGGAAATGGAGTTCTGTGAAAGCCCTTAACTTTTCTCTCTGATTTCAAAGCAATAGAGCAAATATGTATGGAGCGGCTATGAGTTTCTGTAAATAAAAGTTGTCATGTTTATAAAGGGTTGCATAGAGGGAAGCAATTGTTCATTTTGTGTCATTAGTTTGTAATACTTGTGGTGTTTCTCCATGCTTCATGGTTGGTTATCTTACTTGTTGTATAGAACCCCCACAGATCTGTGTGGAACCATATTAAGTGATTGTAACATAATTGTTATGAAAACATCTGAAGGGCTCACGCCATCCATTTCTTTCCTGCTTGTACTGCTTGTGATGGAAAGTTCTCAAGCCTTCACCAATTAATAAATCTTTCTACCATGGAAAAGCAATCAAGGCAATTTCTGTATTGCCTGCAGTTCTTATGACTTTGACATTGATTTTACATGAAAAAAAGAGGTGCAAGAGTTATTTCACCCTTTATTTTCCCACAGCCGTTTGTCTCAGATCTGTTCTGTTGATTTTGATAGTATCATTGACATTGCAAGCTATGTTTGTGATCCTTTCGGTATAGTTATCCTTTTGGTCTGCACAAGCTCCAAGTATGGCATTTGAGCACAAACATAACATGTGGTTACAGATAGATTGTCTAGCTGATCAAAGTTTTAGGTACCAGTGGCCCTGCCAATTTAATGATACTTTCCCATAATCAAGTAGCCGTCCTATAAATCTGGTAGGCAATGGTAGGTTTTTCGTTTCTTTTTTTTATTTTTTATTTATAATGCACACCAAATTTTAGCTGTAATTCTATACTAAAAAAGGTGGGTGGACAGCAGTGAATTGAATGAGATTAGTCCATTGGACCAACCAATCTTTAAGGGGTATCGGTTCATCCCCCTACCCTTACTCCTATGCACTTCAAATTGAATATTCTGTTAAAAAACAAGTAACCTTTCGGTGACATAGTGACGATTAAATGCAACTACAACTTGTTGCCAAATAACCAACCTTTGATGCTAAACACAAACTGTAATTCCTGCTTTGCTTATTGTAAATCTGAGTTTTGTTCAAACAAGTAGCAAAATTAAAAGTTGGGAATATAGTGGGAAAACGACATTTCATCCAATTAATGCTATCTATCCACTGAGGGGTTGTTCTTTTATGTTGGCTAGAACCTGCTTCTCCGTCTTAACCCCCTGCTCTGTCCTGTACTTGTACCTACGTGCGCAATATAGAAAAACGCAGAAATTGATGACACTCAAAACTGTGAGCAGCCAGTAAAAATAATCAAATCTGCCAGTGTTAATGTTCTGGGACAGCCAAGATGGCTTCTCTGAGCTTCCTGTGACAGATTTGATGATGCTGTTCAATATACTGGCTGCGAAGCAACCTAAACCCCCGGCTAGAGCAGCGTAAGCGGAGCCTATACTTTTCATGGCATCTGGGGCTTCTTCATATAGAAATTCTAGCAACCCCACTACGCAAAACACTTCAGCTATGCCAATGAGGCAATATTGGATCAACAACCAGAATGCACTGAGGTCTGACATTGCACTTAAGAAACTACCCTCATATCCATGCTCTATTGCATATTTTCTTCGGTACCTTTCGAAAATCGCAGCCCATGCCACAGATAGGATTGAGACTGCCAAGCCTATGCCCACTCTCTGAAGCTGAGAAGCTCCATGAGGGTGACCGGTGATGCGCCGGGACAGCGGAACAAATGTAGAGTAATAGAGGGACAGTATAAGAAATATGCTGAGGCCAGGAAACACTGGCATGCATGTTACTGGGAGTTTAAGTTGACCCATATGGGTGTTTAAAGTGTACGCCTGCTGGACTGAGAGAGTCAGATACTCTGTCAAGACTACACTCAGCATTATTGTGCAAGCTGGTATTGGAATAAGTTTCAAAAGGATCTTCACTTCCTCTACTTGAGTCACAGTGCAAAGCCTCCAAGGACTTGGGTCTACACCATCCTCCTTCAACTGCAGAGCTGCTTTGTCCAAACATCTGCAACACAGAAAACATCAGATGTTATACAACAGAAGAGACGGAACATAATAATAAGTTTTGCTTTGAAAAGCCGAAAGTAGGATTTAGTGTGGAACAAACAAGGAATTAAAATGATCTCACATATGTAACTCAGAAAGAGCAGTAAAAAGTAAACGAAAAGATACCTAAAATCGTTGGTGTGAGCTATCTTTCCACTGCCCTTTATAGCAGATTGTTTTCCAGGAACCTCATACAAGCCTATCAACTCACTGCTAGAAAAAGGCGCGTTCCTCTTCCTGTATGCAGCCACCAAAACTTGAGCAACGCGCGTTAGAGGGCTGCCTCCTGGAAGTCTATGCCTGTATAGAGGGGTACCAATAAAGAATACCAAGTTTGATATGCCCATAGCTAATGCCAGTGACCCAAAGGCAAATCCCCAACCAAGTTTGATTTGGATATAGACTACCGCAGTAAAGGCCACAATTGCCCCAATGGTGACAGAAAGGTAAAAGAAGTTGAAAAACCTATCCAGGTGAGACTTATAATCTTTACTTCTTTCATCAAACTGGTCTGCCCCAAAAGAAGAAACGCATGGCCTTATACCAGCAGCTCCAAATCCAGTTATGTAGAGAACAGTGTAGAGGTACATCATCTGCCATGGTTTTGCAGGCTCACACTCGCCCAAAAGGAGGGCCAGCTGATCACAATGGTCTTGTTTTGGCGCCAAAATGTCCATTGTAGCACATAAGGTTATTCCTGTCAAGCCCTCCATGAAAACAAATAGAGAAAGAAAAATGTGGAAATTATCAGCTCACTATTGAGTTTAATTGAAGACAACATAGCAAGACCAGTATATAGAACTCTGTAGCTTCAGCATATGATTGGAAAATTAATTAACTTGTTAACATTTCGTATGTTCATATATGGCTACCTACCGCAAGGTAGATGGTTGTGAAGATTGCTATTGTCCGATATCGGCCAAGATATGCATCAGCCAGAAACCCACCAAGGACAGAGGAAGCTTGTGATATCCCAAGGAAATTGTTAACCGCATTTGATGAACTGCTGAAGGGCCTATGCATAACATAGAACATGAAGGCCACCATGTTCACTGAGAGACCGAAATAAGCCATTCTCTCTGCCATTTCATTTCCTGGACAAATTAAAAGTACTTTGATTGAGATCAATGCATCTATTGGACTAAGCTGAAAGAGGATATTGATTTCTTTTCCTCAACTTTGGAAGCAACCAAATTAAGAACTATACAGCAAAATATGAAAATTACGCTTATTTACCGAATATGAAGAAGGCAGCAATCCAACCACCCGTTTTTGAAAGATCAGCAATAGGTTTGCCATGGATATTAACTGGTGTAGTTCCTCCAGTATAACCCCGTCCGAAAGCCGTCCGTCTGTCATCGGATTCAATGAAGTAAAGTCCAAGCTTCTTTCTGTGATTTGAGTCAGGATTTCCATCTAAACTAGCTGGTGTCACTAGCCCTCCTTCAGGTGACTTGATTTCTCTGGTTCCCATTTTCTAACTCCCTGCACAACCACAATATTTTTATGGTATATGCTTTATATACAATGAGTATCAAAACTCAAAAGTAGGTTTACACAACAACAAAAAAATGAAGAGTTTCTTGTGAACCATAAACAAAGATGAAATCATGAAACTCTAGAGCTTAGAACAAAGCAATTTCTTCACACCTAAATACTATAATCCTCCACTTTGAGAAGCAAGCAATCTATGGTAACTTGAAAATACAGAGTTTTGGGAACACTCTGAAATCTTTTCCATTTTCTAATGGAGTGGATTACAGAGAGGGGACAGAACATGTGAATATGTGAAGCATGGTCTCCAAACCCTTTGAAACTAATCATTAATTCAACTCACAAACAAATGAAACGACAAAGAACAAACAAAGTACTACTAAAAAAGAATCATATACGGCTGATTCATAGTCATACAGAGGGCATGTTATGCATGATCTCTGAACTGTTGAGCTTGCAAAGTCCTACATATTTCATGAACAACCAATTTAAAAACAGAAAAGAACACACCCCCCACATGCTCATAAGAATCATACCCTGATTTTAATTCCCACCCTTAAAGCTAAACCCTTATGCACACATGAGGAACTGTCTGAAAGATTGAAGCTTGAAACTGTGTAGATAGAAAGAATTAATCTTGTAGGTTTGCGAGTGATATGATTTTTAGACCAAAAAGGGCAGCGTCAATAATAAAGGAGATCCAACCAACACGTGAAGATCTATAGAAATGGATCCAAAGGCAATAAATGGTACTAAAAAAATTTGAAATAAAAATACAGAGGGGGTAGGGGAGAGGGAGAGAGAGAGAGAGAGATTAGGGGGATGCATTTAATGGCCGACTGTGTTGGAGGTTGTGTGTGAAACAGCCACACTGCAATTGCTGCTGAATGAGAGGCCGTACAGCTTCATTTTCTCCATATCATTTAAACCAAACTAGCCCAGTTAGCTTGGTTTTGAATTTGATCACCTCACCCCATAGCTTGCAGCTGTACTATCTGGCATTTGAACGTGAAAAATATGGGTAGCCATCGATATCTTTCGAAGGTGTTGATGCATCGTTAAATGTCATATGGTCTGCTCTGTTAAGTTGCTTTTTCCTAGTTCCCTATGGTCCACCAAACGGGATTTAAGAGTGGCCAGGTTGTGGGTCAAGTGTCAACTAAATTCAACCGAGTCTTTAAGGAAGAAAAGGACAACAAGGAAGATGGACGTTGGACGATAGGGTTTGATGTGACATCAACAATGAATCAAATGTAAATTCCAAGCAAAAAAAAAAGATAATGCAAATAACTCATTCCTTTTATTTTAATCTCTCTACTATCTAGAGCACTCAAAATGGGATCGATGGAGCTCACCAATAGGGTGATCAAATTATGAAAGTTTGGAATTGGACCCTAATCTAATTGAGTTGCTATCTACCACTACATAAATACTTAGGTAAAAGTCATCATCATCTCTCTAAGAAATTTTCAGAAATTTTCAAATGCATTTTAGATGTGACTTAACACAACTCGAACTCTTTTTTAGACCCACTCGGGAATGTAATTTATATTATTGTCTATTTTTCAATGCCCCACCTAAGATCATTTATAGCAAAAATGAGCCAAATCATAAATGAAGAAATCATCTAATTATAATTGAATAAATAGATACACACAATTAATTTGTTAAATACTAAAAAGATTATGATGATAATCAAATAGATGATTGATTTCTCATATTAATGATCTTCGGTAAGGATGATTTTTTTAATATCGCGAAGTTACATTGTAAGATAGTCCCCAATATGATAATTTGTGTTGCGTTAAGTTACATACTGCTTTCGTCTCAGTAAAAAAAGAGTTTTTATCAAAACTAGCCAAAATTTACCCTATATTTTTATAAATGTTAATTTTTATAAAAAAAATTCAAAAATAACCAAAAACTTAGTCAAATAGACTCAAATGCCCTCAAAACTAAAACCCACATAAACCTAAAAAGCAAAAAAGAGTTTAGGAGGTTAACTCAAAATCAGAGACGATACTCCATAAATTTTTTCTTTTTTGGCCAAATAAAAAAGAGAGATGGTAATATCAAGTTTACATCATGTGCGACAACCATGCTGGTCCAACATTGTCTCAATTGCACTCCACCAACTCACTCGAGAAACAAATGTTGTCCCAAAATAAGCCAACTTTTAGTTTTGATCCTCAAACTTCAAAGATGCCCATGGAAACGTAGTCCATAAGCCAAAACTACAACTTTATTACTGGCTTACCAAGAAGCAGATGACAAATTTCGGATTACAAAATCCAAAATGACAAGATCATGCTATGGATTTGGTTCGGTTGAAAGACAAACAAATTGTAAACCTTCAAAATCCTCACATCATACACTGGTTCAAATTGCCCTGCGTCCCAACAGCTAGGCTTATTTGCAAAAGTAATATTAAGGTCTTCTTGTTGGGTGTAGCTTTTTAAATATTTGCAAAAGTAATATTAATATTTGCAAAAGTAATATAAAGTATATCCATTAGCAATTAGGATTGTCAATACATAAATGACATCCCAAATACATTTGTTTTAGAAAAGCAGTAAATCTAAATAGCTCAACCTCTCTGTCATAATCCTTAGAACTTTGGTACTCGCCATGGCTGGAAAATTCAATGGTTTCGAGCTCAGTTTTTTTTCTTGTTGGGTGTAACTTTGCTTCTTAAGTTTATGTGGGTTAGTTTTGAGGGTATTTGAGTTTATTTAACTGAGTTTTCTACTATTTTTTATTTTTATTTATTTATAAAAATTGACATTTATGAAAGTATGGGGCAAATTTTTGCTACTTTGGATAAAAACTCGTAAAAAAAGACATTGCCTTACAGGAATTAGGGATGGGCACAGTTTGGTGCTCACCCCAAACCAGAACCATCACTATTCATCCAATCTGATTTGGTTGGAAAATTTTATAAAATCGGTTCGGTTTTTGGTTTTTCAAGGGTTTGGATTGTAATCCTTTTTATTTTTATTTTAATGTTTGACTTTTTTTTACAAAATTCAACTAAAATTTTATTTTTTGGGGCTTGAAATTTCCCAAATGGCCCAATTTCATGCAAAAGAGAGGTAATTGGAGTTGGACTTGGGGAAAGATTAATTATGAGCTTAGAAATTTAGCATTGGGCTTAAATGTTTTATAAATAAATTTTTAAAAAGTGTTGCTATTTCTATCCCTTGTCCCATTTTCCCACCCACCATGTAAATTTGAAAAAAAAAATACAATCCTATCTTTCCACCCACCATTAATCCTAAAATACCCTTTATTTATTAATTCAAGCAAAAAATTAAAAAAGATAACCCAAACAAATTCAACAACCTTTTCATATTATTCTTCTTCAACTTCTTATCCTTTTGAATTGCATTGTCAAACGTAAGCTCTTTCCTTCTCTTCACAGTAGCACTCATTGGCCCAAACAGGACATGATTTTTTGTCTGATTACCAGAGGACTCCCATGTAAAACAAAACTCTCGCCCCAGAATAGTGATTAATCTGGCAGTATCTTTGAGAGTGATAAATGAGTTTTCATAGCTTGTTAGGTTGTAGAAGAAACGGAGATTTGTATGAGAGAAAAAAAATAGGGATTAGGAGAATAGATGGGTTACGTAAGTTGAGGTTTTTTCTCAAAGACCTTATAAGTCATTTTACAAAAGGGATAAATTTTTCTTTAAAATTTTGAAGATAAAGTGGGTGGGGAAATAGGATAAGAGGGTGGAAATAGCAACACATTAAAAAATACACAATCGATTTAATTCGGCCCGGTACAATTTTTGGTCAACTCTGTTTTTTCGGGTTTTTTTTTTCCAGACCAATTCGGCTTGGTTTTCCAATTTTCCTGTTTGAATACCCACCTTTAGCAGAAACCCCCATGACACCTTGATAGTGTGTGTAAGAAAACCCTCCTCTCTAATATTACTTGTATAAATAAAAAAAAGTTACATACCGCTTTCGTACATTAGCCATCTATTGCTTTTAAGTTTTAACTAGTAAATAAATATATGTATTAGATGTGAATTGTGAATTAAATAAGATTGCCAAAAAATTACAAATATATGAAAACTTTTCGAAGTGTAGTAGAAAATATTGAAAACTCACATTGAGGCGGCTGGGTTAAGACTTTAATTTGATTATTAGTCCAAATTCTTACTTGACGATCTCAATTGAAACTTAGGGGGGTATTCAATTGTGATTTTAGGAGGGTGTATTCAATTGTGATTTTAATGGATTGTTTTGAAGCTTAAAAGTACAGTTATATTCAATTAGAATTTTAAAGTAATCAATTAAAATATGGTGGTATTCAATTAGGATTTTTAAATAATCAATACAAGTCTGATGGTATTCAATTAGGACTTTTTAAAAGATAAGAAAAAGTATCATCTTTTAAAAAAAAAAAGATAAGAAAAAGTACCGTGGTATTCAAAAACTTACTGATTTTGAGGTATTTCATTAAATGGTGTATTGTGTGAGACTTTAGAGTGTGTGATATAAATACCAAATCACATAACAAATCTCATCTTCCTATGCATGATTCTCATATATGCTCTCATACTTCTTCTTTTTTCCACTATTTTTGTATGCTTTCGACTGTACATAAAAAAAAAAACTTTTCATAAGAGAGACGATAAAGAAACATTAACAAGAGAGATGATATTGCCTCTTCTAATGGGCATTTTCCAATGGCTCTTCTTTCCTTGTAGACAAGCTTATTTGGAGAAAAATTATATTTTCAATGCTTTTTTTTTCTTTTCAGAATCTCCTGCTCATTGTAGACATTTCCTTGCAAGGAGTTGAAGTCTAATGCCTCAAAGAGGCTTTTAAAAAAAAAAAAAAATAATAATAATAATAATAATAATAATTTTTTTATATGCGTAGCTGCTGCGCGTACAGTGCACATGGCTAAATATTTTTTCTATTTCCCTGTCCCAAAATGTTTGGGACCAGAAAAAAACAAAAAAAGAAAGAAGAAGCCTTACCCACAATCTAGAAGAAACGTTAATAAGGTGTAAGGTGTTTTTTTTTTAACAGTAATCAAACGTAGAGAAGTTTTCGTATAATTTTAAGGGTCTTTGATGCTTCAAAGGCTTAGAGCTTCTTTACAAACATGGCGAAAGACAAGTGTTGGTGTTTCTCCATGTACTTGATTCTTCCTGATGTGAAAGATGGGCAGCCATATATTTGAATAAAAAAGTTTGTTCCAGTCTGACTTCTTAGCTCAACATCATCCATACAATAAAGTTGAAGTGGGTGACTTTAAAATCCCAGAGTTTAAACTTTTCTTCTAACTTAGAAGCATCCAAAATTCTCAAGGATTTTGGTCTGGTGATGATGCATTTCACTAGTAATTTGACAAAGATGTTTAAGTCTCCTCCACATATTTTTAAGAAAATCACAAGGATTTACAAGAATCAAACTTTGAATTGAAGGAGCTAGCAAATCTACTCCCACAATAGCTTATGAAATTAAAGATTTTGATGTGAACCTAAAATCTGAAAAGATGGGACGAATTCATGTAAAAAGTGAGCTTGGTTTATGATTGGCACTGGCGTGTTGTGTGATAGAGTGTATTAGGGTGTATTAGAGGTATTTTTGGTAATTAAATAAAGTATACTTAGTTAATTTTACATTTTGATTAAAATATTAGGGTGTACTTAGTTAATTTTATGGTGTACTCAATTAATTTTAAGGTGTACTCAGTTATTTCTGGTGCTATCTGTTTTGCATTAGGTGTTGGTGGCTTTGGATGTAGCTTCTAGCCTCTGCTTATGCTTTTGTATTTCTATTGTTGGTTTCTCAGTTGTGTTGTGTTGCAATAAAAGTTCATTTTTTCGACAAAAAAAAAAGTCATGGGGTTGAGCGAACGTGGTTAACTCAAATCCAATTCACACTTTGGGCAAATCTACTTTGGAGAATACAAAAAAAATCCTAAGTGCATTAAAATCATAAGTAAAATCCTATAATTACAATATATTAAAATCATAAGTAAAATCTTATAATTATAAATCCGGTTGAAATCCATTACATTAAAATCTTGTCATTACAATCTATTAAAATCTCAATTGAATAAATCCCCAGAAATTTAATTAATTGAGGGTGAGGTTGCTTGAATTGATCCAGGTCAGGTTGAAGTGCAATTGAAAAAATATTTTTGTTAAAATATAAATCTATGTGATTATATAGGGCGGGTTGGGGTCTGGTGTCGGCCAAATTCGCATATCAAACTCAGCCCATTACAATGGGACCAAGGTTCAAAATTTCAAGTTGGGTTTTATTTGGGTTTAGCCCGCCCAATTTACCTACTTCAAATTTTCCGAAATAATAATAATTAGAAGCAAAACGTGGCTCAGACCGGAAAAAAAAAAGAAGCAAAACGTGCCGGGGTGATTTCGTCAAAACAGGGATTGGGGGTTCTGTAATTCTTCCTTAGGGCTAGGGCGGGTCACAAGGCCAAAAAACGCAAAAGTTTTGCGTCAAACACTGCACTGCAACAGTCCCTTGTTTCTTTGCCGCTCAATCTTACGCAGGTACTCCTTTTCTTCTTGTACTTCTGGGGTTTAAGCTTGTTCAATCTGAAATTTTCTAATCGGTGTAGTTGGGTTTATGGTGTTCGACAAAAGGTTTGAACTGGGGTTGAGTTGATTATATTGGTTTTTCTTCTTCTTTTATTTGCAGAGGCACTGCGTGAGTTTGTGAACTGAGCTGGGAGGTAGACGGAGGCAGGAAAAATGGATGCAGATGCTAAGGACGAAGGTTACAAACTTCCACCAGATTTTCACGAAAATACTAAAGAAGCACTTGTCGATTTCACTGTGACCGACTCCACAGAGCTTTGGCTCATTGATTTGCCTAAAGATCAAGTATGTTGCTTTTTGGGTGGGGGGCTCTTTTCTAATACTTTGTATCAATGCCAGTTTATAAGTTTTCAGTATAAAGAGAAAGACCAAAAAGATGCAAGCTTTAATAATCTGCCGAAGTCATTTTAGTGTTGTGCTTTTCTCTCTTGAGAGGGGAGTGATTATGGAAAGTGAATTTTTTTAATCTGGGAAGAAGTTTTACACTGAACTAGTTGATGACCCAATTTGTGTTCAAGGAAAACCTTAACTAGCTGTCCAGAACTGACTTCCATGGCCTCAGGTCCTTATGGTGGAAAAATAGTGCTCATGTCCTTAGAATTTAGCATTAGTGCTATTTTTGTTTCTTATTTTGATCTTTGCCAGTCATTGAATTTTGTTGATGATTATTGGGTATTGCAGAATCCTGATTTTAATGGTGTAGAACTGTCGCTCAAGCTTCATAATGATGGAACGTTGGGCAGTTTTGAGGCTCCGTCCGGTAATTATACATAAACTTTGTTAATAGAAGAGACAAACTCTTCTGAATACCCTTTTCTTTTGTCTAAGTGATTTCATATCCAAAGAAGCTAATTTCTATATGACCCTGCAATGCCTGATTTCTTATTTACTATGGATAACTGATACGATCTTTCTGATGTTCTCAGGGAAAGAATATGAAGTGGTCAGTAGTGCAGCTGAGCAAAAGGCTACAGTTTTTGTATCTTCTGCATCGGGCACAAAAATTGGTACACTGGAAACCTATACTGGGCATATATTAATCTCAACTTTGGTTCTTATGCTTACCTTTCAGTTCCTTATTAATGTTTTAAAATTGGGACTGAGCCTTGGTATCACAGTTTGATGTTCTTTCAAAACTTCAACAACCAACTTGAATTTAGTTGTGTTAATTGCTATACATTCATGATTCGTGTCCCATCTGTTCCTAAAAACTTGACATTGGGCTCACATGCTAGCAGAATATGTTCGTGTATAGATTCTCAATACATGTTATTTTCCAAACAAGTACAGGTGATTATAGCTAGTTTTATTATTTGGTCATGTGAAGTTCTGTTACTAAGGTCTAATTTTAAGTCTTGCATTTGCTGTATGGTCATTTTAGTCATGGTAGGTTGAAATGATAAAATACAGTTTTATTTGACCCTTTTCTTTGTTTTTGTCTCTTGATAAAGTTGTTCTTATTACAATTGTTGCTGTTGTTTTGTTGTCTTCACTGGCAATGGTCTTTGAGGTGTCTTATTATCTTACATTGAAATGATTTATATCTTGGCAGCTGGGAAGATTTCACGGAGAGTTTCTTTTGTGCATTACCCAGAGCCTAGTGAGCTCAAAGAAAGACTAAATTCCAAAAGATTGAAAAAAATGTATCAGGAATTACCGTCTGGAGTGTTGACCCAATCTTCCAACAATTTTGCAACTCCTACACGAAGTTCTGTGCCGAGAAACTCACAATCAGCAGGTGGACGTTCAGCCTCCACTCATAGTAGCAGACCTAAAAGTTCCATACATAGTGTTGGCGAGCAATCACAACATCGAAAGAAAAGGCATACACCCGAACCTAGTAGGTCCATGAACCGGTCTTCCCAAAACTCAGGACGAGGTAGTGCAGTCAGTTCCTTAGGACAAGGTAATAGTGGAATCAGTTCCTTAGGACAAGGTCACAGTGCATCTAAGTCCTCAGGACAAGGTCATCATAGTGAATCAAGGAAGAAAGTAAAAGATGAGAATTGACATCCCTATCCGAGGGTTGGAAACACCTCCTGCACAATGGATCTTGATGGAGGATGAAGTAATCAGTCCTCTGTATTGCTTTTCGGTTCGGCTGGACACTTGAAGCAGTTTTACAAAGTGCCAAACCGTTTGTGCTATCCTGGCTTCTTGATTATATAAAGCTTTTAGTTAAATTTGTTTCTGGGATATTTTAGTTGAAAATTTATTCCAGGAGAACACATACATCAATTATTCGCTCTACTGGTTTAATTTTATCTGTCTCGATTCTTCATTCCCAATTTCAAATTTCTCTCTTAATTGGTTCTAATGTGTCGGATCTCACCTGCTCAGAAATGTAATCTTCCTTCCATTTGCTACTTATGTTTTCCAAGATTGCAATTATACCTGAAGATCCCGAAGCTTGCAACATGAGCTCAAATTTGCCAAGGCCAGTAGAAAGTCTAGCCCAACCGCGAATAGTTCACCCAGGGCGGTTGAAGCAAATTGGTTACTGTCACTTGTTAGGGCACTTCCAGCAGTAAAACCCTTGCCATGGCAAGGGGGGACTAGGGCAAGTATTATTCACATGAATAGTGCCTGCCCTTGCAAAAAGTAAAATGCACTTCCAGCAGTTGTCATGGCAAATGCTATTCACTTTTTTGTTTTTTTAACAAATTTGTTTACCTAAATAATTAATTTGGACAAGATTTTGGGTTTCTAATTTTAGATAAATTTTTGTTTCAAATTTCAAATTTTGGGTATTTTTAAAAAAAAAATTTGAATTTTTTTCATATTTTTTTGCAGAAAAAATTTTCTGCCGTTGGATTGAAGGACAAAAATGAATCTGACAGCCGAGAAGCCACCACGTGGCACCAGCCCTCGAGCTCCCCCTGCCTTCGAACCAACCCAGGCTCGTGGTCCCCACAGCTTGCCCGGGCCAACCTCTGCTGCTAGAAACCGAATTTGGGCACAAACAGCCCCCCAGCCCTTGCTTGCGGGCTCTGCTGGAAGTGGCCTTAATGCAAATTGTTTACTGTCACTTGTTGATGCATGTAGAATTCACATTACATTTGTGACTAAAAATAAACTGCTTGTGCGTGTCCAATTGTCCCTAACAAAACTGATCCGCATTATTGCGTGTACAACTATCTCTAGCAAAACTGATCCGCATTATTTCATGTACGACTATTTCTAGCAAAACTGATCCTAGCAAAACTAATCTGCATTATTTCATGTACGACTGTTTCTAGCAAAACTGATCTTAGCAAAACTAATCTGCATTATTTTGTGTACGACTGTCTCTAGCAAAACCGATCCGCATTATTATTCATTGTCCTCGGGCTAAAGCCCAAAAGTCTAATAAGGGGAGAATCTCCCTTCACCCATGGATAGTCCACTTGTCCTGACAGGCTGAAACAAACTACTCTGTCCCGCCATGCACTCTCCGCCCCTCCGCTCTGATCTATAAAACCTCAGTTTGTTTTGTTGTTTCTGTCTTTTCGTCCCCTTACTTTGCTACCCAACTTGGCAATTTACGACTGTTTCTAGCAAAACTGATCTTAGCAAAACTAATCCGCATTATTTCATTTACGACTGTTTCTAGCAAAACTGATCTTAGCAAAACTAATCTGCATTATTGTGTGTACGATTGTCTCTAGCAAAACCGATCCGCATTATTATTCACTGTCCTCGGGCTAAAGCCCAAAAGTATAATAAGGGGAGAATCTCCCTTCACCCATGGATAGTCCACTTGTCCTGACAGGCTGAAACAAACTACTCTGTCCCGCCATGCACTCTCCGCCCCTCCGCTCTGATCTATAAAACCTCAGTTTGTTTTGTTGTTTCTGTCTTTTCGTCCCCTTCCTTTGCTACCCAACTTGGCATGGCACGTGGTAAATTCATATAAAATTCCCAGCACCAATCAAATTCAAACACGTGTACGACAAACCACCTTTGTCATAGACCCACCGTTTTCTAGATCCAACGAGCGCAGCCTTACACTTGTATCGTTTTCCATACAAGATTAGGAGCACCAATGAGAGATTAAATATTAGTATTAATAATGGAAATTAATCTGAATTACCCATACAAAAATAAACAAATAATTAATATTTAAAATCTTAGTGGAAGCGGACTAACCAGAGTTGAGAGAGACTTGTATTGTATCCACTCACGGCTCATCTCAATTTTAATCCCTTTTAAAATCTTAAGCCTTTAAAACTTAATTTCACTTCACTACTGGACTAGCTTTGGTGTTTTCTTTGACTGGTTTTTTTTCTCTCTCTCTCTCTCTCTCTCCTCCTATCCTTTCTGCGTTCCAATCTGCAATCAGGTACAAAACCCTAATTGCTGCTTCTTATCTCAAATTTTCATCCTTAATGATTATTTTAATATCTCTCTAATTAATAGCCATTGCTGTTTGTGTTTATTTTCTGTCATGCATTTTCTTTCTACTGCAGCTTTGAAATCAATCTGATATATTTCTTTCCCGGATTCTAGTTTTCTTTTCATGCCTTGTTTGGTTGCCGTGAAAATCGAAGTTTCTATTCAATTTTCCAGCAACCAGACGGAGGATTTATATAAATTGGTTTTGCTTGCTGCTCAAACTTAGATCTCATCCAAATCTACTATTAAAAGTAATTTTTCTGTTTGTGTTTCCGTCGGAATTGGTGGTCATTGAAAAGCTGCTGATTTTCTACAGTTTGTGTGTGAATTTTGCGATTAGGTCCCTGTACTTGCACCAAATTATGGTGACAATGGATGTGGATAACAAGTTTTTCAGTGTGGGTCTGATGATTTTGGCCACTCTAGTGGTGGCCAAGCTTATCTCATGGCTTTTGATGTCCCGATCTGGAAAGCGTCTCCCTCCGGTGGTCAACACGTGGCCTGTGATTGGGGGACTTCTCCGTTTCTTGAAAGGTCCCATTGTGATGCTTCGTGAAGAGTACCCTAAGCTTGGGAGTGTATTCACATTGAACCTACTTAACAAGAAGATCACTTTCTTGATTGGTCCTGAGGTTTCTGCTCACTTCTTCAAGGCCCCGGAATCTGATCTTAGCCAGCAGGAGGTCTACCAGTTCAATGTGCCCACTTTTGGCCCCGGAGTTGTATTCGATGTGGATTACTCAGTGCGGCAAGAGCAGTTCCGGTTCTTCACCGAGGCTCTCAGGGTGAATAAACTTAAGGCATATGTGGATCAGATGGTTACAGAAGCAGAGGTAAGTGTTTGGATTGAATATATATTTTTGTTTATCTAATCTGCTTCAGCCTTCAACATGTTTAGTAATTTATTCACATATGTCTAGGAGAAGACCCCCTCCGTATTCTTAGGCAATTAGCAATATCAGATGTGACTCAAGGTCACAATTCTTTACCATCATGGCCTACACTAATATCCTGGGACTTGCAAGTTTTTCTAGGAATGTTGATTGGATGAAGGGCCTTCTCAACTGGCACGTGTTTCTCTTTCATGAACTTACCAAACAAAAAAGATTGCTCCTTAATCGGAACAATTGAGAAGCCTTTAGGACCTGGTTCCTTTTTTTTCTTTTTTATTTTTTTTTATTTTTTAAAGAGAATAAATTGCCACTAAGCATCAATTAGATGCTGGCAAGTCTGGGGCAACATAAGCTTTCATCATTTTCTTTTTTATTATTTTTTAAAGAGAATAAATTGCCACTAAGCATCAATTAGATGCTGGCAAGTCTGGGGCAACATAAGCTTTCATCATTTTCCTCATATACTATTGTTCAATTTAAGCACACACTTAGGCACAAACCCACACAAAGACATGCTTGTACTTTTTATTCTAAAGTCTCAAACAACTTGTTGGAACTTTCACTTGTGCTTGTACCTTGTTCTAGAAAACTTATACCTAGTGAATGGACATCTATTGTGTTAATCCTTGTCCTCAAACTGTACTTGGCAGGATTACTTTTCCAAGTGGGGAGACAGTGGCGAGGTGGACTTAAAGTATGAGCTGGAGCATCTGATCATCTTAACTGCCAGTAGATGCCTCTTGGGTCGCGAAGTTCGTGATAAACTCTTTGATGATGTTTCAGCGTTGTTCCATGACCTTGACAATGGCATGCTTCCTATTAGTGTCATCTTCCCATACCTGCCCATCCCAGCTCACCGTCGCCGTGACCAGGCACGCAAGAAGCTTTCAGAAATCTTTGCAAGCATCATAAACTCCCGTAAGCGTTCTGAACAGTGTGAGAATGACATGTTGCAATGTTTCATTGATTCGAAGTACAAAAATGGCCGACCAACAACTGAATCTGAGGTCACTGGCTTGCTCATTGCTGCTCTCTTTGCTGGGCAACACACTAGTTCTATCACTTCCACTTGGACTGGGGGCTATCTCCTCCGTCACAAGGAATACTTATCTGCTGTGTCAGAGGAGCAGAAAAACCTAATGAAAAAGCATGGGAAGAAGGTTGATCATGATATATTGTCAGAGATGGATGTCCTGTACCGTAGCATCAAGGAAGCTCTGAGATTACACCCTCCACTAATCATGCTGCTGCGAAGCTCGCATAGTGATTTTAGCGTACAAACCCGTGAGGGGAAAGAGTATGACATCCCGAAGGGGCACATAGTTGCCACATCACCATATTTTGCCAACCGGCTTCCTCATATTTACAAGGAGCCAGACACGTACGATCCTGAGAGATTTGCTGCTGGGAGAGAAGAAGATAAGGTGGCAGGGGCATTCTCATATATCTCATTTGGAGGTGGCAGGCATGGATGCCTTGGTGAGCCTTTTGCATACTTGCAGATAAAGGCTATATGGAGCCATTTGCTGAGAAATTTTGAATTGGAGCTGGTGTCACCTTTTCCCGAGATTGATTGGAATGCCATGGTTGTGGGTGTGAAGGGAAAGATGATGGTGCGGTACAAGCGACGGGAGCTCTCCTTCGATTAATGGCAATGACTTTTTTGGGTGGTCAGCAGGTTTTGTTTTTTGGTGAGGTGGTCAGCAGTTTTAAATTATTGTTCTCTAGGATGTTTTTGCCCCCTCTTCTTGTATGTGTTGATTTTCTTCCCCGTTTTGCAATTAAATGTTGATGATGCGTACTTTTACTGGATTATGTCTTGTTTAGTGTCATATTTATGATGAAGATTGTAGCTTCTGACATGACTTCAGATTTACTCCAGTTTCATGGACTAGCGGCAGTTGTTTTTAGTTTTCTCTTATCTTCGAAAAAAAAATTTGCTACATGTAGAGGAGCAGTTGATGCACCACAATGCCAGCTTTTTTTCTTTTCCTTTTTTGGGTCGAAAACATATCCATTACGAAGAGAAAACAAAGAGGAAAATGAAAACAGCACAAGCGCTGCACCTCAAGGACAAACAGGTCCAGTCTCCATAAAACGCCACAATGCCAGCTTAGGTGATTCAATTTAATGTTTCACTATACAGATGTACTGCGTGAAAAACTTGAAAAGTAAAGACAACAAAAAGCTTATCAGAGAGAGAGAGAGAGAGAGAGAGAGAGAAGACAGGCTTGAGACAATTAGCTACTTGCCACACATTTTCATTTCAACTCTTGGCTTCATGGAAAGAAATCTTCTCCCTCGAGATTGATGGTATATAATCAAAGAAACCGGCTTTTCTCAGCTAACCAATATCTTCTGGCATCCTGAATAATAAACTCATGATAAATAAGCCGCATTCTTTATAGCCGGCTAAGTAATTTCCTATGAGAAATGTTGAATTTCAAAGGAAATTCAGTTGGGTACGATCTTGATGAGCTCAATATCAAACAGAAGAGTCTTGTCTATCAGCCCCTGGTTCCTCAGCACAAAATCCAAGGCTCGTTGGCCCTGTGAAACATCGACATTCCACCTTTATAAGAACAAGCAGAATTTCATTACAAGAATCACCAACAGGACACAAGAATTACCGAAAATGTTGTGGGTCTCGGTGCACTTTTGTTGTAGTCATTCTCAGGATATCCCAACTCTGGGGGCACTATGATCCTGCATCACTGTGAACTAGATTGTGAAATTTGCATATAATATTTGATGTATTAAACTGCTCATTCAACCTAACTTCTTGAAAATTCCTTAAGCAACTGCTATATGCTACAGAAAAACATGCAGCACCTTCTAATGCCACCAAGAGCCATGCCTGAAACAGCTTCCTCAAAAGCTGGTATTACCTGAAGATTCAAGGACCAAACACCACCATTAGAGCCCACTAATCGAGTATTTGAGTAATTATATGCTAACAAGCCAGTGAACAACTCAAGATCTACGGTTCAATTTAAAACAGCAATTTGTCCTCCACACTGTTCCAACTGAATCCTAATCTACAGAGTTGCACAATATTGTATTATTAACGACCTTCTGATGTAGTGTTGGACAAACTATGAGACAAAACACATGAGACCATGGAGAATCACAAAGCGAAATAATAAACAAACAGCTGCAACAACCAAGATTGTCTGGTTGAATTAGTTCACAAATCTCTCACCTCCTGAGATCCTACCCTAAATTTGAAAAAGGCCTTGTCATCACCCTGCATTTGAGAAACCATGGAACGGAGTCTGTCAATTAAGCTCATGCAACGCTACGAAGTCCACAGTTAAGGAATGAGAAGTATTCCATACCTCAAATGAACCGCCCTTTGTCTTATTTCGAGCTTCAAAGATACGTCCATAATATCCTATGGTATAACCATCCCAATCAACCTGGAACACATCCAAATATCAAAAACCACAATAACGACCGAACTTTGAAGATAAAAACATTTGCAAGCCTGCATGAGTCTATGTTGACTTCATCCAAAATTTCCATCCAAAGTAAAGGAAGTTCGTTCTATAGATTTTCATATAACAGACAAATCCATTGATACAAATTGAAACTAATTTCAAACAGACACCTTATCTGAATGTAAGATTCCCACTTAGTACATGAAAAGTGAAAACCCAAGTAAAAACTTCAAAGCACGCCCTCAAAGAATGGGTGGCTTACCACTACTGTCTCTCCCACCTTGGGTTTGGGGCCATCTCCTAGTCGTAAGTCCTGCATTAGATACCACAAAATAAAAATAAAAAACACTCTGAAGAGCTTGTGAATTTAACCAAAACAAGGAAGTATGGTTAATGTTCCAGTAGGTGACCTTATACTGAAGACCTGATGCAGTTTCTGTGTAGTCTGGATAACTCATTTTCGACTTGCCATAGTCCTTTCCCCTAAGTGCTGGCACTGTAAGTAGTTGAAAACAATTCAGAATGAAATCAATGATATGAGAAAAAGCAACAATTTTCGACTGTCAGCAAAAAGCAACACAGTGACACAGTACACAGATTATATAAACATGTATAATATTTGACCCATGAGCAGCATTAGGAAAAAGAAATTACTCACTGTCAGCAAATTGAGATGCCAGGGCTACTCCATCTTTTGAAGCATTGCAAAAGGCTGCAGCTACCATACCAATGGATGAAAAGACAAAGCTTCTTCGTTCGACAGGATTGCTTCCACCTATCAAAGATTCAAACTTTATTCAATTGATAGCAAAATACAATCTTTGAATCTCGTGGGTCAAGCCCAATTTACCTAATCAATAAATATCTCAATGGTTAATTTACTAACCGCCTGCACCTGAATCAGAAAATTTCCCCGGTTCCGGAAGAAGAAGAGACTGAGGTCCGCGCTGTCTCTGCCGCATCAGAGAGAAGGTATGCGCAAAACGACGTACCGGGTTTGAAGATTTTCCAACGGGTGAAGACAGCGGTCGGGGTGGAGATCCGACGAAAGAGATTGAGGCCATTTTAGCTATGGTACTACTTGACTTGGGAGAAAAGGGTGAACTGTGAAGTGGTGACTGGGGGCCAGGAAATGTGTTTCGCGGGAAGATAACGGCCTCAACTTGTCAAGCTCAAGCCCTCTAATTTTTTATTTTGGAAAAAGGTGACTCTTGGTCTCTTGTTTGTCATTTTTAAACAACCAATACAAATATAAATGTAAAATAAAAATAAAACCTCTCTCCCCTTCTCCTCCCCAACCCCACTGCAACACCTCTCAGTAACCCAACCACTACCCAGCCACCCAAGCCCATTCAAACCAAATTGAAACCACAGGATCAAAGTGGTAAAAGTGGCAAACTACTGGAATCATAAGTGAATTTTTGTCTATTTTTGTCTTATTTCATTTTTGGTTTCTCCCTTAATTAGCTTTCTTATTTTTCAAATAAAATATGTAATAGTTTCTATCTTGTTTCATTTTTGGATATGGTGTGACATGTTATGTCGATAACACAATCAAAATTTGAGTAAGATATTTCAACAACAATTCAAATTGTACTTTTGTTTTTATTTTTCCTCTGAAATTAATTTTTATTTATTTATTTATTTATACAAGCGACAATCTAAACGATAACCAAAAAGGTGGGAGCCCATTTGGAAATGCTTTTGAAAGGATTAAAAACGCTTTATGATAACCAAAAGTGCTTATGACAACATTTGACAGAAAAGTTTAGAAATGCTTCCGAATCACAGAAGCGTTTTATGAAGAAGCACATGCCATATGCTTCTTCAGGAAGCACTTCTAAGTGTTTTTCCATGAAGCATTTTAGATTTGTTATGAAACTTTCAACATCTTTATAATAAATGAGCTTATGAGCAGAAATGCTTCCTAGAGAAGCAGTCCCAAATGGACCCACACTGCGACAACCAACTAGACTAATCCAGATCTGTTCAAACTACAAATTTGTTGACGTAACATAATAAAACCATTTCCCTTCAAGTAGCAAACCAGTAATTAACATTGACCATAACTACTTGTTGGCCCATAATTCAATTTTATTCTCAAATCCAAATGAAAAGTACTCGTGGGTCGGGTCGGTCCACATATCCCATGTTATTCATCCGGCCACTGAATAAATAGCAAACCAGTAGGCAGTGTGCATCAGATGTACATTTCTGTAGGTGACTGTCTAAAATAGCTTTTTCATAGGGTGGGGAGAAAACAATGCCAAACACCAAAGCAGGAGCAAAATGTAATCTCTCTCACTCAACTTGAAGCCGGTATGAACTCATCAAACGTAATTAACGTCTTACAAAGCACTCAGCCTAAATTTACAGGAAGACAAGGCCCCACCCAGCAGCTTTATTCAACTCATACAAGTAGTTCTCACAATCTTACATCTTACAGACTAACCAATTTAAGAGAGTTGGCCTTCTCTTGCAGAGTATCCAGCAGGCTGTCAAAACTCTTCTTGAAAGAATCCACTCCTTCAATTTCGAGTTGGTTCCCGACGTAGCTCCAGTCAATTCCTAACTTCTCTAGTGCACTGTAAATGCCTTCAGCCTCGGAGACATTGGAGTCAATTGTCCTTGATACAGTACCGTGATCGATAAATGCTTGGAGAGCTTGGTCTGGCATGGTTGAAACCTGTAAAAGGAAAGTTGGCATCAAACATTAAGCCACGTTAAACTATGAAGTCTATTAAAGCAAATAATATATCATCAGATTCATCAGACTTAAAATCATGAGAACGAATAACTATCAAGCAACAGCTATCTGGTTGGGCTCTAAAATGGCTCACCGTGTCAGGGCCTATGAGAGGAGCAACATATAAAGTATCAGGGTAGGCAGGATTCTTGACGCTGGTTGAGGCCCACAGCAGCCTCTGCTTCTTGGCACCTTTTTTCACCAAAGCCTCCCATCTAGGGCCAGAGAATTTCTTCTGGTAGAGTTGGTATGCTAAAGCAGCTTGAGCTACAGCAGCCTAAAACAGTTAACTCGTGACATTAGCAAATCTCTACCTTCTTGGTTTTTTTTATTAAGAAAAAGAAGTTGAACATGTGATTTTGATTTACCTTTCCTCGAAGGTCAAGGGCCTCTGGAGTTCCAATCTTTTCAAGCAACTTGTCAATAAGGGTGTCCACTCTACTGACAAAGAAGGAAGCAACACTTGTGACTTTGGAGAGGTCATTTAATCCGGAAGCCTCAAGGCCATCCAAGTAAGCATCAATGACCGCCTCATATCTTGTGAGAGAGAATATAAGCTGTGCGCACATTAAGATAAAGTAAGAGTCAAAACATATATAATACGTAATTGTAAGATCATTATATAAAGGAGGCACACAAGTTCAAATACTAGAGAATTCAAATGAATTAGAGATGATGCCAACACCCCCCGAAAACTTCCTCTCATGATAGAGGCCCAACAAGAACAAAGATCAGTCTACCCACAAGAATTTATGACAGCTATAGCACAGCAGGCAGATTTTACTCGCACCATGTAAACAATCACTCAGGCAAAATGGTCAGCCAACCTACCACACCGAATAAAAATTCTACTGAGACATACTTTTCCAACAAACCATATTGGCCATCTATTCTGACCGAAGCAAAGATGAGAATCGAATTTTAACCCCCCCCAAAGAAAAGGAAAAACACAAAGATAAACAGAACTATACTTACAGTTACATTGACACTTATGCCATTTGCTATGACTTCCTTAATTGAAGGGATGCATGGAGCAGTAGCAGGGATTTTTATGTAGACATTGGGGTGGGCAACTACTTTATGTAGCCATTTTGCAGCCTCGATAGTCCCTTGAGTGTCATCAGCAAGTCTGGGAGAAACTTCAACAGAAACATAACCATCACCAGCATCAGTTTGATCATAGATTGACTCAAAAAGTTTTGAAGCATCTTGAATGTCCTTCACCACAAGTTCCCAATATGCACTTTCAATGTCTTTTCCTGATTGTACAAGTTCCCTGCAAATTCCATTAATTGAAGTTATTGACAGATAAACAAAGTGTATCAGGGGGTTGCTACTTAAAACTTTTGGACTAGAGAGCAAAGAACAACACGTCCACCTACCTAGCCCCAGATGCCCAGGAGCCTACAACCACCAACTCAAATGATAATGAGTTGTGTATACAGTCATGCTAGAAACTATTTCTAACGAAGTACAAACCTCTACTAGGACAAACTGATAGATCCATAAAAATATCAAACATCCCCCAGACACAACCCCTTCCCATCAAGACAATCATTGAAAATACCTGAATTGATCATTATACGCATTTGAAGTGGATATTGCTTTCTGGAAAATCTGCAGTCATAAATTATAAAGAGCTAGTTAGATCGGATCGCAAAATAATACATGAAAACCGCAGAAGACGCATTTAAAGAAACAATTGGTCCAACATTTTGATAATTTCACTTCCAAACCCATTTCTCATTTGATCTTAGATCAAGAAAAACATCTTCCATACATGACAGAACAGTAAACATGGTTCAAAAAACACAGGAGAAATGTAATAAAAGAGCAAATCATTTGTAATTACCGCTGGGTTACTAGTTACACCTCTAACCCCACTTGCAATAAGTGGAAGCAGATCTGTAACAGGTCGGCAGAGGTTATCATACCATGGACTCTGCCCTTCCTTCTCGTAGAGATCATGGAGATATGTTCTCTTTGCTGGACTTCCATTTCCATCACCTTGAGAACATCTCACACTGCAAAAAGCAATGTTCCGTGAACCCAAATGAGCAACGTTTTCGATTCACAGTCAATTACCAACATGAAATAAGACAACTTTGAACACAAAATACGAAATTAATGAAACAAACAAAGCTCAAATCCAGCTTTCTAAAAAAACCATCAAAGCATCTGAAAGGATTAAAGATACAGACGGACCATAATCATGAAAGCATATAAGTATTGACCAGATAATATAAAAAATCAATAACAAAAACAGTAGACCCCAAAGAAGGAAACATACACCAGAGAGCCCTTGAGAGACGACTTGCTTCGTATGGACAATTTGGAAGAAGAAACTTTGGAGCTGAAGTTGGTGGTGGTGGTGAGGAAGCCGATCAAGCACTTGGGCTGGGAAGCTCTAGGGTTGAAAGTGGACGACAAAGATGAAGCAGGGCTGGGATTGGAAAGCTTGGAAATGGAAGCCATATTAGATCACAGGGCACTCGCAGAAAGGGAGAGTAGGAGGAAGTAAGGAAGGAGACAAAGCCAATGTGGGGGTTGGTGGAAGACTGATTACTGAGGAAAGATTTCTCCTTTTATTTACGATACGATACAAACGATGATTTCTTTCTTCTTCTTTTTTTATTTTTTTTGGGGGGTTTTTGTGATTTTTGGTAGACCCCAAACGGCAGCAGGTAGGGGACAACGACTCTATCTCTCGATGGAACTGTTGGTACTTGGCACTTGGTAGCTAGCTGACTCAATGCTGACGTCATAATCCTAATTAGATAGATAAAGTTATTTTTGTGGTTATTTATCACCTTCATCTGACCATGGCCTTACCTGGGTTGTTGTTGTACAAGGTTGGTGGTCGCCATAGAATTGAATAAAGAAAAAAAAAGAAAAAAAACACATATTGTAGACAAAGTAAATAAATCTTGGCAGGATTTTGTACCATTTACTATAATAAAGTATAGGTGGTTAAATCTAAACGTCGAGTTTGGAAATGAATCTTCCCTTAAATTGAACAAAATCGATGATACATGGTTTACATGTGTTTGCATGTATTTATGTTGTTGAATAATGTGGTACAATATTATAAGAGAAAACGAGTCATGAAGCTTTGAAACCATTGCCAGAGTTTTTTTAATTTTAATTTTAATTTCTTTATATAAATCGAAGATTAAAATTGAGTGAACTACACTTGAAATTAGCAATTTTTTTATTTATAGAAAAAGGTAAAAATATAGGTTGTATTTTTTTCCCCCTTAAAGGCTCCTCCATTGCTTACAACATGTTTTATTTTGAATTATAAAGATATTAATATAATTATCTAAATTTATTTACTAAGTGACTTTTTTAATAGGTAAATACTATGAGGTATCCCCACACTTGAAGAGTGGGATCAATCCTCACTCAGAGTTCAGCTTGCCCCTGGCCACGAAGTGCTCCCAACTGATTTCGAACCCCTGACATTGAGGCACAGTTCGCCAGCTTGAGATGACAGTTTGTCAAACGCACCACATCTTGTGGTTTACTAAGTAACTCTTTGAAGATTTGAAACATATGCTTTTACCTGTACTTAGAAATAAAACTCAAGATTCTGAAATATATGGAAGAAAAAAAAAATTGTAGCTTATGCTGTTAAATGCAATTACTACAAATGTGGGTTACACCAGCTGACTAAGGCAGTAAGTTAAATATCGCTTTTATAAAATAAAAAAAAATAAAAAAAAATTGTAATTGACTCCCCCTTCCCTAATTTTTGTTTGTATCAAAACAATTGTCAAATATGCAAACCGAATTAAATTTGGTCACAACTTGCAAGCGTTACTTTTAAGCTAGACGCAATTTTAGTGTTTGATTAAGACGTATACATTGTGGCGTGCAAGCAGAAAGAAGAAGAAGGAAATTTTGTATCGTATTCTGCAGCCTCTATGTATATGTCATTAATTATGAGATATTTAGTCAAATACCCATTCTTAGCACTAAAACTATAAATAAACCCCACATCATTTAATTTCTATAAACAAACCCAAAAAATGACAATTGGCTCTATTGAATTTAATTTTGATTATTAAATTACTTTGATGTCCTATTGAGTATTTTGGGCTTGTTTATATGTTTTGGGGTTGGGTTTGTTTTGAGAAATCAATGACAATTTTGTAATTTAAAAGAAGTTAAAAGCCTTTTTGTTATGTTATAAATGAGTTTTGTGTGTGTTTCTAAAGTCCATTTCATATGGGGTATTTTTATAATTTGGGCTCCTATATTGGGTATATTAGTGAATCTCCCATTAATTATTAGCTTGTGAGCTGAAAACTTGAAATTAACTCTCTCCAAAATGTAGAAGAGCAGATAAAGGGTTGAAATGAAGCAGGACTTGCAATCTGGATGCCCTTATTCATTGGATTGGAGGTCTTTTATTCATTGTAAATCTTCAAGCTAGAGGTCAATTTTGCAACTCTTCTGGTCAAAACCGACAGCCCTCGCATACTGTTTCAAGCTAGGTACCACAAAGATACTGTTTAAAAACATGATCACACTCAAAATCAAAGCAACGTGGTGGTAGGTGGTGGGTAGGTGGATTGAAAGTTGGATATAAATTTCAGATAGTAAACTTATGGAGCCAAAAGGGGTGAAAAATGAGGCATTGCTTTAACTTGGCTTACCCAATTAAACAAATATTTTACTTTGTTGCTTGACCCCCATCAATCCGGCTCTTAAGATAGCTCAAGGGCTGAACTTATTTGTTATGTTGCTCAGGAAATAAGTCATTGTGACATCAATCAACACAGGGACCTATTTGTCAAAATCAAATTGTAGATTTTGACTACAGTGGAAAAAAAGAATATCCAACAGGCATCAACCTTTCTGCAGTAGGGAAGAAGCATGCATGTTTGCATTTTCAGTTCAAGTATTTTGCATCCAGAAAGGATCTGCTGAATGTCAGCACCTATACAAAACTCAGAAAGGAAGAAGAATTTTTTTACATTTTCAGTAAAGTCCAGCCCAGCAGCATATCCTCCTCAATTTGGTACTGGGGACTAGACAGTATACAATGCAAAAGGCCATTGCTCAAAAAGATATATACTACTTCCATTACCATGGTTTCAAGTCTCCCACTGGCCCTGCTGTCCAATTTAAAATCTTTTGACCACCCTTCAAGTAAACACTTTGAGCATGGGGCAACTTTCGAGCCAGACCGTTTAGTATCTGATGGAAAGCATCCCCTGGTTGTGCAGGTTGCGGGAACATCATCGCCCATTTCATCGAAGGATTTGCAAGCAATCTTTGTTTCCTTAGGATTACTTCTGGTGGAATAGAAGTGAGAATTGTGTCCAGGTTAGGGACATCCTCCTCAGCTAGAAAAACTCCAATTTCTTCCCATGGGATAGCATCGGCGAAGGGTAAGACAATATCATCAGCTATAATAACAGGGATGCAACCAAACACCACTGCTTCAACTAGCCTCGGACTCCATGGGGCCCAACCCAGAGGGCATAAACAGAATATAGATCGCTGCATGTCTTCATAATATGTAGTTGGATGGTCAGTGGAGATGTCAAACAGAGGATTGTTCTTGAAATTCTCCCAAACAGCTGCCCTCGCACCTCTGTCAGTCAATTTAAAGGGTCAAGAGGGAGTTACATTTGACTCCAGAAGATCATGCATGCAGACCAGATACAGAGATAAACTTTCATCATTCATGTCCATGTTATTCCCATCTCATAAAAGAGTATACAGACAACATGTTCATAAAATTCAAAGGGGTAAAACACTTTCCTGACAAACGTACCTCGCATAGTAACCACCTTCAGGGTCATTATTAATGTCATAAAATAGACCACGGAAGTAGACGAAGATGGACCGTGGAGTCTCTTGGGGAATCAGGTGGGCCTGCATCTTTTGTGGTGGAGCATATGGAGGAATTGTGATTGAACCCTCCTTCAAGCATACATGGTTTCGTTGCCCAAAGGTCTGAACCAAGGTGGCACGCTGGAGCAGTGGAAGAATACCCCGTTCAATAGCTTTCTCTTCCTATAGAATGCCAGCAGTATAAACCTTATATTAGCCATAACCAGTACAAGTAAACTTTTCTTATTTTTGTGATTGAGCTAATTGTATAAATATTCTTCACAAAAAGTTTAATTTTTCCCTCAAATTTTGGGATGGATGAATTCATCCTCTATTTTGCAGTGTGCACCTTTACAGGAATGCTGATTCATATAAATTTCTCATGTTCAGATACAGCTTACTTTTCTTTAACCTAAGGAAATCATGCTTAGGTACAAAGTAGAAGGGTCCTACCTGGTAATGAAAGCAGGCTCCAAAGTCATGAGGCACAACAAAGAAGTGATCAGCTCCTTCCGTTCGATTCCAATAAGGCCAGTTTGTAGATATGAGCTGTATTGCACTTCTCATCATCCGCGGCGATTTGAAGGGTAATGGCAAGCCAGTGGGGGTAAGGTCACAAGTAGTGTAGATAGGGGTATAAAACCAATCTGCTTCCTCAGGATTGAATGTTCTAACCGGGCTGGATAAGAGGAACCTATGCATGAAGATCTCAGCAGCAAACATATGGTTGAGACATCTTGGGTCTTTCTGAAGGATTTTCTTGTTGTATTTGTTAGGCAGCTCATAAACATAAACTTTCAACCTTCCAGTTGGATCATCCTCCAAGACATCACCAGCGCTTCCTGCATCATTCTTCCATTAGTCAATCGGAAAAAGAGTGCATCAAATAGAATAAAATGCTACGAAATGCTTATGGATAAAAATTTACGGCTCGTCTTTCCAAGAACCAATTGGAGTCCCTCTTTTCCACTTTCCCGAGATTAATCTTTGATGTAATGTTTGTGAAAAAGGATAAAAGAACATCTACCAGTGAAACTGATATGAGATAAATAATCATAGTTTGGTTATCTCATATACAAGTTACAGTATGAATTTCATATAAAATTGAAATGCAAGCACTAATCATCTCGGAGCTGACCAAAACTAGTGCCCCCAATTTGGCCCTACAACGAAAGTCAAGAAAAGAAATTCCAAAAATTCTGAACCTCAACTATTCTGAACTGGGAATTAATGGAAACAACAAAAGGGCATTTCTTCAAACACCTGAGCCTATATGGGGCAAATGTAGCAAAAGGGAAACTGCTTTAGAAACCAATTTGAAGCGAACAATGACAGAGGCATACCTGAAATCCTCTCTGTAGGCACATTCTGATCAGCACCAACTTCCCAAGCAAACCCAAAAACAAAAAGAAGAGCAAGAACCCACATGCAAGTTCTCATTTTGACCCAACTGAAACCCACACTCAGATACCTAATTTGACTGAAAATCGAAATGGGTCTTCCGGTTTTCGTATCATTGAGGCTGTAGAGGCAGTATATATGAAGAGTATATGGTTGGGACGTCGCGCGGGTAGTAGTTGGGAAGCTTTCTTAGACTCTAGGTTTGTGGAAATGGAATAAGAAACGGAGGTTTTCAGGTGAGCATCGATAGAGAAATGCAGAGAGGAATTGCTTGAAGAAACAGTGAAGGCATTGCAATTTTCTATTTTATTTAGATTTCTTAAGAAGGATTTTGCAGCAAACAACATGTACAAATCCATGTGGTTAGTGAAAGCTGTATTTGTTTTGCCGGTTTGATGACAAGTCCATTTCACAAAGCTGAGTGTCAGATAAATAAACCACCGAGCTCTTCTATATATTAATTAATTCCCGCGCTTTCCCTTTCTCCGGTTGTTGCGTAATGGCTGTACTGCTAAATGTCACCGACGGACAACACTTGGATAATAAAATGTGTAAACATAAACTTGGATAATTATGATCAATCGACCCAACTAGTTGAATACTCATATCCCAACATGATACACTAATTCCTTGCTTATAACAAATACGAAGTAGATTTTAATTTATAATTCAAGTATGACTTCAATTCAACAATCCCTTAACAAATGAAATGTGAACTAAGTCCAACTATATAACTATGAACAAAAAGATGAGTTGTGAGATTGGGTGGATTTTGATCCGCCAAGACGAATATGGGAATCCAATTATGATCCAAAGTCCAAATTAAATTAATATTTGGATATTAACCAATGTAATCCAAATTTGTTTGTTTTGGTTACATGGAGTGCCGAAGCCCCAAAAAAAACCTACACTTGGACAAGCCTAGCAGTGGTCATCCTAACATAATCATTAGCAAAAAGGCTTACAATAGAAGGAGGGGGAACTCCACAACATTATAACCCAAATTGGAGTATGTGCTAGATGATCTGCTCTCTATAAACATGAGAAATAGTGCCGTCATTAACATCACCTTGCAGTCTTTAATGAGACAAAATAGAGGATGACTAGCAGAATCTCACCTTTAATCAAGGAAGCAGAAATAGAGTTACAATTCACTTTAATTCTTTGGATATTTTCATTCTAACCTAGGATAAAGAGAAAAATTTAGTTGCAACGGAGATAGCACTGTTTTGCTATTCTTAACCAATAATGTTATGCCACGTGAAAATGTTATCATGCATATTATAGCGTTATTGATTACGAATAGCAAAATAATTATTTTCCCATTTCATGAAAGTCTTTCTTTGGGCAAAGACCACTTTTTTTGTTGTTGGGTGAAATAGGGGGTATAAAACCCTAGAAAAGGACAAAAACAACTAAACAACATTAATCATACGGGTCTTAGTAACCCCTATTGAGCCAAAAGGGGCAAGTCCTTGCGCGATCGGCACGAGCATGCCATTGGAAGGAATGACGTCATGTGCCTGTGAGCGCGAGTCCATGCGCCTGTGAGTGCGAGTCCTTGCACGATCGGCACGGAGCATGCCGAGCGGAAGTTATGACATCATGCGCTTGTTGGCGCAAGTCCTTGCGTGATCGGCACGGAGCATGCATCTCGGAAGGTATGATGTCGTGCGCCTGTTGGCGCAAGTCCTTGTGCGATCAACATGGAGCCTGCTGATTGGAAGGTATGATGTCGTGCGCCTGTTGGCGCAAGTCCTTGCTCGATCGGCATGGAGCATGTCAATCGAAAGGTATGACGTCATGAGCCTGTGAGTGCGAGTCCTTGCGCGATCGCACGGAGCATGCCGATCGGAAGGTATGATGTCATGCGCTTGTGAGCACAAGTCCTTGTGCGATTGGCACGGAGCATGTTGATCGGAAGGTATGACGTCAAGCCCCTGTGGCACCACGTGTCACCCTAACTTTTGTTTGGATTTGAATCGGTTTCACTAGGGTGGAAATCGAGGCGTTTTGTGGGGTTTTTGGGAAATCGAGGCGTTTTTAGGGTAAGGAGTGTGTGATGGTTAGTTGCTCGAGGTGTCGGTATGGCGAGTGTCTATATAAGGGCTTTAAGGGGGAGAAGGTAGAGTACTTCAGCGCTTTGAGAAATTTTTGGAGAGAATTGAGAGACGATTTTCAGCTTAAGGGAGTAAGGTGATTTCCCGTTGATGGGTGATTTCTAACGAGAGAGGTCACGGAGGAGGCGATTTCCAGACGAGGTATACGTGGCGGTTGCGATTTCCGGCTATAGCTTTCGACGGCGATAACAAGGTATTATAGCTTTGCCACCCTCCTATTGGATTGAACGTCTTTTTGAGTTGAGTTTTTCGCATGAGCATTAGGGGCATGAGCGTAATGGTTGGGTTTGACGGGAGTGGGTTCTAAAACTTGTGGGGGATTGCCAAAGATGGTCCGTTACTAGTTGGCAGGACCACACTTGGAGTTAAAGTATTCAGCATTGGCGTGGATGGCTGCTTGCTTGATTAATTCGGCATAGGTGTTCCACGGGTTACTGTGGACCAGGTATTGGAAGTTGGATTCACGGAGGCCACTCTTGAAGGCGCCGAAGGGAGCACGATCTTTTGTCTTAGGGCAGCGGGAATACTCATGGCTGAAGCGAGCGGCATATTCCTGCAGGGGTTCGTCTTCACCTTGCCGAAGCATATATAGGTCATCTGCCGAGTACAAATGATCAATATAAATCATGAAATGGTCGAGGAAAGTCTACTTCAAGCTGTCGAAGGAGTTGATAGTGTGTGGGTTCAGCTGGTAGAACCAGTTCAAAGCAACGCCATTAAGGGTGAAGGGGAAAAAGAGGCACATGCTTTCATCACTAAGACCCTTGCATCCTAGGGCAGATTGAAAAGAATGGATGTGGGTCAGGGGGTCCTCCTTACCCGTATAATAGGCGATGCGAAGCGGCTGAACGTCTTTTTCTGGACGATAGTTAAGGATACGCTCAACGAAGGGGCCTGGGTGTGGCTTCGTCCAAAAGGGCTGATGGATGCGGTGTTGCTCATTCTCAAGACTTCGGACCTTCTCGAAGAGGAGTCGCATGGCAGGGTCGGCATGATGGAGAGCATTGCGTGCCGGAGACTTGTTGTGTTGGGTGGGTGGAGGTGGATAAGTTTCCCATTCTTCGAAGTCTTCGGAATGGTAAGGCTCCCAGTCCTCAAGGTGGTAAGGTTCCCAATCGTCCGAGTCCCAACCCCCTCCTAGGTAGGCACGCGAATGGGCTTCGGTAGGGGACCAAGGTGAGCCACCCGTGGGTCATCGAGGTCTACAAGGATGGGGATGGGCTTTGGCCGAAGCTCCAAGATACGGTCCCTGCAAGCCCTATAGATCTTGGTTGGGGCATGGGGTCGTTCCTTTGGTGGGGAGATATGGAGAAGCCGCGACTTGGTTGCCTCTGGATGAAGGTGGCCTTTGTCCTTGTCATGCCTAGACTAAATCGGGGCGTTATGACGAGAGATGACTGGTTGTTTCGGTCGGGTGTGTTCAACACCCTGGGTGAGGTCCTGCTGAATGAATTGGTGGTGGGTGTTCTCCCAATTATGCTTCAAGGCTCGGCAGTCGTGTTCCAATTCGACATTCTTGGTATGAAGGTGTTTGTAGTTCTTTGTCATTTTTGCGATGCTGGCACGAAGGCGCTCAACTTCGGCCCGGAGGTGCGCATCGACCGAAGGTTTCTTTCGAGAGGAATCCCCACGAGGGGTATGGTGTTGGGTATCAAGGCTAGCTTCACTCAGTATAGCGGAGTGTGAGGGGCAGAAGAGACGATGAGGTTGGATGGGAGATAGAGCCAGCAGAACTGGTAGAGAGGTGGGATTCGAAAGTTGATTCCCACAGACGGCGCCAAACTGTTGATGCTCTTTTTGGGAGGGTCAACTTAGGTAAAGAGTGTTAGACCTTCGGCAGAGGGATGAGATTGTGGATCTTCAGCACGGAGAGATCCTGCAGAAGGAAACAGGGAAGAAGCAGTCGTTAAGTTTCGGTCACCGATGTGGTACCTGCCTAAGGCTCTTCGATGCTTAAGTCAGCTATGTGTGGTAATTTTGACAGAATAATTGTAAAGGTGAGAAAGTAGTTACCCTTTTCACTTGGACACTATTCCCTATTTATAAGGAAGTGAAAATGAGAGGTTTGCACAAAGTTTCGATGTGGGACTTTGTGCAAACTGTTGTGGAGGTGACATATGTCTGTGGGCTAGGTTCTGTAGTTAAAAGCTTTAGGAACTACCTTCGGCAGGCAGTTGCCGCATCAGAGGGGTGTCATGGTGTCATTGATGTTATCTTTAGCAGGCTTGTGAGCCTGTTTGTGTTCCAACTCCCAGTGCCGAATGTACTTGGTTAATTATGGTACAAACACCTTCCACGTTTAGCTTTAACACACCATTCTCAGGGGGGGTGGGTGTCCAGGCCAAACTTGGATTTTACCACCTCCCAATTGATTAATAGTAGAGGTCCTGATCCACTCCTTAGTAGTAGACAAAATCAGCTCTGTAGGATTAAAAGGCAAATCATCCTTATTTTTGAAAATAAAATCATTCCTCCATTTCCAGAGATGCCAGCAGATCAAACCAAACAAAGTTTTCCAAGGGATTTGCAGGAACTTATTCTTAGAGCAAAAGTTGCTAAGCAGCTAGGGGTGTAGCTCAGCGTGGAAAAAAGGGGCATCCTGGTTGTTCCACACCCTTTTAGCTCTAGAGCAATCCCTAAGAATATGTAAGGTAGATTCCGTATGCCAATCACAAATGCAACAACCAGGCTCACTTATGAAAAGCCTACGGGCCCTGCTCATTGGACATGATTCTTCCTTGATACGCTAGCCAGAGGAAGTAAGGGCCTGTTCGGTAACGTTTTAAGAGGTTGTTTTCATTTTCAGAGAACAAAAATGAGGCAAAAACACGTTCGGTGGCCCAACAATAGAAAACACTGAGAATTTTTTTCATAAAATGAAAACAAGTTCATGTGTACTTGTAGAAAACAGAAAAAAGTTGTTTTCATTCTCGTGGAAAACGTTTTCATAAAAACAACTCACATATTATTATATCAAATTGTACTACCAGACATGTTTTCATTATTTTTGTTTTCTGAAGATGTTTTCTAATTAATCTACCAGACGTATTTTCATTTCCTGAAAATGAAAATTCGTTTCTTGTTTTTATTT
This sequence comes from Prunus avium, assembly GCF_002207925.1. The sequence continues at coordinate 116,168 of NW_018922442.1, forward strand.
TCTGAAAATATTCTTAGAAAATATTCTCCGAAAACGTTACCAGATGGGCCCTAATGAATCTTCGGGTGTAATTTGAGTTTCCAAGGACTTTCCACCAAGGGTTCAACCACTCCATCCCTAAAAAGAGCAAGTTATAAGCAGACTTAACAGAAAAAAGGCCATGAGAAGTAGTTTGCCAAATTTGACAATCCTCCAGGGTACCCCCAAAGTCAGCACGGCAACGAATAATTTTCTGCACCCACTCTTTAGGAAGAACGCTTCTCAGCCTTTCAATATCCCACCAACAATCCACAAAGAAGTAAGAGACTATAGTGTCCATACTAGAATCAGAGCCAACCCCCCACCTTTAATGAGTTCAGTCCAAAAACCACTTTAATTATCCGGATAACTTCATTCAAATGTAATACAATATTTGATACGTGTACAAGCCTAAATAGTAGCCACATTTGCGAGTTACCAGAAAAAGAAAAAATAATAATCACTCCAAAAAATGCGTTCAGTCCAAACAGAAAAATCAATCAATCGAGAATGGACCCACCTGGTGGGCCCTCCTTTTCCTTATGACAATGACATGTGTTTGGTTAGTTGGCCCAACTCCAGTCAGTGAGACCAAGCCGCGCAAATAAAGCCCAATTATAATCGAACTAGTAACGGAAACAAAAACGGACGTTTGTCAACGAACACAAAGGAAGAGTCAAGTCAATAATGGAGTTCCAAAGGAAACATCAAAAAGTCTCTATCTATAGACTTTTCGTTAACGGAAGGTCACGAGTCCGTTAAATTCCGCGGGTCGGCAGACCAGCTCATCTCAGTTTCTCAACTGCCTTCATTTATAGTCCATCTCTCTGAGTAGCCCTTTCTCCCCCTCTCTCTCTCTCTCTCTTGATATTTATTATGAATTTGGAAAGCTGGGTCTTGTCGTAGTAAGTGGGAAGAAAAGGAAAGGAGGTTGCTTGAACATAACAAGAAAGAATTTTTGGTAAAAAAAGAAGAAGAATTATGGAGTCATCCAATGGGAAAGAGAGTGTGATGAGCATGGAAGTAAATGAGGGGATCGAAGAAGCAAACTTTGAAAGCAATGAGATTGAGAGGAACAAGATGGGCATCATGAGAGCTCTTGTGGAAAGGGAAGATCCCTCCTCCAAGGTTGGAATTGGATAACTCTTCTCTCTCTCTCTCTCTCTCTCTCTCTCTCTCTCTCTCTCTCTCTCCACTTTCCTCTTTTCCTGTTTGTCACTTTACTTTTGTTGACAATTCTTTGATTAGAAATTATTCTAAATTTGGTCTCACTTTTTCCTAACAACTTGCTTTGCTTAGCCTTCATCTTCTATCTAATGATACTACTAGCTAAGATTGTTAAAGCTAAAATGGTTGTGATTTCAGATGATAATGATTAGGGTAATTGAGCATGTATGGTTAATTGGTTTGGTAGGAGATGAAGCTGGTTTCAATTGAACTGTTTTGTGCTCAAACTGCTGATGGATATTAATGTTGATATGTCAAGGAAAATTAATAAACTTGTCCTTTCTATATGTACAATCTCTTTTTATAACAAAAATTAGTGTTTAATTTAAACTTTTGCATACCCAATTTCAAGATTGGCTACATTGTTCTTATACTTGCCTAATGCTGGTATGCTTTGCAGGACGTGGATGATTTCATGATCCGGAGATTTCTGCGGGCGCGTGATCTGGATATTGAGAAGGCTTCTACCCTGTTCCTCAAGTATCTGAGTTGGAGGAAGTCATTTGTGCCAAATGGTTCCATCTCTGAGTCAGAGATTCCAAGAGAGATTGCTCATAACAAGATGTTTATGCAAGGTCTGGACAAGACGGGACGCCCCATCGTTGTTGTTTTTGGTGGGAGGCATAAGCGCACCAAACTAGAGGAGTTCAAACGTAAGTGCTGCTATTCTAATGAAACCAGAAAACTTCTTGCATTCAGTTTAAATTTTGACCGTTTCCTTTTGCAGGTTTTGTAGTCTATAGCCTTGACAAAATAAGTGCCAGGTAACTCACATGTTAGTTATGGCAGTTGATATTTGGTACTTCAGTCGGTTGAATATGATAGTTTTAAGGGGTTATCGATATTTTAGAATGTGCCCTGAATAATTGTAGCTATGTCATATGCTCTATGTTATGTTTATCTTTCAGAATGCCAGCAGGCAAGGAAAAATTTGTATCCATTGCAGATCTTGAAGGATGGGGATACGTCAATAGCGACATTCGTGGATACTTAGCAGCTCTGTCGATCTTGCAGGTTCGACTTTCCTCATTACATTCCATCAAACAAGTTTCCAAATGATTGTCTTTGATCGATTAGGAGAAACAAATGCAATTGGAATGTGTAGCTTCTCTGTTCAACTGTGGCACATTGGAATGACATTTACGTTTTAACGTCACTCAGACGAGGTAATAATGGATACTTGTCTTCTTGGACAGGATTGCTACCCAGAAAGGCTTGGCAAGTTATATCTTGTTCATGTGCCTTACATTTTCATGACGGCATGGAAGATGGTTTACCCATTTATTGACAACAAAACCAAGAAGAAGGTAAAAGTACTTCTTTACCAGGAAAAACAGGGTCATCTGCACATCTTGCTACTTTTATACCGCTAACAACTACCAAGTGATCGTTTAGTTTAACTCGATCATCTGTTTACCGTATAATCTTGCAGATAGTTTTTGTTGAGAACAAAAAACTGAGCTCCACCCTGCTCAGTGATATTGATGAGAGCCAACTCCCAGATGCATATGGAGGCAAATTGCCGTTAGTTCCTATCCAAGACTGCTAGCTTTTTGGCTCAACTCTAGGCACTTGCCGATTGATATTGGTTAAAGGCGGCTCTCAGATACACATGGATGCAAGCTCTCATTACATCCGATCCAAGATTGCTTTGCCTCTTATGTTCTCCTACTTATAGGCACAACCTGATATTTAGAGTTTACAAAACAACTATCTATATTCTTCCCCATTGGGCATGTGCCAATTGCAGGGGTCATATTTTGTTCTAATATTTGGTTCCAGCTACTTTTCTACCGCTTAGCTTGTTATCCGTATTAAATTCTTATAGTTCAATTGCCCACATCATTGGACCTTCGTCCACAAATCTGCAAGGCAAATGCAAAACGTGCCAGTTTCTGGAACATTTAATCTGGCATTGCAAGATATTGCGATGGAAGTCATCTTGCTTTTGAGTAATTTTATGGCTCCAAATAATTGCATCTTGCTTTTGAGTAATTTTATGGCTCCAAATAATTGCATCTTGCTTTTGAGTAATTTTATGGCTCCAAATAATTGCTGGGCCCGCCGTATCCGGCCAAACTATAGCCAAATTGAAGAAATTTGCACTCATTTTAGGTAGCTCATAGGTCGATAGTTTTGGGGCTTGTGTTGAGGCAACGTGTATCTTGGAAATCCATAAATTCATGATGGATCTCTAAGATAAAGTTTAATTGTGTCGCCCAAGTCAACAATGCTTTCAAAAAGCAAACCGTACACTCAAACTTCAATTATTCAATTGAATCAACTTAAGTACCATGAAACTCAACATGGTAAACAAAAATGTAATCGTATTATTCAAGACATCGGAACTCCAACCAGTACCGACTGCAGATACAAAATCCAAATATGTAAACCATGACTAGAATAAAAATTGAAGTTTGCGAACATCACATTCCTTGATGTAGAGGAAGCTATGAATTATGAGACCTCGCGTAAAAATGATGCACCTGAAAAAATAAAAACTGCCCGGCAATGCTCATCCAACCAGCAGCTTGTTCTCGCTCAAAAAACTGTAAGTGGGTACCTCTAGATTGTATGGTGCAGGTCCCTTGCGGATCCTGCCAGAAATGTCGTAGTGCGAACCATGGCATGGGCAAAACCAACCACCAAAATCACCAGCATTTGGCAAGGGGATGCATCCTAAGTGAGTGCAGACCCCAACAACAACAAGCCATTCTGGATTCTTAACCCTCTCCGCATCCTGTTGGGGGTCACGAAGGGACTGAACATCCACACTATTAGCCAACTTGATGTCGTCTTCAGTCCTACGCCTAATAAAAACAGGCTTCCCTCTCCACTTCACAGTAACAGTAGTACCAGGCTCAATGCTGGACAGATCAACCTCAAGGGAAGCAAGGGCGAGGACATCTTTGCTGGCAGACATGCTCAGTACAAACTTGAGGACCAGAAGCCGGATCAAGGAGGCATACACAAATCTGCCACCTGTCAAGATGAAATAAGCAAATGCCCGCTTGCTGGGGTCACCAGGTGGATATCTTTCATGGTTGTACTCATCATATACAATTTTTGAAGAAGGATTCTTCACAGCTGCCACAGTAGCTGGGATTTCTGAGATAAGACCAATATCATGTCCGGGAGCAAGGGCTTCAGAGGAAAATCCTGAAATGAGGAACCAACCTTTCAACAAACAAGTTCCATAGACAATTGAATCTCATGCAAATAAGTTTCAAGACTAACATGTGAAGAAACATCACATTTTCCCCTCTACACATGAGACAGGCGCATCGGCAAGGCATGTTCCAATCAAATAACTAACTAAGGGCATCTATCAAGAAACAAAGATAGCTAGAGTATAACATAACCTAACTATCAACCCCAGCCAAAAGAGTGCAAAGCATATGAAATATCTGTATAGTACAGAAACTAAACGCAAGTTAATAACTCTGAACAGAAGCTACTGCCTACATTTTTTCAAAAATTCGTCCGACCTATCTAGACATCCAGCAACTAACAATTTAAACGAACGCCACACGCAACCAGGTCTTGATATTGTGTCAGGGTATCAACTGAGCTTGTGTAGTTAACCATAATCCTTAGCGAAATGAGATTTATTATAACCAAAGAGTTAACGACAGTTTTTCCAGAATCCAGACAATGCATAAAAACAAACAAAGGATTCATAAATAGACTAATTTTTCAGTCCTTTCATTATCGCGGACTTCTTTCAATCTCAATAAATGACGCACAAATTTACTGAGAAGGATTCAAAGCACAAAATTGTTTCAGCAATAGAATACCAAAGCAAGTATCAAAATCAAATTAAAAACACATCGATCTGGAGCAAGCACAAACGCTGTGCTTTAACAAATCATAAAATCCCAGGTCGAGTGACATGTCACATACTCAATTAAAACTGTGAAATGCCCATTTCGATTTGACCAAAGATCCTACTTTGGAAATATTGGATTGAAAATGACAATGAAAATAAGCAAAAATTAGAGAAATGAAGATTACATAAGCATTATGAACCAATTTCAATTTCTGAATATAAAAAAATAGAATCGTGACCGGATGGAACAAGTAGCCCTACACAATTAAAGCAATCAATTGTAATAGAACCAAACCCTAAATAAATCTGAAGCAGAGGGTGGGGGATTAGGGCAGACCTCTGATTAGAGATGGAATATGGGAATGGAAGAAAAATTGATTGGGGGATCTGGAAGGGCCATCGGAGGAAGAGTCATCGTTGTTATTGAAAAGCGGATGAGATCCAGAAACAAAGGCTGGGGTTGTCTGCGACGACCTCCAAGCCACTGCAGAAGATGAAAGCCTTCTTCCCGCGACTCTCAGCATCTTCTTCTCTTTCTTCCTGCTATCGCTATGGCCTCAACCTCTCGACACACGAACAAAAAAGCCTACTTCTGTTTTTCTTTTATTTCTTTTTCTGTTGGTTACAGCGAACAAAGCTATATTTGACCGTAGCAAAGTCCAACTCCAATAACAAATAAAGATTGGACCAAATTTCGCAACTCCAGGTGCAGGTGCTACGACGCCGTTTCATTGACGACTATTTTATTCTGTGAAAAATAAAAAATTGGGATTAATGGTGTGGGAATATTAATAATTAGGATGAATAATATAGATTGTCTTTTAAAAATTTTAAAAAGGAATGAGATTCGAACATGAACCTCTTTGTTCGAAACCTCTTCCTGGGTTGAAATGTTCATTTTGGTCATTACGATCTCCCAATTATTTGCTGTCATGTGCCTAGGGATGAGTAATTCGAACGACAATAAAATTGTGCACCAAAATTTAGTCCAAAATGACACGGCAAACAATGCGTCAAGATTCTCCAGGCCGAGGCCGATCCACACTGATCAGCTTCCGGAGTAAATAAACGACTACAAATTTACTTGCTCAAGCACATTCAGGCTGAAGTCATACTTCTGTTATTGCACAACTTTGCATTGCAATAGTAAAAGTACAAGAAAAAGAAACAGATAGCTGCTACACACATTCAGGAAAAATGTATCTCCCAATTTAGTTGGTTGTGCTTCATCAACCTTGTAGGCTTTGTATAGTTTTAAAATTTCTGACTTAAAACTATAGTATGTGGATCTTAGTAGTGTTAAAACCACCCTAGATCTACTCATCCGCAGATGCAGAAGAATGATGGGGAAAAGTCGCCCACACATCGGCCCAACTCCTCAGTCCCTCGGTTACCTCCTTCACAACAGATGCTGCTTCCTTCACATCAACACGGATTTGATCCTTGCTGTCTCTCTCTCTAATTGTCACAGACGATGTAGTATCAACCGTGATTGCAAAAGGTACACCCAGTTCATCAGTTCGTGCATAGCGTTTCCCGATTGAGGTACCTTATCAAACAAACAATCAAACAGTCAGAAACTCAAATACTGATTGGTAATTTCAGGATAAACTTAAGCTGCAATGGGGAATTAAACCGAGATAATTCTCTCATGTACATACCTGTAATATCAATTTTATGAGATATGCCAGCAACAGTCAATGACTTGGAAATGTCTTTAGCAATATCCTCATACTTTTGATTTTGGACGAGTGGGAAAACCGTACACTTAATAGGTGCAACAATTGAGGGGAAAGCAAAAACATTTAACTGTTCATTCCCAGCTTTACTCGCCCGTGTGTAGTATGAATGCTCAAAAAGACAATATATAATCCGCCCAATACCAAAAGAAGGCTCAATTACAGAGGGCGTGAATACTCTTTGGTGTTCTTTCTTTTTCTCCTTTGAAATTTTCACCATGTTCTTCTTGATAGATACATTTTTCCCTAGAGTGCAGACATAAAAATCCACCTCCCCTTTCGACTCTAAATCAGCTTTCAATGCGAAAGCTTCCTTTTCTTTCATGGACTGAAATGCATGCAGTAATACATCAACACAAAAATATATTTATTAAAAGGGAGAAGATGATAAACCAGAAGACAATATTCTATATTCACCTCCAAAGCTTCAACTACATTCTTTTGGCTCCCTTTGAAAGCAAGGCCGATCTCTTTCTTTACCGGAGATATAACCAATACCTGAAATTATATAACAAGTCAAAAATGGTAGACTGTTCTTACAGACGAAGTCAGGAAGTCGTGTTTACTGATAACATCAATGATGTACATGATCTGCATAAAACTTTACCTCTACTTCTCTTGGTTCTGGAAACTTTTCATGAGCCACAAGTGCTTCGCCACTTTTCTCCTGTCATAAAACAAGAAACAATACTTATTAAAATATAGTTTTCAACACCAAAGCAGAATATACACTCAGCATCACTTCATGTTGTAAGTCTTCTCTCATGATGGTACAACTGTTTCATTCTTAAAAATGTAGTTCTGAAATTGACAAATAAAATCCTACTGGACCAAAACACTACCAAATGAAACCAAAAATTAATCAATATACATTTAAAATGCTACCATATCAGCATAATGATCAATGAAAAAGAAGTTTACAGTTAAGCTTTTTAAATTAAAAATATCTAACAAGTCCTTACCGAATGAGCACGCAAGTCATATGCTGATCTATCAGCTATACCAACACACTCAATCCAGCCATAGGAACTCTCAATCTCCGCATCCCAACAATCAGCAGCATAGTGAGCCATTTCATTTGCAAGATGCTGGCGAAACCTCAATCGTTTCTTGTCTACACCTAAACGAGTGAGGAAAAGATACACTCTGCCAATGAAGTAGCCCAAAGTTTCATTGTTGACTATTCCCTAAATCAAGTGAAATTGCACCATCAAACTAAGATATAGAAAAGATATATAAATATAAAACAAGGTCAAATAAAAGTTGGGCAGAACCCAACCTTAGCTACTGCTTCATCCAATCGAATTGCCTTTGCAGATTCGCCAGACATTTGTAATTCCCTTGGGAACATCAAAAACTCCAACTCTGCAACTTCTGAAAACTTTGGGTGAGATTTATCTTCAGGATCCACAAAGTGCTCAATCTCAGCTAGAGTGAATTCCCGAACTCTCAAAAGGCCTTGGCGAGGAGATATCTGCACATTATAATAACAAGTTAGGAATTGATTATGGATCACACAAGCTGGAACTTCCATGATGGCTTAACTTCAACGGGAAACAACAAGAAGACTGGGCACATAAACCACTGGGCAATAACAGAGCATGGCACAAGTTACATGACAATTATATATATATATATTATTTTGTAGGTATAGATGTAGTATTATTGTTTAAAGATAAAGCTGATAAACCACACACAATTTTCGAGCCTTTCAGTCCCAATAGAGAGTGAAAGATTACATTGGTAAGAAGAATAAATAGTGAAAGACCATGTCTGTGAATGCCCTGAAAAAATCAGGCATGATCTTATTTCGGAATCACAGGAAAGGATTTATAACCTCGTTCCTAAAAGCCTGCCCAATTTGAGCTGCAGCAAATGGTAGCTTGTTGCCATTGTAATAATACAGGTCTTTAAAATTCACAAAGATGCCTTGTGCAGTTTCTGGACGCAAGTACCTGCAGAAAATGAGGTAACACATAAAATAAGAATGAGCAAGGCAAAATTCCATGGATATTGATACTAACATTACAGAAAAAGTTTTGATAATATGTTTATGTGTCTGAAATGCTCACCCAGGGATCAAGCCAGATGGACCAATTGAAGTTTGAAACATTAAGTTGAATGGATAAGGATCGGACAAAGGATTCTTTGTGTCAGGGGATACAATCCCATACTCCTTTATCTTTGCACCTAGTTCTTCAGCTGAGAAGTCGTCTAACATCGCAAGTACATGTTTAAGCTCTTTGGCCCTCTCTGCAGTAATGTTGAGGTCCTTCTGGAGCTTATCATTACAAAAATCCTTGAGCAAGTGATCGGCCCGGTAGCAAGTCCCAGTTTGCTCGTCCTTAACCATAAGATCTGTGAATTTCTCGACATGCCCTGATGCCTTCAGAACCACCTCAGGTGTCACACAAGGACAGTCAACTTCCAGCATGTTCTCCTCAAGCACAAAATGCTGCAAGACGATAGAAAAAAGCACAAATCATTGATTATGCATTCCTTTCCCTAAGCTGTGATGTTCTTCACACAGACCTCCACTCATGCACTCATTTGTTCTTCTTTTTTTTTTTTTACTCACAACCGTTCTTGAATGTCAAAAGCTTGTTACCAATTCCTTATAAGTAAATCGTGAAAATAAATTACACATAAATTTAAATCCCTTCCAGTTGGTCAAAAAAAAAAATTCCCATGCAGACTCCCATAAGCAGACTATTGAATTAAAACAACTTAAACACGAACTAGTCTAGAGTTTTCATCCAATCGAAACAATAAAAAAGTAGACAAATTAAATCAAACGAACCTGACGCCAAAATGCGAGGACGTTGGACTTGACGGCGCAACCGGGCGGACCATAGTCATAGAGTCCCGCAACGCCACCATAGATGTTGAAAGATTTGATGTAAAACAGACGCCGTTCCAGCGTATTAGATACCGCTTGGCGGAACGCCTCCCTGTTGACCGAGCCATCGGCGCTGCTCAATGTGGCTTGGAGGTCTTTTTCGATCGAAGCCTTCTGGAGCTTCAACGCGTTCAAGGCTTCAATGGCGGCATCAATCTCCGACTTGGCCGCCTTGCCAGCTTTGAGAGATCGGACCTGGTTGCCTTGGTTCTCGACCTCCGATTGCTTATCGGCAAGGGCTTTGCGGAGCGAGTCCTCTGGAGCAGCCATTGTTGGTGTGAAGTGACGCCTGAAGCAGGGAGCTAGAGGTGATGTTAGGGTTTTGTGTGAGTGGCGCAGAGTGAGCCGATGGAAGAAACAGTGGCCAAAAGAAGTCGATGAGGTAATGACAGCGGAGAGTGTACGCATGCGAATTTGTCCACTTTTGGTGGTGGGTAACTAAAACCACTCGTTCTGTTTAGGGTTTTAAGAAAGGCAAAGTTAATCAGCTTCTGAATCAAAACAACAAAGGGAAAGTTTGCTAAACGGTGTCGTTCTTCTTGAATATCCTGACATGTTGTTTCTGGACCCGTAAAACCACTTGGCCCCACAAAGCTATGTCTGAGATTTTGTCTTAGGCTAGCGGCCCATGGTGACGTATATTGGGCTGAATTTTTGGCCTCGTTTGTTGGGTACGTAGTAGGATTGCTTAACCCAAAGTCATGTTTGGTGCTCAAAAATAATCTCGTGATAATCCAATCATTTGCAGTTGATATAATAATTGATCTTATAAAATAGGTCGGATACATAATTCCACTACTCCAACTCTTTAACCACATATTTAAAACCCGAGAGCCGGGACATGACCGCTTCTGCTAAATTCCAATCCGATTGACATGACCGCGGGTGCTAAATTCCAATCCAATCTTAATCGCCAAATCTTCGAGAATTATTCCAATGTGATTGTAAAGGGTAAAAGTGGAATTTGAATTTTGCAAGAGAAAACCAAGAGAGGAGTGTAGAGAGCAAATTGAGGGGTCCTAATAGAGTCCCCCACCCCGTCTTTAATACATTTTGAAACGAAGCCATGCTGGCGTAACTACAATTTAAAATTCGGTGGGTTAGCTTTAAATGTGCTGAAAATGGGGGCCGAATCTTACATTTTCTGGGTGGATTGTTTTCCTTTTCAAGATAAATTAGTAGATTACTTTCCTTTTCTTTATTTATTTAGTCAATATACTTTCCATCCATGACGTGTAAACTACTTTCCATGTATTCACAAGTGTACTATCGCGCGGGTCACGTTTTTACTTATTTAGTATTCAGCAATTATTATCTTCTTCTTCTTTTTTCATTATTATTCAACAACTATCATTTATGAGATGATTTTTTTTTTTCTAAAACAGACTCTACATTTTATTTTTACTTTTCCAATCAATTCATTATGAACATCAAAACACTAAAAATAATAAATCAAATAATGCAAATTTATATCACATATTTTGAAAATAACATTGTAAACAAAATATTAATTATCTTTTGCATCATAAGGGGAATATAACCTGTGCTCCACTTCATCACTCTCATTCCACTCATGCAAGTTAAGCTATGGCTTGTCTACTAAGTTGTAATTGAGTGAGTTGAGTTAGAATTCGTATTCCCAATGAAGCTGCTTGCTAAACTACATGGAATTTGAGGGAGAATGGTCGACACAGATTCAATATAAGATGTTCATTAACCTTCTGTTTGGATGAGAGTTAGAATTCGTATTCCCAATGAAGCTACTTGCTAAACTACATGGAATTTGAGGGAGAATGGTCGACACAGATTCAATATAAGATGTTCATTAACCTTCTGTTTGGATGAAGAAAATGAAAATTGTATAGAATTGTTAGATGATTGAATTTAGATCTCCACCGTTTAAATTTTTGACAAATAATAATTTTAGTGTTTGGATTTATGTATGTCGAATTTTGTAAATTACATAAATTACAATGAAAAACGAATTCCTACTCAATAGAAATTGTGAAATGATGCATCTTTTGGCGGAAATTAAACTCGAGAATCTCGATCCCAAATTTCCACAATTTTTTATGAGCGTCATTTAATAAGTTTCATGCTTAAGTTGCCTAACAATTGAAATATCAATTTCTCTCTTCAATTCCTAAATTTTAGCTAAATTCCGAGTTATTTTCCTCCGTCCAAATTGAGGGTAATATAAATCAGCTTGATTACTAGAATTTTATATTTATAAATATACTATTTTACTTGGTGAATTAAAGTGAATGGGAAAACTTGAAATTTTAGAAATTGTGTGAATGGTATAATGGAATTTTTTTTTTAATTTTAAAAAAGCACTCTTGAATAGCACTCTTGAATGGATTGTTTCTTCATGAACCACTTCACAATCAAGAGTGCAATTCCTCCCAAATCAATAGTTCAATTTATGATATTGGGTGGGCATCATTTATGCTTTCATTTTCACGTGATTAATAAATAATTTGCATAATTCGTAATCGCAAGTAAACTCCTTATTGTGATTATGATTATGAATAAATAAACATGCCATAAGACTCGTTGATAGATACTAAATGTTTATGTAACTTTGAACAAAGGCTTATGGAAAATTGAATCAACATCACCTTTGATTCCTCTGAAATAGTGACACGCTGAATAGGCATTTTTCGCCAAGTTATTTTTAACAATGTTCGCGTTGCATAGATAATTAATGCTCCGACTACTTTTAGATATTAGATCAACAACGAATGCTTCGATTATCATGATTGATTAATAAAATATTTTTCATTACTTTTGAATTATGGAAACTCGACAAGTTAGTAATTCATCGTTTTTTATGACTTTAATGTGATCTCAGTCAGCAGTTCAACTCAAACGATAGTTAAAACAAAATTAGCCGTTATATCGCATCTAACTGCACACACACACTTACAATTCCAATCATACTTTTTTAAGGTAATATGTCAGGGTAGTTGGGTCGTTAGAACATGTAACCAACAATGAAGAACTTTTTTCCGAAAGTGAATAGATGGAGCCTTGTGGCGCAAAAGTGCTATGTGCGATTTCAAAAGGGTATGATATCTCACCGCATATTAGGTCCGGTGAGTGGTTCACAAATATGCTTCTTCACTCATCTCGTACCAGCACATAGCTTTCTACATGTATCGTTACTCTACCCAAAACTTTTTATTTTCAAAAAGATCTCGTACTTTGTTAAAACAAATTAGGTTACATTTACAGACCTTCAACGAGCCTGACATACAAGTATCGGTGAAAATATCGATATTTAGCATCATTTATAGTTTTTATCCTTGTAGCCAAACAATAAATAAAGAAAATTAGTTGGAATTTCTTCCTTATCTTTTTCTCTCCTCCTTAATTTGGTAAATATCACTCCCCCTCTCCTATCATTTTTTGGTGGTGAAATAAAGTTTTGGAGCGTGACACTTCAATGTGCGCCGGAAATCTTCCCATGTATAGAACGCACAACGAACAAGAGGGAAAATCGAAGAATTCAAAAAAATCGTACCAAATACATTCTATATCGACCCCTCCGGCTGTCCTATAAATACCCATTCTAAATTCCTCACTTCCTCACCAGTCAGCACTGTCACTGTCAGGAAGAAGAGAGAGAGAGAGTCTAGTTTTCAGGTCCAGTCTTTTGACCTTTACAAGTCAAACACGCGCCACTCTTTTTCCATCACGATGGCCAACGTCAGTGTTAGAGTGCTCCCCTGCGACGGCGACGGCTTTTGCATGGCCTGCAAAACGAAGCCGTCAGCCGAGGAGACGCTCACGTGCAAAACCTGCTCCACCCCCTGGCATGTGGCTTGCCTCGCCGTCCCCCCCGAAACCCTTGCCGAGACTCTCATGTGGGACTGTCCCGACTGTGCTCCGCCGTCCGACGACGGACAGATCGCCGGTAATACGGTCGCCGAAGGAGGAGAGGCCGGAAGCTCCGGCGAGCTGATCGCGGCGATCAGAGCCATCGAGTCGGACGAGTCTCTGACCGAGCGGGAGAAGGCAAAGAGGAGGCAGGAACTGATGTCGGGAGGCGCGCGACCACCGTCCGATGGCGTCGGCGCGAATCCAGAGAAGGACGACAAAACCGTCGGTGAAAACGATGGCCTCGATAATCTCGAGGTCGATATCAAGTGCTCGATTTGCATGCAGCTTCCGGAAAGACCGGTTACGGTTCGTCATCCAAACTGACACCAACTGTCGTGTTCTGAATTTCCGTTTCAAAGCATTTTTGTTCTTCTCAACTTCCCATTTATTATTCATATATTATTTAACTTAGAAAATGCAGAATTAAAGTCTCACTTTGTCGGGAAGTGAGCCCGATTAAGAGATTAGATTAATTTAAAGTAATTTAGACTATCGTAATGGAATTGCTTAATTGATTTGATCTCACTTCGCCCTGAAGTGAGCCGTTCTGTCAGGGGATTAGATTAATTTAAAATTCTCTTAGGAGATTAGATTAATTTAAAGTTGTTTAGATTATCACTTGTATTAAAAAAAGAGAATTGCGTTAAGGAATTTTATCTGCTTCTGTGTTTAATTGTTTCAGACACCTTGTGGTCACAACTTCTGCCTCAAGTGCTTCCAGAAATGGGTGAAGCAGGGAAAGCGAACCTGCGCGAATTGCCGCCGCGCAGTCCCGCCGAAGATGGCGAGCAACCCTCGAATCAACTCTGTGCTTGTGGAGGCCATCCGCATAGCGAAGCAGTCAAACGGCTTCATCGGAGAGGAACAACGAGCCAGGGTGGTTCACTATGTCCAAATCCAAAACCAGAACCGGCCTGACAAGGCGTTCACCACAGAGCGAGCCAAGAAGGCCGGCAAGGCCAACGCCGCGAGCGGCAGAATCTTCGTGACCATCCCGCCTGACCATTTTGGACCCATTCCGGCCGAAAACAACCCTGAGAAGAAGACGGGGGTGTTGGTTGGGGAGACTTATGACGGCAGGATAGAATGTAGGCAATGGGGTGTTCATTTTCCGATGATTTCTGGGATTGCCGGGCAGTCCAAACATGGGGCCCAGTCGGTGGTTCTCTCTGGTGGCTATGAAGATGATGAGGACCATGGCGAGTGGTTTCTTTACACAGGAAGGTAATTATATATAATTATTAGAATAATTATAATTAATTAATTCATAATGATATTTTAATGAACCTGTTTTGTCTTGATTAATCTTTGGTTTTGTGCTGAACTGTACAGTGGTGGAAGGGACCTTAGTGGCAATAAGCGTACAAATAAGGCTCACACTTTTGATCAGAAGTTTGAGCTGAGGAATCAGGCACTAAGAGTAAGTTGCCTACAGGGTTACCCTGTTCGAGTTGTCAGGTGAGTTTTGGGTCTATCAAATAGAAAATATCTGATGCCAGAACGAATTTTTTTCACTTAAAAACTTTGTCATTTTTGTTTTCTTTATCGTTTAGGTTGAATCTTATGTGTTTTAGCTAACACTAATTATTCTTTTGGGCAGATCCAAGAAGGAGAAACGCTCCTCTTATGCCCCGCCAGCAGGGCTACGATACGATGGAGTTTACAGAATTGAGAAATGTTGGACAAAACATGGAAAACAAGTAAACAACTCTTCATAATTGCATATGTCAGATTTTGATTCATACTTAATATGTTCATTAACAAGAGTTTTGCTCTTTCAGGGTTTTAAGGTATGCAGGTATCTTTTTGTTAGATGTGACAATGAACCTGCCCCTTGGACAAGGTATATATGAATGTCCCCTTTTTTTTGTTTCTCTCTATGTCTCTCTCTGTCTCTCTTCACTCTTTATTTTTGGAAAATCAATCTGCAGTGATGTTCATGGAGACCGTCCAAGGCCTCTACCAGTTATTCCAGAATTGGTGAATGCGATTGATGTAACAGAAAGAAGGGTAGAACCTTCTTGGGACTTCGATGTAAGATTGTTTCATTGCTAATTTATATGGTTTTAGCTGTGCCGGTTTATCTTCATTTAAGAACGTCAATAAACATGTTATTTGTGCATCTCAGGAAGAAAAAGGTTGCTGGATGTGGAAAAGGTCTCCACCACGTAGCAAAATACCGGTGGATAGTGGGAACCTAGGAGATAAGAAACAGACTAGGAAAGTTATCAAGCGAAAACAGAAAACGACTGTTAGCAAACGGCTTCTGAAAGGTATAGCTTTATGATAAAATGTGTGTAATTCCTGCCATTTTATTACTACTGCTCATGTAATCACCATAACTCCTTGTTTCCTTAATTTTAATGCAATATGTTTAACAAGCAAATTGCGGTCGATGCAGGGTTGGAATGCTACCTCTGTCATAATGTTATGACTCTCCCAATTACTACACCATGTGCTCACAACTTTTGCAAAGATTGCTTAGAGGGCGCCTTTGCTGGCATAAGCGCAACAACACAGCGGACATGCCAAGGCAGACGTACATTACGGGCAAAGAAAAATGTGATGAAGTGTCCTTCATGTACGAATGACATAGCAGATTTTCTTAACAATCCGCAGGTATGTAGTCTGCTGCATATATGTTCGGGTAGTCCATATTGAAGTTCACTCCATACTGAAGTGGATGCATCTAATCTTAACCTTAATGCTTGGCAAAATTGTACAACACTGTTAAGGCAGGTTTGTGTATGCTACTTCTGTCTGTTTGGTGCAGTTGCAGTTTTATTTTGTTATCCTACTGTGTTTTCAACTCTGATCAGTGATGACTTCTTCTTACATAGTTCTACCCTAATAAATATTTTAATCAGTTGCAATTTCGCCATTAATATATGTTAACGTGTTGACAGGTTAATACAGAACTCAAGAATATCATAGAATCACTCCAGGTGAAAGCTGTTAAGTCAGAGGAAGATGCTAAAGAGTCAAGTAAACATACTGATGGCTCACATGAAGATTTGGTTGCTGAAGACCTCGAAACTCGGAATGCAAGTGAAGCAGCTCTGGACGAAGCCAAAGAAAGTGCTGACATTTGTATGACAGATGCAGAGAGACATGAGGGCAAGGAGCATTTTAAGCTGAAAGATTCTGTTAACAGTGAGGTAGAACTTGGTCCAGTTGAACCTGCAAAGGCCAACAAGAAGGAACTGCAAGCAACTGCAGTTGAGAGAAACTTAAAGCAGACTCGCAAGCGAAAAAAGGCGAACAACGGAGGTAATGCGTTGGATGTCGGGGCAATGACTAGTAGCAAGAGGGGTAAAGTGGAAGCAGCAGCGTGATTTTGCTTCATGAATCGGCAACCGGTTCAATTTTTATTGTGTCTTTAGGAAAGGGGGTCTGCAGCAAAATAGCTGTTTTTTATTATTTTTTCCGTCGAACAATTGCTGGTGTTTTTTTTTCGGGGAAGGCCAACCATGGTAAGCATTTATGCTAGTTAATAGTTGTCACTGTTTATTAATATGACCGTGTCAACTATATAAAAAAATAAAAAAATAAAAGGTGTGCCGTTATTCCAATTGCTGCTAATATGTTCTTCAATTCAATAGGAGGCCATATTAATTTTTCAATTTTAGTGATGATAATGTCTTTCATTGCAGATTTATGTTCTTTAATCTGTCAGCAATGGCTCTTGCCAAATCTTGACTGGCATATAAAATTATATAAAATAAATAAATAACTAATTAATTATTTTGGTAAAGATAATCTAATTAGCTATTGTTCTTTTGAATTGAAATGACATGGTTGCAAGGAAAGAAGGAAACACATAGGGACCATAAGAATATGAAGACTCTATAAATATGTAAGTAGCTTTAGAAAAGTGTCTAACACTCAGAGGTTTTGTACAGTATAATCTACCTCAAAATTCTTTTCCAGTAGAACTAGAGACTAAAGAGCCATCGTGACTCAATACACCTAATCGAAATTCTGACTAAACTTCTCTTGCTCAAGCTTCTCAATCACGGCTTGCTTCTCAACTTCAGGCAGAGAATTGAACGTGAAGACAGACTTGTCACCAATGTCATCCTTGAATTGAAAGTGAAAAAGACAGTTCATTACCAAATGTATTGGCCATTAATATTAATCTCAAATGGTAACTGAAAATATATGTATAAAAAAGGGATTTTTATACAATTAAGTCAATTGGAAAACTACCTTAATTGGTTGAGTGAACTTTCTTCCAGAAAATATCACAAACAGAGCCATCCATAATCCCAGCAAAGAAAGTTTTGTTCCATCATCCATCAAGCCACTCTGTGTTTCAATCAATTCAAATGAGCATGAACTGCCTAGATAAAACAGGATATAAAAGCTAGGGTTCAACTTTGAAACATGAAAAGGATCAGTTTTTAACAAGATATATGCAAGAATAACAATATACCAGGTGCCCAAGAAGGGTGATAGGTATAATGAATGTGAGAATTCCAGCTTCCAATTTCCCATAGCAGAGACCTGAAATAAGCACTCTATTTAAATTTACTGATCTAAGGCTTGAATTAAATACAAGCGAGTAAAGTCAACAGGATCTAGCCCAATGAAAAATGTTCCAGCGAACGGAGTCTGAACCATGCTTGTACTTCAAAAAGAAAAAAGAAAAGTGAGCAACAAGGCAAAATAGAACACATTTGAGCTCTCTCATTACCTTCCTTGAAAACTAGTCCTGTGAGTGATACAAAGAGAGGGCCAACAAACCAGACAGCTATTGGGTTATCAACAACATACTGAACTAAGCCCTCTCCAGCTGGAAAAGCCAAGCTTGCATATGCAGCCACAGACCCAACAACACCAAGCCCCCAAAATGCTTGCAGAGTGCGCTTAATTTCAGTCACATAAATGTGAATCAGAAACAAAGACAAACCCAACCCACCAGCTCCAATTGCATAGACAAAATCAAGATTGTGCTTCACAATTCCAGTCAAGAAAAAGCTATCAGGCAAGAAGGCAGCTGAGGCAGCAACTACAAATGATGCAGCAGCTGTCACGAGTCCTGACCTGTACAAAATCACCTGCCACACCAATGCAAACCCCAAAAACAAAGATGGGTTAACATAAAAAAAAAATTCTGGGTTAGACTTGGATGGAATTAATTAGCATAATAATTAGAATATGAATTAGAAAGAGGTACCTCTCGAACGTCGGTGGAGTCAACGGTCCAAGGACCGTAGATTCCTGGATAAACAGTTTCGGCCAAGGAGGTCTGAGGCTGAGAGCTTTCGCCGAGAGCTTTGCACCTGAAAGATTGAAGCCGAACTGATGAAGCCTTATCTGAAGAACAAGACAGAGGGAGCTTGGAACAAGTATTTGTATTGGCAAGCTTCGCAGCAGGAGGAGGTGGAGGAGGAGGAGTGACGATGCCTGCACACAGGCATAGCATTTTTGAAGCCATATGTGTGTGCGCTTTTTTTTTCTTTTTGGGTAATTAATGCAAGTTGAGAACCAAAGGGATTTGCTAATTTTCAGTTATTTACTTGATGCATAAAATAAAAAACAATCCTTTTAGCCTTTGTTCAGATGTGTGGATGTCACAAGCTTGTCCTGAAATTCTATTATTCTCCGGTTGATCTTTTGGATAATAGCCTTAAGATGCGAAGACATTTCAACAACGTTGAGATGGCCGAGTTGGTCTAAGGCGCCAGATTAAGGTTCTGGTCCGAAAGGGCGTGGGTTCAAATCCCACTCTCAACAATAATGTCATATTTTTTTACTCCTTTCTCCTTTTTAATTTTTCTTTTCCGAGGCCAACAGGCCCAACATTAGACGGCTGAGAGAGAAGCAATGGATGGCCCAAAGAACGCGCAATATATGCAGACAATGAATGAACTGGCCATTTGAGCTGCGTGTTTCTGCTTTTTTTTTTTTTTTTTTTTTGGGTTCAATTATAGATTCTGCTTTTCTTTTTGATACGGGTGTGTTTCTACTTTATTTTTTCCCTAGGCCACCTTCATTTATTCTCATTGGACCACACCACCACTTATTCTCATTGGACCAGCCAAACCACTCATTCTCATTGAACCAAACTTTTAAAGATTCATGGTTTTTCTCATTCAATTTGGTTTTCTTAGAGCACTTCCACCCATTTGCCATGACTAAGAGCAACTCCACCGCAGGTCTAAACCTGGGCAAAAGGCCCCCCTCAACAGCCCAAGGGAGCTCCAGCGTTGTAGCCTGCAGCCCGATTTGGCGTGGGTCCCACCAGCCCGGGCAAGCCCAAGGGCAAGTTTCGCCTGGGCTTCAGCCCGAGAGCTGTGACATCAGGGCTGACGTCACGCTGACGTCAGCTCGTGGCAATTCAAAATTTTTTTTACCGTTGGCGCTTGAGTTACACGCGCCAACGGTAAAAAAAATTTGACTTCAGCGCATGTGCCATGTGTCGCAACCGGGGCTCTCCGATGGGTTTTTTGGCAGGAATCTGACGGTCCTCGTTTTTTGGGCTAAAAAAATTGCAAAAAAAAATCAAAAAAAATACCAAAAAAGTATGTATTTTTTCCCTATAAATACCTATCCATTTTATTCACTTTCCACACCAAATCTTCATACAATTTCTTCTCCATCCAATATTTTTTACCCTCCACTCACATTATTCACTTTCCACACCAATTCTCCATACAAACTCTTCTCCCTCCAATATTTTTTACTCTCCACTCACATTTTTC
>NW_018922442.1:160546-180557 GCF_002207925.1 Prunus avium
TGTAATTGATGTTTTGAATGGAAGTCCAAGTGTCGGTGGTAAGAGACACCCTTTGTGAATTATGTGTTAAGACACTCTTGATTTTAGCTTTCTCCTCTTGATAGAGGTTCCACACATCTCTAGCAATTGTCGTACGAGATGGCAAATCAAATCTAGGTTGTGCCTCCTTCATAAATTCACGAAACCCAATCCCCTCCACATGACTAAACGGAAGCTCATCCCGAATAATCATCTTGACACATGCAATTCTACATCTCTCTTTACTAAATGCATGTGCTACTAAGTTACCCCCTTTCTCTTGACCCTCAAACGAAAGGACTTTTTGTTTTTTCTCATGTCTCAATGGAGAACTCTTACATTGACTTCTCAAATGGTGCCACAAAGTGGATGTGCCATTCTTTTTACCATCACATGCATAGTCCTTTTTACAGTACTTGCATATGCATCTAGGGTCACTACTACCATCCTCACACTTCATCTTTGTGAAATGATCCCAAACCCCCGAAGCATTCTTAGCAGCCCTTTTTTTTCCTAAAGTGCTAGGACCTGATTGTGGAGGGACAGATTGTGGAGGGACTGGTGGTGGTGGTGGTGGTGGGTTAGTTGAAACAAGGATTTCAGATTGTCCTTCCATGAAAATAATACCCTACGCAAATACACAACATAGAAATTTACTGAAATTGCTCGTTCATGATATTAGCAAAAAATAATACCCTATGCAAATACACAACTAAATTCTATTTCTGTAAACTACAAATAAAGCAGCAGCCAAAAATAACAACTAAACCAAAAACCAAAAAAACTCAGAAATTTACCAGAAATCAAAGCACAACCAGCAGCAAGCCAATCCTTTCCTTTGCCTTCAAAATCAATCTGTCCAGAAAATAAAATCACAACATAGTCAGACAAAATCAATATAAATTATCAAAGCCCTAAATTTTTGAATCATGTTTTCGAGATATTAGTACCTCAAAACCCTAACTCGTACATGAGAATTCGCGGCTCAATTTGACAGAAAAAATCAAGTGAGGAAAACTCGAAGAAGAGAGCGTGACAACTGAGAGAGAGTAAGAGTGACAGAGAGAGAGAGCGAGAGAGGGTGCGAGTCACTGAGAGAGAGAGAGAGCGCGAGATTGGTTGAGAGAGAGAGAGCGAGCGTGACACAGAGAGAGAGAGCGAGCGGGACTGAGAGAGAGCCACGAAGAAGAAGAGAGGCAAGCGTGGAAGAAGAAGACAGGCGAGGGTGGAAGAAGAAGTCGACGATTTGGTTTGGGGAGAGAAGGTTGAGTGAGAGGTCGATCTGGTGTTAGGTTAGGGTTTAGCGACTCGAAGAAGAAGACAGACTCGAAGAAGAAGAGAGGTAGAGTAGAGAGCGAAGTGAAAAAAAAAATTGAGCGGCTGAAATGTTAGGGTTTCGCGAGCAATCGAGTGTGGCAAGGCTTACGGTTGGGATAAAATGGACGAATCAGGCGCTGCCATGTGTATTATTTCAAAAAATAATAATATAATTAAAAAAGTTCGGTCCGGTCCGGTTTTCGCCGGTTTGGGGAAAATTAAACCGGTTCAACCCGATTCCTGCCGGTTCGGTCGGTTTTTTTACCGGTTCTTGCATTTTTAACTATAAAAACCGAACCAAACCACTTAAAGCGGTCCGGTTCGGGCGGTTCGGTCGGGTTTTCGGTAATAATGCCCACCCCTAGTTGAAACTGCCAAAAACTGTGTTTTGAAACTCTTTGTTTTCTTGGTTTGTTTGAGTCTTATTTTATTTCTTTTGTGTTTTTATGTAGTTCAGTAGTTAAGTTGTTTTTAAAGTCACAAAACCCATAAAAATTACAAAAAAAATTACAAAAAATCCAAAAAGATTTTCTTTTTCCTTTTATTAAGTCTTTTTAGTTAAGCTTTCAACAAGTCAATGATAACACTTGAATTCTACTTGTTATATAGCTTTTTTAGGATTGGTAATCATTATGTGAATTTCAAGTATGATTCTTTAGTTAACTTTTTCTTACATGATTATTCTCATATTTTCAATGCACATCCAATTTAATGCAATTTGCTTTTGACTTAGAGAATTATATGTGGATTTTAGTGTAAGACTTGTATAACCCTTGTGTGTTTTTGAGCCTCATGCATATTCTTTTCTTGAGAGTTATATATTCTTTTCATGAGTGCATCATCATCTACTAGAACTTGCTTCAATATCTTTCAAGGCTTTGTATTGATTCATATGATTCTATCTAAGAAGTGATTAAGGCACCTAGGATCACCACCATGGCCAAAGAAGCTTTTGTCTCTACTACATTATCCCTTAGATAGCCCCTTTGAGCCTAAATAAGCCTTTTCCTTCATGAACCACACTATCCTTAACCATAAACTTAAACACTTCATCCTACCTTGTTCTATGAAAATTGGTGGAGCTTTAAGTTTGGGGGGAATTCCACCTTACCTTATGAGTATCAAAGTTGTTGTGAAAAGAAAAACAAAAAAAATAGAAGCAAAGATGAGTTTGAGGTTGGTGCTTGTTAAAAATAAATTTTTTTTATAAAAAAAAAAAAAAGAAAGAAAAAAGAAAGAAAAAAAAATTAAATAAATTGTTTCGCCACCTCAATGTTGTCAAGATTGAAGAAGTTTGAGAAATATGTTGATCAAAATGAAGTTGAAGACAACAATGAAATTTGGCTTTCAATGAAGTGCATAATTGGTGATACCACAAGAGATACAAGAGTATTTGCAATCCTTCATGGTCATCACGTGCTCTACTAATTCTCATATAATATTTTTTTTTCCATACCCTTTCTTTCTTTTAACCTTAACACATAACCCCATTACAACCGTAATTTAAGACCTTTTGATCCTAGAAATTGTTTGAATTTAATTTGTGGAGATGTGATATGAAGAGCAAGCTTATAGGATTTGATTTTGTTCTCATGCATTCATTTTTCTTGAGTGAAACACTTAACCCAAACTTTGAGCGTTTTCTTTGCGAGTGACATTCTTGGTGAGATTTGGAGTTGAAGCTTTGATTTGCATATACCTATCCGGGTTGAGTGAGTTGTATTGATATTGGCTATTTCACACACTACACTTAAGAATGTTATGTACGATTTTGTTAACTTTTGAATCATGCTTGTGGTTTATATGATGGTTATTTGATTCTTTAGAGTTATATACCTTGCGCGATTTATTGAGACTAATATGTGGAGGCCAAACATTCTTTTGAGTCTTTGTTTTGTTTTGTTTTGCTTGAGGGCAAACAAAGTCTAAGTTTGGGGGTATTTGATATAACCATTATTTCGTACATTTTTATTATCTTTCTTTTAGATTCTTGCTATGTTCTTGAGTGAGTTTAGTCCATTTTTACTTAGTTTTGTGTTTTACTAGGTTTGAAGAGTAAGATGGAAAAGCTAGCAAAATGAGCAATTTTGGGATTGAAATACGATGTGCAATCCTGGGAGCAGAATGTGCTGTGCAGAACAGTCAACTTGACAGAATATACTGTACTTACTCCGAGCGAACCAGATGTTGAGCCTTATATCGTTGGAAAGATACGGATGTTAGCTTTCTGTAGAATTTCACGGTTCGTGATTCGGACGTGTGTGGAGAGAGTAGTGACCGTTTTAGTACAGACAGTTCGGGCAGAATGTGTTCTGCGGGTTTTGCAAAATAATCCTTTTGAAGTTCAATCATTGGAGTTTAATTTGTGTCAATCACATTTGGGAAGTGTCTACAAGCATGCAAGGTTATTTTCTAAGGTCTAATCCTATATTTAGTAGGATTTTGGATGCCAACTCATCAAAGACAATTGAAGCCAAACTAGGAAATCATAGTTATCAAGTCAAAAGAGGATTCGTTCCTTATTTAAAGAAGACCAGAAAATAGGGTTTTTGGATGCTGGAGTTGAAGGAGAGTCAAAAAGTCGCTGCCATTGTCAAGTTCTCCAGCATCGTCACAATCCATAAGTTTTATTTTATGTTTTCTAGTTTTTCGATTATGTTTTCTTTGAATATGAGTAACTAAATTATTCTCTAGGGTGACTGCATGGTACTATTCATCGTCTTCCTTAAAAGACCATTTTTCCCTTGTTTTCCACTTCATTTTTGGCATAACTAACAATAGTAAATTTTTTGCAAGACTATACTCAAATTGAAGCTTGTAACCTTAGCTTTCTATACATATAAAGATTTGTGAAAACGGAGCTATGGTTAGTGAGAAATTTGAACCCAAAGACAGACCCAAAAATCTGAATTTTCGTTTTCCAGCTTCCTCTATTTTGGCAGTTTTGAAAACCTAACTTCACTCCAATATTTGATCCCCCAAAACTTAACCAAAATCAGTGAAATCAAAAAGGTTTTGACCCTTGCTATTCCTAGTTTCCAAAACATCAAAAACATTCAAAAATTACTTCACAGATCAAAGGAACACAAGAGCCAAAGTAAGGCCCATGAACTGAAATTTCCAGAAAAATACAAAGTTTCAGAATTTTCTCAAAAGTCTCTTTTAACACACCTCAAATACCATCCTTAAGGCTCGAAATCATACTCCAACATCATATTCTTGGCCTAAGCTTCCCAAAAACAAGATTTGGATCTAAAGTTTGAACACCCAAACCCAAAAATTTATCAACACACCCAAAATCCGAAAATCTTGATTTTAAAATTCTTCTTTTGATTTTCTTATGCCTTAAAAGGTTCATAAATCATTCTCCAACTCAAATACAACTATAAATCTACTCAAACAATTAATTATAGAAAAACTCAAGAATTGAAAATGAACTTAATTAGAACAAGAATCCCAACTTTCATCCTTCCAATTCCTTCAACACTTAACAATTTTCTTTTCTATCTCTCACATTTCTTTCTTAACTCTCTCATGGATGTAATAGTAATAACCCCCATCTCCCTTATTTCCAAGTTTTCTCGTCTATTCTTCTTCTTCTTCTTAGTCATCTCTTCTCTCTCTCCCCATTATCTCCTCCCTCCCGCCAACAACTCACCTCCTTAAACTCTAAAAAAATTAGCTTTATTAAGGAATATACCTTAGGCTAGGTGAGTCATAACTTTAGGCTAGGTGACTCACCACTTTAGACTAGGTGACTCATCCCTTCATAATGATGGATTTGAAAGCTTGAGGCAAGGGGGGAAGAATGGGAGGAGGGTGGACTGATGCCCTCCACGTTTCATATTTTCTCTTTTTTTTTGGGCATACAATAATATTTTGGTAATTTTTACACATAGGGGTATTTTGGTCATTTTTGCCCAAAATTCAGAAATGATTTCCTACATGTTCATTGAGTTGACTACTATTGTTCTACCTAAGAATCATAATGGTCTCACCTCAATTTCTTAAGTGTCCTTTGAAATATTCACAAAAATGTTACATAAGGGCATTTTTATCCAACTTGAAATTACACACTTAATCGAATAGTCTCAATCCAAAATCACTTGATAAAATACCCATAATCATTCTTCTCTATAATATTATTTTTCACTGAAATACGAAAGTCCACTTTAATTTTTTTTTTTTGGGGTAGTACAGTTGTTAATTGGTAAAATAAATTTGTTCATCACAACCAGTGTTTTCAAAGGTGTTGTTTGTGCAAATTTCTCATGGGAGAATATTCGCGGATGATTCTTTTCTCTCGTTTGTTCCTTTGCTAGATTCCCTACAAGACAAATGATGGTCAATGGAGAACCACTGGTGTGGTGGTGGCCAAGGGTCCTCTGATGCCAAGGGCCCTCGGAAGATGCACATAATATTGAAAGGATGTATATATTTGTTTACAGGAGAGATATGTGGCTTGGGAGCCAAGTAGGTAAGGGAGGTGACGACAGCTTGAGCTAGGCAACAACAAGTATGAGAGCAGGGGAAGATTTCGGCTAGAGAGAGAGAGAGAGAGTAATTTTTGGGATTTTTCCTAGTGAGGAAGTTACCATATTTCTGTCATCCATTTAGCTTAAATAGAATTTCCTTTCTCGTAACATTCATTTTCTAATTAAGGAGGGAATAATGGAGAATTATTCCTCTCTTGATTAATTGGGTAGAGGGAAGTAATTTTAGAGCTACTCCCCACAAGGTCATGGCGAACACCTTGCACATCAGCGCATCATTGCCTTTGTAGAGTCTCATAACACTCCCGAAATGCTTGAGGTGGCTTTTGAGGTTGGAGTCCCTTTTGAATGGTGTGAAGGTAGGTGTTGAAATCCTCCTTGGTGGGGTTGCCTACTCAATTTCGTCGATGAATAGTGTGGAGTTTGTGGTATCCAAATTAATGTTTAATTCTTAAATTATTCAAGTGAAAGACAATTTTACCCCGAGTATATTTTAATGGGTTTAAAATTTGACTTTTTGTTCATGAGAGAATTTGGGGAATTGAGTAGCACCATTGCGTAGAGCGCGTCGATACGAGTTCGTAGACACGTAGTGAGCTCAAATCGGAGTTTTAACGAAGAAGTTACGATTAACGGAAATGCATTGGCACAACTGTAAATATTTCGAAGTAAGATTTTAAAAACCCAGCAGCTTCTCTCTCTTGGGCCCGACTTCTCTCTCTTCTCTCCCTCTCTCCGTTTTGATGTCGGAATTTCGGACGGCGATTCCGGCGCCATCTGGCCACCAAACGCGACGGCGTAACTTGCAAAACGCTCTTCTCCACCTCCTCTACATGACCCACCAAATTTCCAGACCCGATTTCGAGCCGTGAAGCGACTAGAACAAGAGGAAGTTTCGCTGGTATTTTTGTCGCTGCTTCCGGTGATTTCGGCAACGGAATCCGACGAGTGATGTATTCTTCTTCATCCATTTTTTGTGTCCTAGTTGTTTTGATAGTTGGTTTGGATCGATTTGGAGCCGTGAGTGTTCAATTTGAAACCTAGATTTTGTCCGACTTTGGCAGCGTTTTCTGGCCACTTCCCGGCCAAATTGGAATGCTCGGATTCGAATGTGGTTATCATTTGAGGGTAGAACAGATTTTTACATATTAGGCGATATCCGAGTTCGGTATGTTCAGACCGTTGGATCAACTTCATTTCAAAGTATGTTGATCTAGGTACCGCCAGGATCGTGTAGGAACTCACAGATCGAGAATCGAAGTCTCGGATACTCCGAATCAATGATTCAAAGATTACGTAAAACGATGACCGTCCAAACGTACGATCAAGAGCGATCCGACCGATCGATCGAGACCAAACTTGTAGAACGTGTTTAGTAGACTTTGCTGAACCTGTAGGAACTTTAGGATAAAAAAATTGTAGGTTGTGGGCCCAGTTGACCAATATGGGAAGTTTGACCCCTCGGTTGACCGAGAGTCTTCCGAGGTAGTTTCATCCTTCGAGAAGTACTATAACGATCTTATAAACGAGGCTTGACTGTTATGTGAGTTATTTTTTTTATGTTAGGATTATGAGATTATTTTATAGTATTTTATGGTATTCTTGAATATTATTTTGATATCTGAAGTTTATGCAATATTGGAAGTTATGGGATATATGAGTATGAGATACTTGATTGATGGGTTGTGAAAGTGAGTCTTGGGACTCGGCTTTGATTATTGGGAAATGAGTGGACATTTGTTTTTAAGTGTACTTCGTTCTTCAAATATGGAATTTCTTGCATAAATGGGTTTTGATTGAAAATTAATTTGATTTGGGTTAATAAGGATATGGAATCTCTAAGGGTTATTATTTAATATTATTATTATGATTATTGTTAAAGTATATGACTGGGTGATATTGGGTTGTTTATGAAAGTCTATTGTTTTAATTGTGGAATATAGTATTTTATGGAAATTATATGTAAATAAGTTTTGATTATGATTTGAATTATTTTGGGGTCTTGACGGGTTTACGAGATTATGTTATGGTATTATCGGACTTTAATTTGATATTGAGGTTTGTGAATATTTTTGGGTCTTTATGAACTTTATGCTTGAGAAGGGATTTTGGCTACCCATTTAAAAACTGATTTTTGGAAAGTTGAGAAAAGATTTGGAAAATGGAGTTGTGAAAGTGGATTTGTGTTATAAGAGGAATTTTACGATAAGTTTCAGAATATGGTTTTCAAACCCATCACAGGAGTACCCCCGCAGTGCCTTTGGAACAGTTTAGTCATTTATGATAATGCCCCACGAGTCTCGGGGACGCCTGAATCGTGTGGTGCGAGGATATGCGTTCTTGGGCTGACTGTATGTCCCTCGAGTTCTGCGAGGATGTGCGTTCTCGGGGGACATGTGCGAGGATGTGAGTTCTCGGGCTGACTACATGTCCCCCGAGTTCTACGAGGATGTGCGTTCTCGGGCTGACTACATGTCCCCAGAGTTCTGCGAAGATGTGCATTCTCGGGCTGACCATATGTTCCCTGAGTTCTGAGAGGTTGTAACATACATGGTACTTGTAATTGACGGAATATTATTAGAATTGACGGAATATTATTTGAAATTGACGGAATATTAATAGAATTGACGGTTTATAAATCGGGGTACGCCTAGGTGGAGAGTAATTGAGTTTTGAGATGTTTTAAACTAAAAAAATTGATGATTCTATCTTGGTACTTATTGGTGGAAGGTTTAAGACATGTTTTCCGATTTATGAGACAAGGGTTGAGAATTTCTAAATTTCAAGGATTTTATATAATTTACAACTATTTTCTTAAGTGATGAATTTGTTTTTACATGTGAAGAACTATGTGTGGCTTGATCCCTCGGTAAGAGTACGTAGGCAACCTAGGTTAACCTAAGTGTAGCCGCAAAATACACTGCTGAGTTATGCTTTGAATTGGTTTAGTTTGAAACCGTTGTAATTAAGCAAATTTTGGATTACCGTTAATTCTCGTTTATAACAAGGTGAATGTCAGTGTTTTGATTATGTTGTACGAGCCTGAGTTCCATTTGAATCACTGTTGAATTGCGTATGGACGAAATTCTTGTATGCTGAACGATTGGGATTATAGAATTGTGTTTTCTACAGGTGGAAATTTATTGGAAATGAGCATTTTTCAGGGACACTTTACCGGTTTTCTTGTAGAAGTCAAATCCTAAAGCAATTTTTGAATTAGGGAAAAAATGGTAATTTAGTCATTCGTCTCGACACCTGCCAGGTGTTGGACTCACACAGGGTTTGACACGGAATTCAAAGTGGAATTTGGGTAAGGTCTTGTCAGAGTTCACTTGGTCTACTTCCTTGCGCAGGGCGTCCTCTAAATCTCCTCCGACCCTTAGGCCTTGGAGTCGATCTTTCACAAGCTTCTCGATGTCTTCCACTCGCAATGCTTGTGGCTCTTGTTGAGGACGTCTATAATGTTGGCATCGCTGGTCAACCTCCTCATCGGCTGACGGGGGTTGTTCCCTTCGGCTGGCCTGCCGACGCAATGTATTGGTTGATTAGGCTTGCGAAAGGTTCTCCACAACATATGGCCTGGAATCTGCTCTTCCTGTTTGAGTAGGTGAGTGCCTTCGTTCATGTTCCTTATGTGGAGGGTTGCGCATCTGGTCTCCCAGTGGGCTTAGTATCGAACAGATGCTTCCATGCAGGGCCAATCTGGTGTAGACATCAGATTGTGCCCTCAATCTTGTGTGCCCATTAGTCCGTGGGCTTAGTCTCGAATGAGTGCTCATCCTGCTCTGGTCGCCACTCACTAATGCTTGTGATATTCCAGGGTGCTGGTCAGCACGTTCTTGTCCTCCTTCCTGCCTGCTGGTCCTTACTTGATATCCTTGGGATCTTTCGAGATGTCTGCCGGTGCTGTCACCCATCCTTCTTTCTTCACCATCGAACCTTGGTCCAAAGTCTCGAACGAAGTTGATATGCTTGGGTAGCTGATCAACCAAATTGCTTTGGTCCTTGACTCTCCTAGTCAGCTCGTCAGCCTTGCGATTAAGACGCTTGGCTGTTTGGGCAAGTAGGAGAGAATTGTGTAGAGCCAAGTTGATGACGACCTGGGCTTCTTTGGAAGCTCGAATAGGAGCAATATTTAAGGGTTGTAGCAGCAAAGGTGGGTGTGGCAACATTTGCTCCAAGATCGGTCCAAGCTGGGCAACGGTGGCCGCATGGGAATTGCTAGTCTCAACGGCGGTATCGTGAGGACTTGGTGCTGCGATGGAGTTTGTGGCCCCCATCTTGCTCCTTGTGGTGATACTTTTCACCATGATTGTTTCAAATGCTTCAAATGGATTTGATAAATGGAAAGGAAAAGGATTTCCTTATTGAAATTTGTGAGAGCTTCACTTTGAGTATATTTTGAGGCTCCCAATGAAAACACCAAAAAATTTGTGAAAATTTCTCACAAGAAAATATTTGTGGATGAATCTTCTCTCTTGTTCGTTCCTCTGTTAGATTCCCTACAGGACAAATGGCGGTCAACGGAGAACCACCGGTGTGGTGGTGGCCAAGGGCCCTCTGATGCCTAAGTCAGTAATATGGTCTCGGAAGATGCAGATAATACTGAAAGGATGAAGATATTTCTCTACGAAAGAGATATGTGGCTTGCGAGCTGAGTAGGTAAGAGAGATGGCGACAGCCTGAGCTGGTCAGCCATGAGTATGAGAGCAAGGGAGGATTTTGGCTAGAAAGAGAGTAATTTTCGGTAATTTTCCGAGTGAGGAAGAGTTACCTTATTTGTGTCCTCCATTTAGCTTAAATAGATTTTCTTTTCTCTTAACATTCATTTTCCAATTAAGGAGGGAATAATGGAGAATTATTCATTTCTTGATTAATTGGGTTGAGGGAAGTTATAGAAGGAAATAAATAAATTGAGGGAATTTATGGAATTTATTCCCTCAACCTAAATAGGTAACTCCCATATTGAATATATTATTAAATAAGAATATTGATTTGAATAATATATTCTTAGGTTTGCACCTTTTCCACATGGCGCCTCCTGATTGCTCGTCAGATTTCTTTGCTCCCACAGGCCCACATCGGAGCAAGACAGGAGCACATCGCCTCAGGCATTCCCTTGTTTAGTTGTTTGCAAGATTAGTGTGTGCGTCGACAGCAAGGCGATGTGAAGTGGCGCTTTACGGCTCTGCTAGGCGCATCTGCGCGAGGAAGAAGAAGACAACACGAGGAAAAAGGTGCATCTACAACGTCATTGTTTCATATAGTCCAATTGTTTTTTAATGCTTTGTTTTGATATTATCTATGCTTTAGGTTTTAACGCATGTCATGTCCCCCTTTTAAAAAAGAAACGCTGCGTTTAATAAGCAGCAAAACCTTTTTATTTGCTCCATAAAAAAATAAATTAACCTTATTATTTTAAATATATTTAGCTTGTCCTAACTTGGCCCTAATATTTAACATATACTTTGGTTCTTAGTCTGACTCTTTTTTAACTTCCGACAAAAGAAAATAAAAAACTCTTTTGTTACTAGATTCATGTATATGTATATATCTTAATTTTATTTTGCTTTCATAAAAATTAGTAGTAAAATTTAATTGTATTATATTATTTATATAGAATTTTCTTATTATAATAAATTAATGTTTGAAAAGCTTAAACCTCAACGCTTCAAGCCTTATGCCTCATCTTGCTCAACTAAAAAAACCTCACTTCTACGTCTTGTCTTTCAAAA
Source organism: Prunus avium (assembly GCF_002207925.1). Next base: position 172,110 of record NW_018922442.1, read on the forward strand.
CATTGATCACAACAACAAGCTTTGTAAAAATATGAATGGTACCCAAAAACCTTGTGCGGGAGGTCATAAACGATACTAGAGTAGAGTGCCATTTTAGTAATCGAGTTTCTTAATATTGATTGGCTAAAACAGTATGTTTATACGATGTATTTTTCTATCCAAATAACCTAAAAACCAAATGAAATGTGAATCCGGTTGAGAATGCTTCACTGTTTTCCATTGCGGCTTGGAAGCAAAGGACGGTATAAGAATAAGAGAAAGGGGGAGTGTAGCCGCAAAAATTGACATGGGATGCCGAAAGCATAGTAAATAAACCTCATCTCACTTGTCCAAATCAAGGTGGGATCCACAACCCCCCATCTCAGCATATTTTCCTGATCTTGCCCAAATCCCATCCTTGCCTTGATAAGTGAGCACATGTCACTCTAATCATGCGCAATCAAAAGCGTAACGATTAAGGAAAAAAGAAAAAGAATGCTTGCCACTTTCCCTTTTTGTATTTCTTATTCATTGAATGTTACATGTATTTCACTTATATATATAAACGCTTTATTATCATTATGAGCAAGACATTATGTACCGTTTGATAATCATTTAAATTTTAGTTTTTAATTTTTGTATTAGAGTATGGAGTAAAATGAGAGTGAAAATGAGAGTGAGGATGAGATTGAAAAAGAGAATGATAGAGAGGGACGAGTAACAAAAGTGAAAACAATTTCAAATAAATTTCTATTTTTTGTTTTTGTTTTCACCTTTGTGACTCCTTCCTCCTAGCCTCTTTTCTCAGTCTCATCTCTACTCTCATTCTCACTTCCATTCTCTCACTTTTCCCTCTATACTCTAGCGCAAAAAAAATGAAAATGAAATACTAAAATTGAAATGGTTATAAAACGGGCCCTGGCATTTTACATACATAAACTCATGTGTTGATGAAATACACGTGGCATAAGGTGGGTGGAGAAGACAAGAAGGGAAAGACGGGAGGGAAGCTTCTCCTTGTTTGCCCTTTTTCTTTTTGTCGTTTTGCAGTTCATTGTGTAGCTAGGCAGATCACCCTTTTTGGGCTTTGGAAGATTTGTAGATGGCCCACAAGAGCTAACCTTTCAGGGACAAGTGGGTTGAAGGCCCACTGGAGCTTTAGCATGCGCATGGTTTTTAGCCGTTGTCTTTCAATTTGTACTGATCCTTACGACAAAAAAAAGATAAGAGCTTTGGGTTCAATTATTATTTTTATACTTCATCGCAAACCCAAAAACCAAGTGGGAGAATAAAGCGTTAAAAAGCAGTGGAGCCTCTTCGTCTTTGCCTTGTTCAAACAGCACGTTTCTATCTTGTCCCTCTTTTTTTTTTTCTCTGTCTTTTTTTTTTTTGTTTTGTTTTGTTCTGTTTTTGGTGTTTCAAATTGCTTGCCACTTGGAGTTGGAGATGTTAAGGTTTTTGAAGCTTGATGGTTGGTCGGTTCCATTTCCCACTTTAAGGTTTTGCAAAGTGTAACGTGTCCCAATTTGCATCCACCACTTATGATGGCTCATCATGGGAAGCCAAGGTTCGTGTATTTAAAAAAGTTGGCATGCACTGAAAAGATTATTATAATTTTTATTTTGTTTGGTTTTTCTGTTTGAGTGAGCATTTTAATTTCCTTCTTTGTAACAAGGACGGTAATATCTGTTGTTGATTGGAGACTTTGCAATCCCATCAGAGGATCGGATCGATCGGGAACAATAATATTCTACCTTTAATTCTTGAAGTGACGGCACTTCATTACATGTGTCATAGATATTGTTACTAATTTGGAATTAAAATGAGTGACAAATATTCCGATGTGACTTTTCTTACGCTAGCAATATTTGATGTGAGATTCAATTCAATGATTTTTTTCTCCCTCTTTTCTTTCAAAGAAATGGATTTCCTCTCTTAATTTCTACGGTCAATTGTATTGTAGATTGAAGTTTATGCAGTCCAAATTGGACTACAAACTTGACGCATAAATCTTCAACTTTGGGGTTATAATATTTACACATAGCAAAAGGTAAGAGACTATTTTGAACTACAAATAATTTCTTGTTTGTTTGTTTATCGAAGCTCTAAAATAGTCGTCTTGTATTTCTTATCACTTAAAAAAAGGCAATTGAAGTTTCGATAATAAATTATAATGCATGCTTGAGAGAGGATTATGCGGAGAATTGAAATATATGGGTAATATACTCAAGTCTTAAACCTAAAAACCATCTGGTAATGCCTGAATATATATAGCCTATACGTATGATTCTCTCCTTCATAACTAGACAGGCGTTTTTCAATGCATGGCACTACAACAATCCGTAAAAGTTCAGGCAACAAGGAAAAAAAAAAAGACTTGAAATTAAATGATCAAACTAACTAGCAAGCTAGAACTTGAACATCAAATTGATGAGCTCAAATAGTAAACTTTCCTCTCAATATATATAAATATATAATACAGAGAATTGAACCTCATCAAAATTACATACGCATGCAGCTACTACTGGCTTGGATTATTCCAATTCCAGTCCTTCACATCTTCGTCTTGATCATCTTGTTGTTGTCTTTGTGGCGGTTGCGATGCATTCGAGGATGAAAAATGCGTTGTTGGTGATGAAATTTGTGAACCAAATGGATCTGGGTGATTAAATAGATTGGAAGAGTGGTACGAGAAATCAGTATCATTCCCGGAGAGAAGCTGCGCATACTGATACAAATCAGGGAAAGTTTCCGGCTGAGGAGCCATCAACGGAGCAGCTGGTGGATGAGCAACAACACCGCCACCAGCTGGCCCCGTGAAATTTTGATTTTGTTGAGTAGAGGCACTGCTACTACTTGTTGTTCTTGTTGAACCAGAAGTAGCCATAAGCATGCCAAAGTCAGTCTTGCCTTGAACTCGTTCAGGAAAGTTGAGCTTGGCTTTTGTGCCTTTGAACCTGAGAGCTGCGTTATCGTATGCAATGGCAGCGTCTTCAGCTGTCTCAAAAGTCCCAAGCCAAACTCTGGCTGCTTTCTTTGGGTCACGTATTTCCGCTGCCCATTTCCCCCAAGGTCTTTGTCTCACTCCTCTATAGTGTCGTCTCCTTACAGTCTCTTAATTCACAAAAATGCACGCCATGAAATAACAATATATACAAAGTTTCAATTATGAGCCAAAGATATTTTACACTGTATAATAGAATTGAAAACAAAAATAGGGTCGTTTTGCTCAAGTTTTATATATTGAGTTGATATACATTGAGCAAAACAACGTAATTTCAAACATAAATACAACACATTAAAAATTGAGCAAAACAACGTAGTTTCAGACATAAACACAACACATTAAAAATTGAGCAAAATAATGTAATTTCGGACATATCAAGCATAATGAGTTTAATTACAATGCTATCACGTTTAAATAAAACACAAGTATTTTAATTCCTAGTTGATGCATTGACACGTACATCTTAAAAATTGAGCAAAATAATGTAGTCTCGGACATATCAAGCGTAATGAGTTTAATTACAATGCTATCACGTTTACACATAAATAAAACACAGGTATTTTAATTCCTAGTTGATGCATTGACACGTACGTCTTGACTTGCCATGCATTCTCAATGTGGAAGGAATCTAGCTAGAAGAGGGGTGTGATCAGCAGCAAAGTGTGCCCTACCGGTGCTAAAGCACTATATATATGTAAAAGTTTAAATTCAAAAGAGCTAGCCAAAAAGCAAGACAAAGATAGAGAAGGGTTCCCCTCATTTTTGGGTAAACAATTTTGGGGTCATCAAATCTTCCAGAAAACTTGAAGTTAAGTGACAATATAGCACCACCAAAGTAAAGATAGCTATAAAGTTTTTAGATGTCACTATCAAAGATCGGATAATGCTGAGACAAGATACTCTAGAATTAGCTAGAAAACCAAAAAGATAGGCCCAAGGTTGAATTGTAATTAAACTATACATATAGATATTCAATGACTACAAAACACACACAATATGGTGTGAAGTTTGAGAAAAACATGAAAAGAATGTCTCAGATAGAAACAAGAACCATTTTCAGCTCGTTGAGATAGAAAGAGGGTTCTTCACGGAAGGTAGGTAGGAAGCAATAATAGTTTTGAACTTGTACCTATGATGTAGGTTTCCTAAAAGTCTTTGGTCAAACTTCATCTGTGCAAGTTACACACAGCTGGGGTACATATATATATATATATATATATATATATATTAGGAAGAGAGAGCAATCTTAGCCATTGCTATAGCTTCTTAAGTTTGATTATCTTGGCCAAAAAGGAATTTCAGATGGACACATGTTTAGACCATTACAACTTTTGACAATGCAAAACAAACAAAAGATGGATCAAAATCACAACTATATGGTGAAGGCATATGTCAATATCATAAACCAAAACAACCAAACCCCCAAAAAAAAAAAATGAAGAAAAAAATTTAAAGAAAGGAAAAAAAAATAAAAATCATACCTTGGTCTTGAACCGCCTGAGGGCGGTCCGGTTCTTCTTTTACTATAGAGTGAGAGATGGATGAAGGGTTTGATTGCACCACAGTTCCTTGGTGATGATCTTCGGTGGTTCCAATAACTTGAGTAAGAGCAGAAACCATGGCAGACATGTCAGCTTCTGTCCAGGATGATTCGTAATTAGAAGGGAAGTCATGGTGCTGCTGAGGATCTCTCTCTTTTTCCTCCGATGCTTCTGAAGGAAGTGGGCGCTTTCCATGCCTTCGATCCACCTTTAATTTTGAGCTTCAACTAGTTGTTTTGGTGTGTGTCTCTTGGCTAGCAGTGCCTGGCTTCGATAAATTTGTTTCCTTTTGTCTTAGAGATTAGGACATCAAGATATAGAGAGATCAGATCAGATAGAGTTTGAAGTGTTGGTGTTGTGGTAATGAGGAGATGCACTAGCTAGAAAGGAAAATAGGTTTAGAGAGAAGGGCTTTTATTGGTCAGGTTTTCGAGTTTATCGTCTTATGTGTTGGTAACATGAGATGAAAATGAAATCCAACAAAAAAGATATGTAAGAGATGAAAGTAAAAGTAATATTAAATCCAAAGAAATAAAGTAAAAAGGTATTTTGACGCTTCTTTCTATATGTGTAATTTCGATTCTACCACTTCTTTCTGATAGCATCTAACCGAGTTTGTTTGATGACATTTAAATTATTTATTGGGCCCGTATGATAACGTTTCCACTATATGCTTGTATGTATTTAATGAAGAGCAATAAATAGATGAAATAATATAATAAAAAAGATTTAAAAGAGAAAATGAATGATTTTTCTCATCTTCTCCTCCTCTCACAATTTAGTTGTTCTCTTTAATTTAATTTAATTAATTTTTCTTATTTTTTTGATAAAATCAAAGTAAATAAGGCTTCTACCTTGTTTTTGCTTTCTTCCATTTAATTCTTGTAATGCCATATTCAGTCTAAGATGTACAAATACAATTCTTCATTGCAAGACAGACAAGATTGAACATAATCAAGTCTTTTCAATAAGTTTTCAACTAGAAGGATACGATACCCTCTCAAAGCAAAGTCGATCGAACTCCCCTTTTTCAGAATAAAGATCTCAGAAATCAAACACAAGTGATTAGGAGATCAAACATAAAGATGAGGAGATGGAGTAGATCCTACGACTCCCATTTCTCAACTTTTGTTATATATTTTCTTTTTTCATGTCACTCTCTCGATCCTCGATCGCTAATTGCCCCTTTCTTCAAATGGGAAGCTAATTATATATCAATAATAAAAATCTAAATATTGGTTTTGATATTTCAGATCCATTCAAAGATATATATATATATATGTGGTTTAGTCTTTCACGTCTGCTTTGCTTCGTTGAATATATGTAAGAAGGGATATAAGATCTCCCTATACTGTACATTTATGCTCACATGGGCACTGTCTACTTGTTAATTATATACAAGTTGGACCTTTCTGTATATAATTCATAAATATATAGCCGTTCTTCACCGTCGAAGCACTGTGGGATTTGGTTTGGATTTTTGTGTAGGTCAAGATTCAAGAACTTGAACTTCATGAGGGAGGCTTTCAGGTGAATGTTTTGACTCCATCAAAGAACAAGTTAATGAATATATATATATATATATAAGCATATCGAAAAGGATGAACGTCCCATCTCTCAAATAATACTATTTGAAGAATTCTTCGGTTGAAAGGGAGTATAAATATTATAAATAAAATTAATAACAAATCGATTGATTTTATATTGTTTAAATAAATCGGAAATTATTTAGATAGGAAGGTGCAGAGATGCAAACAAAGAATGCCCACATGTGACATGTTCATCATATTGATTTGAATTATTATTATTTTTCCTTTTTGTTTTGTTTTTGAAGTTCAGATGGAAAAGATTACATGCACATGTAGGTGCAAATACGGACAGTCGTTCCACATGTAATTCTCATCTCTTTCAAACTTTGCAGCTTTATCTTGAAATATTTGAAGATATAAATATGGCATTTTGTGAGTTTTGTGGCGCTGAGATTTCATCTACATGCATGCCAGTAAATTCAATTATTCAACCGTCCACATCGTAATCATGTTCCAGCTGAGGCTAAGATCCTCAAGCAATCTTTCCCATAAATATGAGAGACACAATGAGAGAGAGAGAGAGAGAGAGAGAGAGAGAGAGAGAAGTTTAAGCCAAGCTAGTAACCATGTCCAGAGACATGCATGCATTATGCATATGTTCACTTTATTATTTATTTATTAAATTTTATATGTCTGTTTGTTTGATCCTCTCCTTGTCACCTCATCACGCTTGCACATGCTATAGTTTCTTTCTTTCTTTCTCCCCTAACACATATTCTCCTTCTACCCCCAAATAACTTGCAAAAGATTAAAGTTTATACCCTAAAATAAAATAATGGCATGAGCATGCCAGCGTCGTCTAGTAGACTTTGAGGTCTGTCTATGTCATTATTGTATAAGTTGCTATCATCCCTTACTTATTTTTGGACTTTGTTAAATTCATTCGCGTCTGGATGATTTTTGACAATTTATGAAATGTGGTGGGTTCTATTTGCATTGACGGTCAAAGATTACTCATTATTCTATTTGCACAATGCTTTGCTTGGTCACACTCCATAATCCATCGCCCTTCTTCTTATAAAGTTTTGATCCATGAAAGACTATTCTAGATGGAGACTACAACAGGGCGGATCCATGAATTTTCATTCCGGGGGTCAACGTGTAAAAGGTTAAAAAAAAATTTATACAAAATAAACCCATCGAAATGAAACGATAATATTCTAATTTATAGTTAATAGATAAAACCATACAAAACACTCATGTTCATTATCAAAGAGAATTGTATCAACTTCAAAAAATAGATACACTTTGCAATAAACCATAAATATCTCTAGTAAACTAAAAAATTAGCGCAATTCTCTTCGCCTCCCAAAGCATCTCGTCTTATTTGACGTAACAATTGGCATATATTAGCGAAATCTTGCTCATTTTAGGGCATTTACGTCATTTTTGAGGTTCGTTGTCATTTTGATTTTGGGCTTTATCTGCATTTCTTTTTGGCTCAAGCTCTCAAACTTTGGACCCTTATGAGACTGTCTTATTAGGGGGAGCTTTTTCAAGAAAATATTTTTTCAATACGTAAGAGTTAGATTATTCTTGTAAAACTCTTTGTGGATTGAACATCTAAGGCTTTTTACCTAGATTGACCTTAGGTCCATGCATTCATATCGAAAAATTGTTTTATGTAAAAATATTGGCTAAGTATGAACAATGGTTTTTCAGAATAATCATTTTCTCAAGATAATTTTTGGCGGCTTTTATTCCTTACATATCAAATAAGAAAACTTGATTTTATGGGATTTTATTATGAAGTATATATTAACTTAATGAGCCATCATTTTTAGCCTAAATCGTATTTTGCACTAAAACCGATTTTTCATATTTTGATTTGGTGGGAATTTGATTTTCTAGTATTTTTATTTGAATCCAAATGGGGGATACTTCCTTATTTACATTGTAAACTTAAGTAAATGGAGTAATATAAAAATAAATGAAAGTAAAAGGACAAAGACATTTACTGAGATGTTGAAAATGGAAATAAGGCAATCTGTACAATGTCGTCTCCTGCCTGCTGTGCTGCGCCCTCTAGAGCATTTCATCAAGTAGTTGTGGACAATTTGTAGGGGTCAACATCTTCCTCTCCAATGGTGGATTCCGGGCTTGCAGGGTCAATTGACCCCCCTTGCCCCTATGTGGATCCGCCCCTGCATGTTGCTGAATATGGTTATTGACTTAAGATTAGATCTTCAGTTGGGTCTTCGAATATTGGATTTGAAAAAGTCGAAATGTCTTTAATAGATCTGAAAAAATTTTCTATTTGATTTGGAATTCAGTTTGGCTGTTGGATTTAAGTAGAGTTTTTTTTTTTTTTTCTTTCCTGAGTTAGGGGGGG
>NW_018922442.1:182097-199727 GCF_002207925.1 Prunus avium
CATTATCACATTGCATCCCTAACGTTTTTTTGTATCATTAATGGTCCCTAACATTAATACAGGTACTCTTAAATAGTCCTTCTGTCAAAAAAAACCGTTAAATCTAGGGGTATAATCGTCAAATCGATCCAAAATTATAATATATTTTTTTTCCTTCCCTTCTCTCTCTCTATGTTTCTCTTTTTTTTTTTCTCCTCTCTTTCCTCCTCTTTTCTTCTTCTTTTCCTTCGCTGTTTCTTCTTTCTCTCCCCTTTTTTTTTTCTTCTTTCCTTCTTTGTTCCTCATTTTTCTTCTTTCCTTCTCTCTTTTTTCTTCCTCTTTCCTTCTCTCGGGGTGGTGATTTGGGTGGCTAGAGTGCTGGGTTGGTGGGCTGTGGAATGGGGCAGGGAGAGAGTTGCAGAGAAAGTACATAGAGGGGCAGGGGTATAAGATCCCACGGTGGTGGTTATGGAGGTCGAGGTGGTGGTTTGGGTGGCTAGAGTGGATGGGTTGGTGGGCTGTGGGAGGGGGCAGGGAGAGAGTTGCAGACAGAGTAGAGAGAGGGGCAGGGATATAAGATCCCACGGTGGTGGCTTTGGTGGTCGGGGTGGTGGTTTGGGTGGCTAGAGAGAGAGAGAGAGAGAGAAGGGAAGGAAAAAAGAAAGAAAGAAAAAGAGTGAGCGGGGCCAGGCGGAGAGAAAGAAGAAAGAAGAAAGAAAGAAAGAGAGAAGGGAAGGAAAAAAAATTATAGTTTTGGATTGATTTGACGATTATACCATTGGATTTAACGGTTTTTTGACAGAGGGACTATTTAAGAGTACCTGCATTAACGTTAGGGACCATTAATGATACAAAAAAACGTTAGGGATGCAATGTGATAATTTCGCAAACGTCAGGGATGTTTTGTGATAATAAGCCTAAAAATAATAAACTGTTCTCTGGCAGGAAACTAAAGACAACTATGATCATTGTATCGTGAGCTCCAATCGGCATTTGACAATAAAGCAACACAAACCATACCAGTGTGACTTGAGATAAATCTGCACATCCAAGTCTTGTTCAGTGGTAACGGGCAGCTCTAGTGAAAGAAAAGCGTGAAGAGATTGGCACATTTGCCTCAACTGAGTTAGAGCTACCATGCAATGGTCTTTGAAGAGGATCAGCATACACCCAGCTCTCATCCTGATGGGCTGTCACTTGATAATACGGTTGGTAAGCTGATGGCCGTTCATAAGATGGTGCTAAAGAATGTGATTGCAACATAACATGTGAGGCTGCAGCAGTGGGCAAATCTCGACTATACGATTCAGCAGCATAATCGGAATGTGCAAAAACATCTCGCTCCCTTCCCTGCCGCAACTGTGACCTGTCATACTCGCTTCTATACGTAACAACTTGATCTCTGGGAACCATCTCGTCCTCAAGTGTGACCCTATACCTGTGAAAATGTATGACAATATTATTCATGCGTGCTTCACATGTGTGAGGATTAACTCTGATTAATGAAAAATATAAAGATGTAAAAACATGATGTGGACATAATGTAACTGTAACTCTAGCCAGTGGAGTAATTTAAATAGGAGAATGAAGTACGATTTATAGAGGAATATTTTGGGAAAGAAAAAAAAAAGGCGGACACAAAGGAATCCCCCTTTGCATAATAGAATAGAAGATACAGAACAGAGACCACCAAATGTACAAAATACCACAAAATCACGGCTGAAAGTAGTAATTGGACAGAAATGCAACAAAAGAATACACCTTCGATATGCATCCTGATAGGACAGGAAAGGTTGTTCAGGCAAGTATGGCTCATGTTCTGCTGCTAAATAATAGGAATCGGCATCATGGGGAAGAGAAGCATGCTGAACATGTCGAGGTTCTGTAGCACGTGGCACGTGTGTTTCAACCTCATATTTATCGTAAAGTGGATATCTGACTACCCGCTTGGATTGCATATGGATTGGTAATTCATGAGTACATTGCACGCCAGGTAAATAGGAGCCCTCTTGAAAACACAGTTTTGCTGTTGGATGAAATTCTTCTTCTGTAATAGGAGATCGAAATGAGCCTGATCTAACCACATCTGGGAGAGGGGCAGCAGGAGTAGGCAGAGATGCAGTGATTGGGCGGAACAATGAGATTAAAGCATGCACCTTCATCAAAATTCGCAACAAAAAAAATATCAGTAAGAAATGATATTTTCTAAAAATAAAACATATTTTTTTAATAGACAAGCAACTAGTTGAACAACTTTTCACTAAGGAACAAACAGTTATAAATGATGCTTTTACCTGTTTGTTATTGAGCTCTTGCTTAAACTTGGAATCTCCCTGATAGTTGTCTTTGATAGCTACTTTCAAGGCATTTTCCGGAAGAGGTAAACAGTCCTTGAAAATCTTAAATCTGACCTAAATATAAGAACAACGATTGACAAAAATGAAAAAAAGAAACAGAAATGAAGCAAATCACATAAGGTTACATTTTCTTCTATCAGTAGATATAAAACATCTCACATAAAACCCAAAAGTGAAACAAATCTTCATCTAATTTTTTTTAAATAGGTCTCATAATTTGATGTAACATTTGAAGAACCCTAAAAGCAAAAAAGAGGATTCAAGTAGAAAATCAAGGAATGACCAATAGATTGTCAATTTCCACATTCACTCAATAATTGGTTGGCATTGTGTTCTAAACCTTCTTCTATTGAGCTGGATCCGCAACTTAAACCCTCTCCGTGAACTTGTCACTAAGATTGTGCCTTTTGCAAGCATCAAGCCACCTTCTGCCTCACTATCACATTTTATACCACAAATCCTATTGTCTAAACACTCTAGACATAACTGCCACTAACCCTTCCTCCCAACAACACTTACATATAACTGTCACCTATCAAGCCTCCTATGGTTCCATTACCAACGTTCTTGAACCATCATTGCAACCGCCGCCACCACAAACAAAAATTCACAAGTGTCACCAACACCACCGCTATTAGTCCCGTACATTCTTTTTCATTTTCTGTAGCTGTAACCAGCACCATCTCCACTTGAACAATCATGATATTCAACCCGCCATTCCAACCCTAAACCATCTAATTTCATCTCCATTTTACAACTTCAATTATAATATAAGATTCTAAGGGCTCATATGGTTTGTTTACAGAAAGAATTTATATAAAAAAAAAAGGAAGAGAAAGTAGCATATCTAGTTTTTTCTAATGAAATAGTTCTAGAAAAAGTGATAAAATTACATCCCAACTAAACTCTATGGGATAAAATTACATCCCAACTAAACTCTATGGGGAACAAGCCAACAACTTCTACCACCAAAAAATGTCAGATCCTTGTTTTCATTACCATAACGGCACCATCAATCATCGCCAACCCTTCAACTGTCGTCATATTACAGCTACAAGGAATTAATGTGACTTAGCTCAACTAGAATACCTGGGCTTAGATTGAACAAATATATATAGTATAGAAAAGTAATCTTTCAGGGTTGGCTGAATGTTTCAGACCCCTCAAGCTACCATTCGAGCTGGAGTTCGATAAAAAATTCCTTTTCCATCCTAGCCACATTTTTTTTCCTGTCCTCTGGAAGCTCATTAGACATAATGAGAGGCAAGCTATCTTACATCCCTTACTCCCACTTCTTTTTAAAGGCTGTATGACCTCTTCCAAAGACACACATGTATTTATACAATAGTTGCATATATATAACTGTTCTCTTGCAAGATGAAAAAGGTGGGGCAACAATCATGACTGTTGGACACAGGATGCAGTGAACACACACAATGGTAGTGATCAACAGCTCTTTGGAAAATATTGTATGCACTTATACAAACATAGAAAAAATCCTGATCACATACGTAACTAAGTTAAGTAGCTAGCTTAGTTAAGTAACTCAGAAATACAAAGGGCCAGGGGTTGTTTAGTAATAGCATTGAATAATATCATACTTATTAAAGGACAAGGTCAACAAGATATGTACGATGTATACGGTGAACAAAGGGGTTATTTTTGGGCACTCGTTGGTCTTATTTTCTAGGAATTAACATTTCATATTCATATAGAACATTGTTACCTGTGCAGGAAATTTCCCCTTAAACGCAATTGGCTCCAAATCCAATCCTCCATTTGAAGTTGCCTTGTATGTGCCATAAAGGAGCTTCAAGTCAAAGTCATATAAAAATAGCTTTGTACCAGGTCTAATCTTCTTTACAACTTCTACCTTTCCCAAGGGTAGCCCAAAAACACGATATCGATAGCATTCAGGTTTCGTTTTTCCATTACACATGAATATAAAACCAGAATGTGATTGCCCACTATCCTTCTCATTCTTTTTGGGCCCAACCTTTTCCCTGGTAGTAGGATTAGCATGACTAGATGAAGTAGCATGAGAAACATTGGAAGCAGAAGGGCCACTGTTAAGCACAGGTGCAGGTGTAGGCATGGAAGATGCACTTATCTTCCTAGATTTCTTTTTTTTCTTCGTTAAACTCTTTCCTATCTTTTTACTCCCATCTTCGTGACTTAAAGGTAGGCCTTTTCCCTTTGACGCCTTGCCTCGTTTCTTTGCCATGGATACACTGTTACAGCGAAATGAAAGCATTATTCTTGCAATGTAACTCATTGTTATTCTATATCTACATCCTTGAATTGAAAGATCACACTCGCTAACTCTAATATGACAATGTGATTACTAACCATTGATCATTATATTCATCTCAAACCACAATTATCTTAAGCACATCACTATTTCCCTCTAAGGCCCAAGGAAAATACAATGCATTTCAAAATCAACAATAAATAAAAAAGACTATTACTTGATTGTCTGTTTTATATTCATTCTTACTGCCATGACTTACCTTAAAGTAAGATTTTAATCACAATTCAAGATAATTATCATCCTTAAGATGAACATCATGTCACAAATTATAATGAGAGTAGACACAGTTAAATCCTCCTCTGTATGAAATCTTTCCGAGAACCCGACTTCTTTTTTTCTGATAACGATTGCAATGTTTACAAATCTCCCATGGCATCAATTCTCCTCATCACTTCAACCCCTCAACTACTTTATTCATCAATTATCTTTTTTCTTCTTTATATCGAAATGAATAAATAAATAAAAGCAGCGAAATCCTAATTTAGGCCATTGGCGAAGATAAGGTGATGGAAAATTATAATCTTGGATAGAGAAGAGAGCAGTGATTTGATTTGATTGATTGAAGAATACCTGGAAATCGAGCCTTGAGAGATTTATTTACCCTGCTGCGGAAGATTGAATAGAGGACTGAATCTTGGGAAGGCGACGGGTAAATAGATGAAAGGAAATGAACGGCTGCGATGTCGTCCTGAAGTTACCAATGTGGTGGATGGTGGGTAAGGTAAGGCAAAACTGAAAACGACTTTCTTTTGTAGCGTTCTGATGGGCTGTTACAAATTTTGTGTCTAACAAAACATTTTGACTAAAATAGTGGGTTAAATGTTAATTTACCCTATGAACTTGTACCCTACTTTTAATTTGCACCACAACTTTTTTTCTGAAAAATTGGGTACACGAACTAATTTTTATTGCCAATTCCCCCCTACCATCTAAATCAACAATATGTCATCTAATGGTGCGTCGTCAAATCATTAAAAATTATATTTCTTTTGAAAAAACTAAAGAAAAAGAGAACAAAAAGAAAAAAAATTCCTAATCCCCCCCCCCCCTCTTTGGTTTTCTTTTACTTCTAGGGATGGCAATGGGTCAAATCGGGGGTTGGTATGGCATTCCCATCCCCATCCCCGCCTTCGTACCCGCAATATTCATATCGGGGATTCCCCATCCCCACCTTTGTTGGGGAATGGGTTCCCTGACCCGCCCCATTACGGAAGAAAAAATCAATATATAACTACTTTGTTGAAGAAAAAAAAAGTACTAATTCAAGATAATAAATATATATAATATATACTTATAAGACAATACAAGAATGGTTATATATGTAGTGGAAGTTAACTAAATAAATAAGTAGTGTGGCTTAAGATTTGTATAAATTATATAAGTATATAATATAATAATATAAAATATAAATCGGTACAATCACTTTAATAGCATATTTATATATATCTATATACCTCATCAAAAAATTAATATATATTCTAAACGGGGAGGGTTTGGGTTGGGGATTAAAATACCATCCTCACCCCTCCCCGAACACCATACCAAAAAATTCCCCGTACCCATCCCCATACCCGATTTTTGTCCTTCATACTCGACCCATTAGGGTCGAATCCCCGCGAAGGCCCTTACCCGCGGGGAAAATTGCCATCCCTATCTCCTTCTATCCCCCTCTTCCCTCATGACCACCGCCCTTTACTCAACCAATCCCCCCCACCCTAAACCTTAGAACCCACAGACCTACGCCCCTCCCCTATCACAAACCCACCCCACGCCCTGCCAACAAACCAAGAACCAAGAACCCAGAATCCACAGACCACGAACCCAGAACTCACAGACCAAACCCATCCCTCCCCCCTCCTCCCCCAGATTTCTTCTCCCCTCATTCCTTTCTTTTTTTCACCCACAGCCCCCCTCCCCAACGAACCCAGAACCCTATAGCCCACAACCACCCATTTTCTTTTCTCCATTCCCCATGACCACCACTGCAAGCCACCCTCCACCCTAGACCCATCCCTCCCAACAGACCTATTCTACCTCTCTCTCTCTCTCTCTCTCTCTCTCTCTCTCTCTCTCTCTCTCTCTCTCTCTCTCTCTCTCTCTCTCTCTCTCTCTCTCTCTCTCTCTCTCTCTCTCTCTCTCTCTCTCTCTCTCTCTCTCTCTCTCTCTCTCTCTCTCTCTCTCTCTCTCTCTCTCTCTCTCTCTCTCTCTCTCTCTCTCTCTCTCTCTCTCTCTCTCTCTCTCTCTCTCTCTCTCTCTCTCTCTCTCTCTCTCTCTCTCTCTCTCTCTCTCTCTCTCTCTCTCTCTCTCTCTCTCTCTCTCTCTCTCTCTCTCTCTCTCTCTCTCTCTCTCTCTCTCTCTCTCTCTCTCTCTCTCTCTCTCTCTCTCTCTCTCTCTCTCTCTCTCTCTCTCTCTCTCTCTCTCTCTCTCTCTCTCTCTCTCTCTCTCTCTCTCTCTCTCTCTCTCTCTCTCTCTCTCTCTCTCTCTCTCTCTCTCTCTCTCTCTCTCTCTCTCTCTCTCTCTCTCTCTCTCTCTCTCTCTCTCTCTCTCTCCTCTATTTTTTTTTAATTACAACAGAGGGAGGGCATGGGTGGGGCCCCTCTGTTAATTAAAATGATTTATTTATTTATTTGAGATTTCATATTATTGTAACATATAAAATGACCAATTTGTCCTCATATTTAACAGTAAATTGAATGAAATGTTGAGATTTAGATGGTAAAGGAGGAATTGGCAATAAAAATTAGTCCGTGTACTCAATTTCCCCAAAAAAAAAAGTTGAGGTTGCAAATTGAAAGTAATGTACAAGTTCAAGGGGTAAATCAATAGTTAACCCCTGAAATAAATTACTCAAGCCCAACTTTTTATTCAAAAGTTGAGTTGGACCCAAACTAGTTTGGGTTCAACCTATAGGTGTCAAACCGACTGGGCCGGCTTGAATATGGCCTGCTTAAGTAAGGCTCGAACCGGCACGAGCTGTATCTTTAGGCTATGCTGGAGCAAGGTAATTAGGTCCAATGAGTCGGGTTAGCCTGTGGCTCGTTGTGGGCTGTGCCGACCCGAAATTTAATGTACAGGCCTATTTAAAGCCCATTTATTAAATTATACTTGTTTTAGAGAAAAATAATATATAAAATTATTACATTTATATATTAAATTCAAGTCTATTTCTTTTCTCTAATAATATACATTAAAATTTAATGTTTTATTTATATATAAAATAATGATTTTATTTTTCAAGTTTCAATTTTTAAAACCCGAACAATAATCTAGCTATTTTCTATTTAAATGTACTTTAAATAAAGTTATTTACCTCTTTTTTTTAAAAACAAATAATAATCTCATTAGTATATACATAATTGTACAAAAGATTTAAATGAAGTTGTAAAAAAATTACAAAAAAAATGCAATACATAAGTCAATTTTGGCGTGGGCCCATATTGGTCCATTAAGTAGCCCGTCATGAGCACGGCTCGAGCCCATATCGGACCGTGGACTTGACCCGGAATTGATGATTTTTTATAAATAGGCGGGCATGACACGACTAGTTTGACACCTCTAGTTGAACCTATTCAAGTTACACCAATCCTAGAGTCATAGTAAGAGAGTGAATATCTTTTAAATTTTGAAAAACAAATATCCAAAAATTAGGAATTCTTACACAATTGACCCATCCAGTCAAGTAAATGAGTAATTTTTGCATATTCTAGGTACACCACGTGGCTAATGTACCATTCAATACATAGGGAACATGTGGAAATATTGTCCAATACACATAAGACATAAAAATATTCCGCATGTCCTATGTGTATTGGATGGTACATCAGCTACGTGGTGTACCCAAAATTTACAAAAATTTCTCCAAGTAAACCTTTATTTTTTTGACCTAGCACTCAATTGGCACAATTTTCTTACGTGCACTCCAAAATCAATAGTAAGTCGATGGTAGGGGCAGGGCTGAGAATCCGCCTCCTTGCATCCAAGTTCGAACTTTCCTACATGTGAATTAAATTAATTTAAAATAGGCATGAACAAATGAACTAAGTGTATAACAATATGTAACTTAATGGTTATTTATATCGAATTATAAAATGGGCAAAGATCCAACTATTACATTACATGTCTCAAACTCCAACCACAAAATGTAATTTTACGTTGACCTTTATTTATTTATTTTTATTTAGGCTTAAGTGCTACAACCCTGAAACATTGGTCAAATCTCACTTTACCCCCTCGAAGCCAAAGTGACCCACTTTGCCCCCTTAACCAAGATTTGATGTTCCACATTACCCCTTACCAACAACTCCATCCAAAGATCTGTTAAGTTTGATGACCTGGCATGGGTGTTTTCGTAATTTTGTGCACCTTGGTCATTTACTCACCAATTTGAGTGGGTGATGTGGCAAAGTGGAGCCCACCTCTACATAAAAACATAATAAAATATTCATCTTCTCAAATAATTAAAAGATTGGGTAAATTTCACTATGTGCCAATAAGTGGATCTGCATAGACCACACATATTGCGCCATGTGGATTGAGAAAATAATTTTTTTAAAAAGAAGTAAATAATATAATTAAAATTGGAAAAAAAAGATATAAGATTTATTTCAAAAAATAAAAGATCCTCTTTTTTGTTCTCCCTCAACCCGTCAAACCAACCCCCCTCTTCTCCCTCATCCCGACCAAACCCTCATATTGAATTACCCAAATAAAAAAAGCAAATGAATCAAATCCAAAAATCAACCCAAGAAAAAAAAACCCAGATAAGCCAAAAATCAAGCAAAAAATAAAAAATGATAACCCAACAACGACGCTTGGCAAGATGGGCATTTGGTTATTTGGTTTTTCTCAAGTGGTGGCTATCGAAGAAAGAGAGGAGGGATGAGAGAAATATGGAGACAGAAGGAGGAGGGGGAGGGTGGATGTACGTGGCGGAAAATGAGACAGAGGGTAGGGTGGGTTTCATTGCTGTTTAATAGAGAGGGAGGAGGGACAAGAGAGAGAGAGATAGGGAAAGAAGAGGTGGGGTTCGGGAGGATGGCTCAATGGTGGGGTGGTGGCATGCTAGGACTAGACCTGGATGATATAAAGAAAACAAAGCAAATAGAGGAAAAGATAAAGTAATTTAAATGTTCATTTCATAGCTGCATCCAAAAGGGTAGGCCAGTATCCTTAAATACAGTGAAAATGGGCAGCCTTGCCCTAATCATTAGGTTACTCATGGGAGTGAGCACACCCAATGAAATCCTGAAAACTGTAAGGAAAAATAGAAAGGGAATTACACGATTATTTTGTGGCTAACGGTCTGAAAAGGATAGGAATAACCTCTAGCTAGCTTATGGGCCAGACGAGAAGTGGCCCAACACTGAGTAGGTCTAACAAGCGCGCCCCCTTAAAATGAGGCTTATCCTCAGGACTAAAACGTTGGAAAGCAGGCCAAAATGTCGTCAGCTGGTTCCTAGGTAGAATCCTCGGCAGGGAGACCAACCCACTTAATTACCTATTTGGGGATTGGTGCATTCCCCTTCTTGAAAAGGCCCTTGTCAAGAATCCTCTTCAACAAAGATACGTGAAAAACTTGGTGGATCTTGGAGCCACGAGGTAGCTGGAGCTTGTAGGCAATCGAACCCACTCGTGTGAGAATATTGTATGGACTATAAAAATGTGCGCTGAACTTGTGACACACACGATGTTGGGTGGATTGCTGGCAATAGGGTTACAATTTCAGGTAGACACTGTCCCCTACAGCAAAGTGTCGCATAGTCCGCTTCTGAATTTCTTGTTGCTTCATCTTGTTATGGGCAATAATCAAGTTGTGTTTAAGGGTGTAAAGCAGGGTATTACGGTCTTTGAGAGTTGAATCAACAACGTTCAAGGCAGTGGAGCCAGGTGGATAGGTGGATGGGGAATACCCATAAAGTGCTTGGAAGGGAGTCATTTTGATTGATGCTTGGAATATAGTATTGTACCACCACTCGACCCAAGGCAAAAAAGAGACCCAGTAAGAGGGTTTATCCTTTGCATAGCAACGCAAATAGTGCTCTAGTTCTTATTAAGAGATTTTGACTGGCCATCAGAATGCGGGTGGTAAGCGGAACTCCTACAAAGTTATGTGCCTTGCTGCCTAAAGAAGGCCTCCCAAAATTGACTTGTGAAAATAGGATCCCGGTCACTGGTGATGGTCTTGGGCATGCCATAGAGTCGAAGGACTTGTTGAATAAATAACTCAGCCACCATGAAAGCCATGTCAGGATGAGATAAGGGAATGAAATGGGCTTATTTGGTGAAGTGATCGATGACAACCAGAAGTGTAGTATTTCCCTTGGACGGCGGCAACCCTTCAATGAAGTCCATGGCAATATCTTGCCAAGCGTCCTGTGGTATGGGAAGTGGTTGTAAGAGACCGGGTGGGTGTATGGTTTCGTATGTTTGTCTTTAGCAGATGTCGCAGGATGCCACAAAATTCTTAACGTCTGATCTAGCTCTAGGCCATAGAAAATTTGAGCTAAGGCGCTTAAAGGTGCAGAGGTATCCAGAGTGTCCTGCAGTCACAGTTGAGTGGAATTCATGGAGAAGTTTATAGCGCCATCCAGATGCTTGAGGGACAAAGACTCACCCTTCGTAATATAAGATATCATTCACCTAAGAAAAATGTTTCTTAGGGTTAGAGGCATGCAACAACTGCTGCATAATTGTGGAGGCTTCAGAGTCAGAAGGATATAAGAGTTTAATGGTGGCGATGCCTGCATCTGACTCATTTGTCTCCACAAAAAATTGTTTTGTTGTGATATCTTGTTCCTAAATTAATATTTAATTATTAAATTATTCAAGTTAAAGACGATTTTACCCTGAGAATATTTTAATGGGTTTAAGTTGACTTTTTGTTTCGGAAAGAATTTGGGGATGTGAGTCATACCATTGCGTAAAGTGTGGTGATACGAGTTTGTAGACACGTAGTGGGCTCAAATCAGAATTTTAATGAAGAAATTACGATCAACGAAAGTATAGTGGCACAACCGTAAATATTTCAAAAGTCAGATTTTAAAAAATAAATAGATTTTCTTCTCTCTCTCTCTCTCTCTCTCTCTCTCTCTCTCTCTCTCTCTCTCTGCGAAATAGCCAGCCGACCATTCTTTGGCCAACAACTCCCTCCTCCGGCCACCGTTGGCCACAAGACCACTTGAGTTAGAACCGGCTCAACTTCCTCTCTCCGACCCACCCCTTCTCCGCAGCAATCGCCGCTTGTGCCGTCGGAAATATATAAAAAACCACCGGATTTCTTCAAAACTTTCCGTCGTCGTTTCCGACGATTTTGGCCACCAAATTTGTCGATCCAGGTATGCTTTCTCATCCTTTCAACGTGACTTAGCTGATGGTTGGGTTGGTTAGGATTGATTTTTGAAGTTTTGAGGTTCGAATTTTTGGTAAGTTCCGGCCACTTTTTGGTCGTGGCCTGAGAACAAAAGTTGCTCCAATAGTTGTCTTGATCACATAGGTATAGGTATTGTTGGGTGTTTCGAGAATTTTCCAGTTGCCAGAATTTTCTCAAGACAACCACACTCTATCGGCGCTTATGGCGGCACGTGGGCCATAGTTGGGTTGCCTATTTGGTTCTAAAATGTTCCTCATGTCGTCCCGAGCACGACGGTATGCTCGGATTTGAATTTGGTTATTGTTTGACAGTCGAATGGATTTACGCATATTAGGTGTTATCTGGGTTCGATATGTTCGGACCGTTGGACCACCTGCATTTCCAAATATGTTGATCTAGGTACCTCTAGGATCTTTTATGAATTCACGGATCGAGAATCAGAGTTCTGGATAGTCCGAATCAATGATTTAAAGATTATGTAAACTGGTGACTGTCCGATCGTGCGATCGCGAGCGATCCGACCGCTCAATTGAGACCATATTTTCGGAACGTGTTCAGTAGACCTTGTTGGACCTCTAGGAACTTTTGGATATGAAATCGGAGGTCGTGGGCCCCATAGGACTCGTTGACAAAAAATGGAAAGTCTGACCAAATCGCTGACCACGGGTCTTTTGAGACCGTCCCGTCCTTTGGAAAGTACTAGGATAGCCTTCGGACCTTTCTAAGGTGGCGAGTTTAAGTTAAGTCCTTGGAACCAAGGTATTAAATGCCGATATTATCCCGATAATATCGGTGTTTTGGGGGGCCGATATTTTCGCAACTATCCATGGAGTTATCGTCAATATATTGATATTTTTATCGATATTATTATGAAATCCAAAAATACATGAATTTTTTTGAAAAGCCTCCCCTGTTGCGCATAGAGGGATTCGAACCCCTCCCCCTCTGTCAACAGCCACAGCGCCTTATCCATCTTGCTGACGATGTGTTTGTGATTATATTTTCGGTGTGTAATATTTATAACGTCTTTAAAATGTCTGCAAGCTAACATTGATTTTAAATGCACGGTTGAAGCCATATAACGAGTTTGGTAGTGTTTGGACATTTGTTTTAGTGTGCATTACTCTCCGGACATTTGAAAGGAATGATTATAGGGATTTCAGGAATGCTTATTATTATTACTATTATTAGTGGTGCTATTGATATTATTTATAAGGGATTATGGTGACTTTGGGTATGATATGGACTGTGGTTTTGGTACTTTAGTTTATGTGTTTACCGGACTTTCTTCCTTATATTTCTTTTGATATAAAATTTCTACCCATCCTATTGATGATGCATCTGTCTAAACTATTTTGTAATTATTTTCTAATGGTAATGCTAAAGGTTTAAGCTGAGTTATATCTTGTTTAATGCTTTGAACTAATTTAATATCCTCACTATTAAAATATTTTTGACCTGTTTTACTAGTTTTACTATGTAATGCTGCAATCTTGCAATATCTATGAGAATTTCGGAAGTGGTATGTATATATTGATGGGCTATGGTTTTAGGAATTTTGAATAGGGTGTTTGGATTTTATTATCTTGTCTTGTGGGATTTTCAGAGGTTGTATATTTCCTAAGTATATTAATAGTGTTTTGAATATTAATAAAATCGAATGGGATTATTGTCTGCCGCGCAAATCTCACGGCCTAGAGTTCCGGGCCGAGGGGACGTGCGTTAACACGGGGTTTCCTGCTTTTGGGTGCGGTGCGGTTGTGCGCGGGCGTGCCAGCACGGTTTACCGTGCGTTGATGTTTGGTGAGTGTTGGATGGGTGAATGGTGCGCCTGTTTGATCTGTCTTCTTGGTCAAACGATTGTAGCCGAGAGAGGAACTGGTCTCGGCTGTTAGGTTCACGGCCTGAACTACAAGGCCGTTGAATGATGGTGTTGGTGGTGGGTTTTGGGCGGTGCTCCGGCGCGCTGCTCAGGGAGCGACGGTCGTGTGATATATGGGGTGAGTGAGCGAACAAACAGAGATGGTGCTCCGGCGCCTTGAAAATCAAGGGTCGTATGATATATTGATGAATGGATTCTGCTTACAACCTAACACTACTCCTAGGAAAGCAAGTAAAGATATTGAAAGTGCATTACAGAAGAAAATAAGTTGCTCCGTGGGAGGCTTGTTTTGGTGTTTGAACCCTTTGAATGTAGCTCGAGTCTTGTATTTATAGGAAGAGTCCCTGGATGAGTAATCGAGGCTGAATTTACGCATAGTGGAGTCTGATTAGCGCAAGTGGGCAATCCAATCGACATTTGGGATCGGGAAGTATAGTGATGAGACCCCGGAAATCCTGGTGAATCTCGGCCACCGCGCTCAATCGTGGGTTCTGAACCTCTGGCCGTGGAGACGCATTTATGGCCTGGATAGCTGGTGAACCAACATCTCAAGCTGTCAGAATTCTTGTGAGAATGTCCACATCTAATCACTCTGATCTTCATCACCAAATCCTGACTTCAGTCACTTCCCACCGTCCCTCATGCATTAAATGCTACTTTGTGGCCAATGGGTTTTGCTGCATTAAACAGGCACTACTTCATTAAATGAAGCCTGGGACCCTGCTGTCACGTGATGATTTGCCTTTAATGGCTTGGCCGCAAATTTGTTCGGCCTCGGCCTCGGTCTATGCTTGAGGCCGAGATGATCATGCCTTAGCATTTCCTTCTTTTATTTTTAAGAAGGCGAAGTACCCTGGCGAAACGCTGTGTTTCAGCCTCTGCAAACAAGTGCCAGGGCCGAGATAAAGGGCCCCTTCGGCCTGCTCATGGCCGTGATTTATCAGGCACAAACAATTTAGTCTTGGTGTTTTTCTTAATTATGGTTTTAATATGGTTTTCAAAAAGGAATATGGAAACGATTTATTTTGGAAATTGGATTTTGAGAATATTATCTTTATTATATATTAGTTTATGAAAGTGGATTTTGGATCTTGGTGATGACACGCCATCTCATGCACCCCCCTTGGATACTGATACTGGAATTGATGGATAATGGATACTTGGAAACTGTGGTTATGGTTTGGATATGATCGGAACCCGGGCACCCTTGGCGGGGTGTTTCATAGACCCTTAACGGGGTAGTCTGCGCGCGTAGGACTTGTCACAGGCGCACGAACATTGAGGATTCTGCTGTGCGTGCTGGGAGCTTAGTCCCTCGATTGGATGGCTCATCCCTGGCCACATGGTTGTTGAGGATTCCTTCGTGTGGTTCGGCCAAATGATCCCTGGTTTGATTGTTTGCCCTTCCCGGCACTTGGATACCTGGGTATATCGGAACCCGGGCACCTTTGGCGGGGTGTATCGTAGACCCTTAGAGGGGTAGTCTGTGCGCATTGGACTTGTCACAAGCACACAAGTATTGAGGATTCTGTTATGCGTGCTGGGAGCCTAGTCCCCTGTTGGACGGCTCGTCCCTGGCCACATGGTTGTTGAGGATTCCTCCATGTGGTCTAGTCAAACAATCCCCGGATTTGATTGTTTTCCCCTGGTACATGATGATGGTGTGAGATGTGTGTGTGTGTGTGTGTGTGTGTGTGTGTATATAGTACTCTGCACAGGTATGAACGTTTGATTTATAGTTTGGAAAAGTGAGAACTGATATGGGTTTTGAGCTCTTTTATGTTGAAACTACAATCAGTATTATTTTGTGTCATAATGTAATTGGTTGAATTTGTTTTTGATTTGAAATTGTGAATACCGAAAGCTATTGATTATACAAGCAAGTGGATATGGCACTTGTAGCTCCATCAGGAAAGTAATGTTCGGCAACATACGCCTTGGAGAGGGTATGGTTGCGGGAAAGAACTAATAAAAAGAAAGGAACTTATGAAGCGTTCAGTGACGCCTTGTCGAATTTGATGTCGTAAATGAATCTAAATTTAATCGTTGGTATTACTTTAAATAATCGTATATTATCTGAATCGTGATTGTTGATTTAAGAACTACGTGTGGCTTGATCGCTCACAACAGAGTACTTAAGTAGCCTGGGGTTTCACCTAGGTGTAGCCACAAAATAAACTGTTTGAGATCTGCTTGTATTGTTCTAAGTGTGGAAATGAATTTTGTATGAAGAAATGTATTTTCTGATTGCTGTTACGATAATTGTTACGGGTGTATGGATTTACAAAGGAGTTCAAAAGCAAGAACGTTTTAGAAAATGTCTGGTTATGAGGCAGGAGGCCTGTTTGTGGGTTATGTGTAACGTACTTTGTGCATGCTGAAGTTTGGTGATTTTAAACTGTGTTTTTGACATGTTAAAAAAGTTGGTAAAGTACGTTTTTCAAGGGAGACTCTGTCGAAATGTCGGTGGAAGCCTCAGCCCTTTTTTCCCTTGTTTTAGGAGAAGAGGATGTTTGAAATTAGTAAAGTGGGCCCGACATCAGTTGGATGTCAGAAAAACCACAGGATCCGTCACAGATTCTGAGGAATTCGGGGCGGATCCTGTCATTTGTAAAGTCTGAGAGAGAAAGCACAAGGGTAGTAGAGAAGGCATGCTTCAAAGCCTCAAAGGCAGATTCAGCTTGTGGTGTCTAGATGAAAGAATCCTTCTTCAACATATCCGTAAGAGGACGGGATATGAGGCCAAAATTATGGACAAATTTCTGATAGTATCCAACAAGGCTAAGGAAGCCACGAAGCCCCTTGATGGAGGTAGGTTTTACCCAATCATGGATGCACTATATTTTTTTGGTGTCGACAGCTACCCCTTGGGAAGAGATTGTATGTCCCAAGTAATCAACAGAGTTGGAGCCAAAAATACATTTGGAATGCTTCAATTTCAGTGCATTAGCTTGGAGTGCCATGAAGAACTTTGTCAAATGGGTTAAATGATCTTGCAAACTTTTACTATAAATGAGTATATCATCAAAGAAGACTAACACAAATTTTCTAAAAAAATGGGCGAAATAAATCATTCATAAGAGATTGGAAAGTGGATGGAGCATTTGTAAGACCAAAGGGCATTACCAAAAACTCGAAGTGGCCATCATGAGTGCGAAATGCAGTCTTTGGGATATCATCGTCGAGCATCCTGATTTGGTGGTAACCGGAATGGAGATCCAACTTTGTAAATGTGACAGACCCATGAAGTTCATTTAAGAACTCATCAATAATCGGTATAGGGAAATGGTCCTTGATTGTAACGAGGTTGAGGGTGCAATAATCAATACAAAAATGTCAAACACCATCAGCCTTCTTAACTAGTAACATGTGGGAGGATAATGGACTTGAGCTTGGTCGGATCACCCCAGTAGTCAACATTTTAGTTACCAATTTCTCTATCTCCTCTTTGTGAAAGTGGGGATACCAGTATGGGCGCACATTGACCAATTCCGCGGAAGGAATTAGGGGAATTTTGGCTCCACATTTCTATGAGGTGGTAACTGTTGTGATGGATCAAACAAAGTTGAGAATTGAGCTAACAATTCCCCGAAGTTTGGGAAGAAGAGGTGGTGTGACAAAGGCAAGGTTGTGTAGGGGTGGTAACTGGAACATGAAATAGGTGCCTCCTTCACCAATAAGTTTCGCCACTGTGGCATACTGAACAATCTGCACCTTGGGGGGGGGGGGGGG
>NW_018922442.1:199774-223382 GCF_002207925.1 Prunus avium
GGGGGGGGGGGGTGTGGGTGTTTAAAGCCCTTAAGGTATTCAAGCCATTGTACTTCCAACATGGCATCACACCCCGACATCGACAATAGATGAAAAGAAGTCATAAAGGAATAGCCTTGCAGACTCATTAGCACCTCATGGA
Source organism: Prunus avium (assembly GCF_002207925.1). The sequence goes on from NW_018922442.1 coordinate 199,917, forward strand.
TAGTGCCATGTGTGAGTTCCAGGCCTGAGGCGGTGCGAATTTCGTGAATATCCTTGGAGTCTATAGGTAAGTGCAGTTGAGAAGCGACCTTAGGGTGTAGAAAGTTACGTGTGGTGCCCAATACACAAAAATGTGGATGTCAAGCTTCCCGATAGACGCTAAGAGGCGCATAGTATGAAGGAAATGAGATTCTGTAAGAGCATGAATGGAAATGATTGGATCAGAATGAAAGTATGTGGGAGGTACTCCTCAGAGGAAAGACAATCATGAAACTCAACAAGGTTTTCCTCTTGGGTGACCTCAATCATAGCTATGAATGGTTTCCAATAATGATGTCCTAGATGGAACAACTCGTCACAGTTAAAACACAATTCTTTATCGTGTCGGCCCGGGTCTCTGGCTATGTTAAAGAGCGAAATGGAGTGGAGGAATTGGTAGAATGAGGCGATTTGGTTGAGGGCATGTGGGCTGGTGGAGGAGGAAGGGGAAAAATAGAGGAAGATGGTGTTGGGGAAGGTTTGGCGTAAGTGGTACAACCCTGGAAACTTCGAGCATGGTTTTTGGCATTAAAAATTAGGGAAAAGTGTTTAGCTTCGGACAAGGTGGGAGGTTGAAGAGCGTGTACGTCATGTCGCAACTCATCTTTGAGGCCACCCAAAAACACATTTTTCAACTGAGAATCGGACCAATCGTGGGATCGGCAAGCCAGCTTGGTAAAATGGTGGAGATAGTCCTCCAAGGATCCACTATGTTGAATATGGGAGAAATTGGCTTCGAAATCAGTAGTTTGTGGTGCCAAAGGGCTAAAGCAGAAAGTCACAAAAAAGGCCCCAATTTTTGGGATACCATTGCTTAAACCAACGTATCCAAAGAGAGGCATCCCTATAAAAATGAACCATGGCGACGGTGACCTTCTCTTCCTCTAGAATTTCGTAATACTCTAAGAAACGTTTCGCGGATATTCGCCATCCATACTAATCCGTTCCAGAAAAACACTCAAAGTTGAGCTTTAACATGTTCATGCTGGTTTAGGTATAGGAAGGTTGTGGATGTTGAGGGAGTAGCGGGGTGGGGTGGAAGGTGGGTGGGAAGGCGGGGTAACAAGAAACTGTGAGTGCAAAGGCAGAAGAGAGGTGCAGAACAAAGGGCGGTAGAGGGAAGTGTTTAACGGCGGCCGTGAAAGAAGAGGATGGGAATGGGCGTGTAAGGATGGCAAATTGAGAAGGGGATAAATTGCATGAGAGAAAAAGTGGAGCCATAGTGGGGAGGGTGGGGGAAGATGGTGATGGCCGAAAATGAGGAGTTTGGATGAAAGTACCTGCCCCAAATTCCCCCTTGGACTTCGTGATGAACCCTCTCCCTATCCGACATTAGGCATGCGTTGGCCCAAATTACAAAAATACCCTTCTTGCCCTAATTCCAAATCAACTTTAGGGTTTGATTTCTACTAGAAAATCGACATAGCCTCCCTTGAAAATGGCTCTAAACCTAAAAATCTACCTTTACAGCAAATACAATTTATTTCCCAAGCGTTCAACAAGTACAAGTAGGGGTGGGCACGGTACGGTATGGTACGGTATTGAGCCCGTACCGCTACCGATACCGGAAATTTAAATCGGTATGGTACGGTATGGGATTATCGTTTGTCAAAATTGGTACCGTACCATACCGTACCGTGTCGGTATCGGTACGGTATCGGTACCATTTCGGTACAAAAATGACACAACTAAAAAATGAACCAATTCAATATTCAACATATTCATTTACCAAAATAAGTGATGCCTAAGTTACAAATTCAAAGATTCAACATATTCAATTATCAATATCCAAATCCTAATCAACATATTCAATATCCATCAACATATTCAATATCCAAATCAACCAAATCCTAATCAACATATTCAATATCTATTGAATATAACATATTCAATATCCATCAACATATTCAATATCCAAATCAACCAAATCCTAATCAACATATGCAATATCCATCAACATATTCAATAGAAAATTATATATCTGAATAGTATTCGGTACGGTACGGTATTGATCGGTACCAAATACTTGATACCGCTACCATACCATACTCTATTGGCACGGTACAGTACGGTACCGAATATTGATTGGTACCGAATGAAACGGTATGAAATCGGTATGGTACTGTTCGGTTAGGGTACGGTTTCGGTATTTCGGTTTTAGATGCCCACCCCTAAGTACAAGGTATAAACCACACACCAATTATCAAAAGTTTCAATGGGTTTCAGGCAAGTACAAGGTAAAAAGTCAGCAAAATCGTCTTGACATAACTGAACATAACAAACAAAGTCTAAACTTGCGGGTGCACATAGGTTAGCCTAGGTTGCCTACGTACCCTTACTGATGGATCAAGCCACACGTAGTTCTTTTTACCAAAAAATCCCAATTAAGATAATATAGTAACGTTCAAGGCGAAACTGACAATCGAACTCTAGAATCATTCTTTCCTTAATTTCAATAAACTATATAACTAAATATCATGCCATAAAATTATGTACCTAATTGTTCAATCAGTTTATCATTGTACATCCAAACACAAATATAACCAAACCTTTTACCTGAAAGTCATATCTACGACCATCCGCATAGTTGCATATTTCCTGCAATTACCCACCAAGGGGTATATAGGAAATATCATTTCATCCAAAGGTAACATGGGAAATGGGAAACTAGCCAACCATCTGTGTAGACAAGTCGGGCAGGTGGGTGGGGATCCTGGCCAACTATGTGCAGATAACATGAGCAAGGTGGCAAAGAATATTCTGTTAACTGTACAAAACATATTAGTACTGCATTGTTCTCCATATAGGTGTACCCCAAACATAATCCGTCAATTTCATAGATAATCCATCAATTTTATAAATAACCCATCAATTCCAAGTACTACACATGTGGAACAGTCCACTTCACATGTGTGGTACATACTAGCAGAGTTCAGGGACGAATGGTCAACCTGAGAACGTAATCCTAGCAGAACTCAAGGAGATATACTCAACCTGAGAACACAAATTCTAGCAGAACTCAAGGAGAGTATACTCAACCTGAGAATGCAAATCCTAGCACCACACAGTTCGGGCATCCCTGATACTCACGGGGCAATATCATACGCGCGTAGACAAATCCGAAGGGAAATGTGGTGTCCGAAGACAATCCGAAGGCAACCATTTGTCCGAAGACATTCTGAAGGCAAATGTATGTCTGAAGACATTCTGAAGGCAACTGTACATCCAAAGACATTCCAAAGACATTTATGTATTTCGTAGGCAACATTCTTTCTCCAAAGGCAACACATATTTCGTTTCCATAACCTTTCCTTTCTCACACTTTTCAACATATATGCAAATAAATATATAACCAAACATTTAAAATCAACTCAACCCAAATTCACACAAAAAAACATAAATATATCACGCTTGGAAAGTAAAAGTGATAGAATAATAATTCATAAACAATTAATAAAACTCTCATAGCATAATACCATGTTAAAACAAACAACCAAATGTAATACCCTGAAAAAATCAAGGTGGATTTTCATATTTCAGTGAAAAATAATATTATGGTGAAGAATGATTATGGGTATATCAAGTGATTTTGGATTGAGACAATTGGATTAAGTGTGTCTAATTTCAAGTTGGATAAAAATGCCCTTACGTAATATTTTGTGAAATTTTCAAAGGACATTTAAGAAATTGAAGTTAGACCATTATGATTCTTAGGTAATACGATACTAGTCGACTCAACGAACACGTAGGAAATTATTTATGAAGAAACAGATAGAGGTGCCATATCTAGTGTAAAGTTATCTAATCCAGTTACTGAATCTTATTCCTTCAAGTAGTGAGACGCAAAAGGAAAGGCAGAAGCGGAAGCATACGAGCATCACAAATAGCCCTGAATTTTGGGCCAAAATGACCAAAATACCCCTATGTGTGAAAATTACCAAATACCCTTGTAGGTTAAAAGATGAGTCACCTATTGCCTCAAGCTTTCAAATCCACTATTATGAAAGGATGAGTCACCTAGCTTAAGGGATCTTCCCTAATGAATCTGAATATTTTTTTTATACAGCTAAGAGAGGTGAGTTGTTGGCTGGAGGGAGAAGGTAATGTGAGAGAGAGAGAGAGAGAGAGAGAGAGAGAGAGAGAAGAAGAAGAAGAAGAAGAAGAAGAAGAAGAAGAAGAAGAAGAGGTGGAGGAGAAGACATGGAAATAAGGGAGATATTATTACTACTACATCCATGAGAGAATTAAGAAAGCAATTGTGAGAGGTAGAAAATAAAATGGTGAAGTGTTGAAACAATTGGAAGGGACTCTTGTTCTAAGTTCATTTTCAATTCTTGAGTTTTTGTATAAGTAATTGTTTGAGTATATTTATAGTTGTAATTGAGTTAGAGAATGATTTATGAACCTTTTTAGGCATAAGAAAATCAAAAGAAGAATTTTGAAATCAAGATTTTCGGATTTTGGGTATGTAGATAAATTTTTGGGTTCGGGTGTTCAAACTTTAGATCCAAATCTTGTTTTTGGGAAGCTTAGGCCAAGGATTTGATGTTGGTGTATGATTTCGAGCCTTAAGGATGGTATTTGAGGTGTGTTGAAAGAGACTTTTGAGAAAATTTTGAAACTTCGTATTTTTTTCTGGAAATTTTAGTTATGGGCCTTACTTTGGCTTTCATGTTCCTTTGATCTGTGAAGTATTTTTGAAAGGTTTTGATGTTTTGGGAACTAGGAATAGCAAGGGTCAAAATTGACAGGACCCGACCCAAATTCCACTGTGGAATCCGTGTCGAACCCCGTGCGTGCCCAACACCTGGCAAGTGTCAGGCATGAGTGACTAAAGTGCCCCTACACTCAAGGGCAAAAATACAATTTCACAATAAATAATCAATTGAATAGTTATTTTTGGGACGGGGTGTTACAAACTACCCCCCTGACAAAAAATTCCGTCCTCAAAATTTCATAATTGTCCCGGAAGCTCATGAACTGTACTTCTACCCCCTCAACTTTCTCAGAATTACATGACAGCTTCACATCTTTAAATTTCTCTGCAATTTAGTCCTTGTTCACACAACAAATTTTTAGTTTCTTCCTATTTCTCCTTCGATAGCAACAAGTCCAATTTTTTCTTTCTCCAATCCCCCAATGTAAAAAATTTTATTTTTAATTTTTATGTTTGGAGTTATAACTCTACTCAAACCTTTTATCTTCAACATGCATACATAACTCTTGCTACGTTGTTCACCTTCTCACCACCTTCCAAACCAATACTTTAATTCCAGCCAACCAAGTCTGTTGAAATAAAAAAAATCGGCCAAATAAATTTTATTATTATTTTTAAATAAAAATTAAAGGATAAATGCAAGCCAACATGGGTTCCCAAAATTTTGGCATATCTGTTAGAGCATGTCCAGCCTTGAGCCAAGACTGGGCAAAAGGCCCCCCAAGGTAGCCCAAGACAGCTCCAGCGGGAGAGAAATGGCCCGGGCAAATGATGGGTCCCATCAAACTAGGCAAGCCCACGGGCAGATCTTGCCTGGGCTGTTAGCGCAAAAAAAATTTGACTTCCGCTCGCTGACGTCAGCGCCTGACAGGGCCCAACGGAAAAATGCCACGTGTCGCTTCCTACGCGCGGCGATGGCTTTTTTCACAGAAATCTGACGGGCCTCGTTTTTTTGGCCAAAAAAAATTCCAAAAAAAGTCAAAACTTTTTAAAAAAAATACCGAAAAATACTGTATTTTTTCCCTACAAATACCTATCAATTTTACTCACTTTCCACACCAAATATTCATACAAACTCTTCTCCTTCCAATATTTTTTACATTTCACTCACATTTTTCAACTAGTTTCCATTTGTATCAAAAAACAAATGGCCTCTTCTGTCGAAGCCGGAGGCGCTTGGACTACTGTGGAAGATATTGTGTTGTGTGAGTCTTGGGTGAAAGTTAGTCATTGTCATATAACAGGCAATGAGATGAAGTTTTCTCATATGTGGAGAAAAATTCATGAAGAATTTGCAGCTAGATCCGGTTCGACTCGGACTGAAATGGCCTTGCAATCCAGGTGGAAAATTTTGAATAAAGAGTTAGGGAAATGGAGGGATGCCTTGACAAAAGCGAGGGACAACATGAGAAGCGGTCAAAATCATACCGAAGAGGTAAAATGTTTATAATTCTCGTTTTATTCAATTGAACGTAACTTTTTTTTTTTCTTGCATATTAAATTTATATTTTCTTGCATTTCTAATTTATTTATATTTTGTTGCATAATTTTTTTTTTGCATGCATTTGTAAATTGTTTATATTGTCTTACATATTTATTTTTTTGTTGCATAATCATTTTAGTTCTTGCATTTCTAAATTGTTTATATTTTGTTGCATAATCAATTTTTTTCTTGCAATTCCAAATTATTTATATTTTCTCCCATATTCATTTTTTGGTTGCATTTCCAATTATTTATTTTGAATAGATCATACAAGCACAAATGTGGTTCAGTGCCACGGGGCAAGGCAAAAAAAGTTTCCAAAGTCACCAATGTTGGGAAATTGTGAAGAATTGTTCGAGATTCAAAATCATTTGCATTGTTCCGGAGGTTGTGTTAAATGAGACACCGCTCCACGATTCGTCGACAACCGACTCGCCATTGGACTCCCCAATGGATCAAGACTCACCACTCCCACGTGCGCCAAGACCTATTGGGAGAAAGGCAGCAAAGGCAAAGAAAGGGAGCACTTCGAACAATGAATGTGCACAATTTTTGGAGCAAATGGCTAAGAATAGTGCACTGAGACTTGAGAGAGAGTTGAAAAGAGAAGAAGTGGACAAGGCACGACAGGAAGCATTTTCAATTCAAAGGGCGAAGGCACAAGAACAAGACATGGAGGATAGAGAGATGAAAATCATGGCCATGGATACCACCCATATGTCTCCTGACACAAAGTCATATTGGAAAATAAAACGAAGGGATGTGATGAGAAGAAAACTTTTTCATGATGACGGACCTAGCAATACGGATTGGTTAAATGATGGAAACCATTAGGTTGGATTAAAAGATTTGTCATGTATTAAGAATTGTTGTATTATTTCCCTTTTATTCAATAAAGAAAGCATTAAATAATATGACTATGTATTAAAAATATTTGCAAATGAAAACAAAGTTTAATTAAAAACAAACCTTATTTTATTGCAAACAACACACAAAATAAAGCATAATTAAGAACAAAACATAATTCCAAACACACCACACACAAAATAAAGCAATCTTAAAAACAAAGCATTAATCTTGTCTTCGTCCATTGTGATTGCCTTTCATCTCCCACAAGTGCTCGATCAAGTCAATTTCACGCCTCTCATGAACATACGAAGATTGCATTTCTTGGTAACGATCAATCATGGGGTTGTTGAATCGACCATCTCGAACTAACGATTCGTGCTCCAATGGATGTCCATTTGGTCCCATCGGCCTTTCATAAATTCTTGTCAAGGCCGTGTTCATGGGATCCGGTTCGTGCTCCTCTGGAGCTTCATAATCATACTCATCCTCCACAGTCATGTTATGGAGGATGATGCAAGTCATCATAATGCTTCGCAGGACCTCCTCATCATACATCCGAGCAGCGCCCCTAATAATAGCCCAACGAGCTTGCAAGATACCGAAACACCTTTCCACGTCTTTCTTGTAACCTTATTGAAAGGCAGCAAAGCTTTTTTCCTTCTGGGATTGAGGATTCGGAATTGTTTTCACGAATGTCGTCCACCTAGGATAAATTCCGTCGGCAAGGTAGTACGCACCAGAGTATACAGTGTTGTTGATTTGGTACGTGATATGGGGACCTCGCAATACATCATTAAACACTGGGGATTGACCAAGCACATTGAGGTCATTTTGAGATCCGGCCACTCCGAAGAAGGCATGCCAAACCCAAGTGTCGAATGAAGCTACGGCCTCCAGAATTATACTTTTTTGGCCCTTTCGATTCCCATAATCTCCTTGCCAAGCTGTTGGGCAATTCTTCCACTGCCAATGCATGCAATCGATGCTTCCAATCATTCCTGGGAAACCTCGAGTCTCAGCTTTTTGTAGAAGCCTTTGGAGGTCCCTTCTGCGAAGGTACTCCCTTATGTAGAGATTTTCTACTGCATCACAAAATCTCACCAAGAACTCTAGGATAGTTGATTTTCCCATCCTTGCAATCTCATCCACCTGCTCTGCAGATGACCCATAAGCAAGCATCCGTAGATGCCCCATAAGCAAGCATCCGCAAAGCAACTGTAAGTTTTTGCTCCGGGAGAAGACCCAAAACTCCACAAGCATCATTCTTCTGAATGAAGTATGTGTCGTAATTACAAATATCATACATGATTTTTTGGAACAAATGTGGCTGCATTCTATATCTCTCTCGAAACTTAGAAACAGGATATAAGGAATTTGGGATAAAGTAATCTTCCATGAGATTCTTACCCCAAGATTGCCTGCGTCTATCCACATTCTGAGCACGACGACGGTGGTGTTGCCTTGATTCATTAAGCATAGCAAAGGCTACAAGCATTTCCTCCTCTTCTTCATCGGCCTCCCGATGTTCCTCAGCACGTCTTCGCCGGATTTCTTCCTCTTCTCTCTCTTGCCTCTCCAACACCCTCCTTAAGTTTGACATTGAGAGTAAAATGTGTATTGTAAAATCTGAGAATTGAAGGAAAAGAGAAGATGTGGTGTGAGATGTATGAGTTGAAGATGTAGTTATATAGAAGGATTGAGAAGATAGAGATGACACGTGGCGCAATTTTAGAGGGTGAAAATCTTATCTGAAATATGAGATTATGATTTTTAAAAAAAAAATTTGAAAACCTTATCTGACATGGGACACGTGGCGCAATTTTAGAGGGTGAAAATCTTATCTGAAATTTGAGATTATAATTTTTTTAAAAATATGAAAATCTTATCTGACATGGGACACATGGCGTAATTTTATAGGGTATCTCATCTGAAATATGAGATTATAATTTTTTTTTAAAAAAAATCTTAAAATCTTATCTGACATGGACACGTGGCAACCAAATATATTATTCGAAAATTTTATCCGAAAATGTTATCTGAAATTTGAGGTGATAATTTTATAATAAATAGTGACACGTGGCAACCGAAAATATTATCTGACAAAATTAATTAATGGTTTAAAGTATAAAAAAATAGAAAACAAAGTACAATGAATAGTATTTGCCCTTGCCCTAGCCTTCAAAGGGTGGAGCCAACTAGGGGTGGCAATTTCCGACTCGACCCGTTACACGACTCGAAACCCGCACGGGAAAAACACGACCCAAACACGACCCATTAATAAATGGGTAATTTTCGCTTATGTTTCAAATTGGTGAGATAATAGGCCTAAAAGGGAGGCTAAATCTGATCAACACTTATTTGAAATTCAAAAGCATTGTTTGTTCAAGGGGGTCTTATCTAGTTGGCCTATAAAAAGGCTAAAATAGAAAAAACAAAAAACAAAAAACAAAAAACAAAAAACAAAAAACAAAAAACAAAAAACAAAAAAAAAAAAAAAAAAAAAAAAAAGGGAAAAGAAAACAAAAAGCTGGCGACAAATTAAAAAGACTACTGGTGAAATTAGAGCAGTGCAAAGAAGAGAGGAAAAAATTGCTACAGGTATTCTGTCATCTCTATTTTTCTTTTCTATGTTAGGCATAGCATGCCACAAATCCATGGGTGAGAAGTCCAAAAATTACTTGGATGCAAATCCATGGGTGAGCAACCCCAAAATTATTTGGATGCAAATCCATGGGTGAGTAATCCTGAAATTAATTGGATGTAAAAATCCATATGGGTGAGAAACCCGGAACCTCTGCGGATGAAAGAAATCTGGAAAATGGGTTCAAAGATCCATGACAATTAGCAAATGAAATGGGTCTTTACTTTCGTAGCAAATGCAAAAAAAAAAAAAAAAAGGGTTATACCTCTGCCTTTGGAGAATCTGATCAACTCTTTCCCTCTCTGTCAAAAACAAAGGCACACTAATTTCCTCTTTGTCAGGGCTGCTCTGAAAAAAAAAAGAAAAAAAGATCAGTTGTTTGCACATAGACAGAACTAAAAAAAGGGGTTTGAAAGGGCAGGTACCATTGCACAACCCTTTGGAATTCGTTTTGTGCTGGTTTGCATACAAACAGAACCAAGAAAAAAAAAAAAGGGTTCCATAAAAAGAAAGAAAAAGGGCCTGAAAAGTTGAAAGGGGGGAAGGCCACGTTACAGACTTTGTGTTTGTGTCTGCAAACAAGTAAAACGAAAGAGTGGTTGCTGGTGTGTGAACAGGCAAGGAAAAAATATATGAAAAAGTTAGAGAAGGAAGAAAAGTCAATGAACAAAAAAAAAAAAGAGGAAAACAACCACTTTTTTTTTTTTTTTTTTGAGGAAGGCTTGGTGCATGCAATAGAAAAAAAAAAAAAAGCAAGATGGAAGTCAGCCACAATTTGAAGGCTTGGCTTGGTGCTACATATAGCAACAACCAAAAAAAAAAAAAAAAAAGACAACCATCACGAAGAAAAAGAAAAGTCAGCAAAAGAAAAAAAAAGAGGAGGCGCATGTCTCTTTGGGTCTTGGACTTGGTTTTCAATTAGAAGGGTTTTGTCAACTTTGACTGTAGAAAAAAAAAAAAAACTATGCTGTGTGGTTTGACAAAGAAAGGTCCTTCGTACCTGTTGATGCTCAAAATGGTTGGGCCAAGATTGAGTCCAACTTAGTGATGAGGTGTGATGGATGATGGGTGAAGGTGGGGACCTTCAGCATGTATGTGAGGACTTGGCCAAGCGATAAATATACAAAAGGCAAGATATACGTGGTTCACCCTTAATGAATGGGCTACGTCCACGGAGAAGGTGTTCTCATTATGATATTGTTTACATTTGTACAAGGGGGTTAGACCCAAAGATAAGTGGAAGAAGGCCTAGGACCTAAGGTACAAAGCTAGGAACCTGAAGCCTAGGGGTCAAGTCCCCGGGTCCGAAGACCTAGGACCCGAAGGCCAGGCTAGCAGGAGAGTCCTGAAGAGAGAGCCCAGCCTAGGATAGGGTGGCATCGGATCCGATAGGATCGGGGATCCCTTTCTAAGAGGAGAGCAGTCTTCTTTTATAGGTGAAGGGGAGTCTCAACTTCTTGTAGTCTTCCAATGTGGGACTCTTGACATTGCCCCTAATGGTGACATGTGGCAAGGCTTCTTTGGTGAAGGTGATGACCTCTCTAAGCATGGCACGTGGTTAATCTTGCTTAGCTAGTTGCTCGGTTAGTTACGGTGTCAACAGTACCTTCTGTGAAAACAGAGATTGCTCAGCTCTCTAGGAGGGTCTGATTATGAAACAAAAGAAAACGGGTACGGGGTTCCTTTCTAAATAAAGGGAGAATTCTCGGCTGTGTAATTGTTTCCTAAGTTTGTCAAGACTATAATTCCTTCACAGCTCCAGTTCTTGAAGTCCCAATTTGATAATGACTCATTCACCTAAAGGGATGAGTTTCATTCTGGTGTTGTTTCCCGAAGACCACAGTTATGGGCCAGCTTTTGTTCATGGGTCAACTAAGATATCAAGGGCCCCGTAAATAGATTATTGGGTTGTATACCCATTAATTTTCAAAAGCCCAAAGTATTTAATGAGTGATCAAATAAACACTCATTAAATTTACTGAGTCCCAAATTGTCTATTTAATGGACCAGTTTTATAATCCTTAAAGCCATATATGGGTCCAAATGCAAATGTCAAATGTAGAAAATTAGTGGTTTCATCAAAATTGCTCATTATTTTTCTTGGATATTGACAATAAGAAAAATGGTACAAAATCATCCAATATTTCCAATGGGTCATCTTCCCATGCAAATTTCAATGAGATTAAATTCAAATCTCTCAAATACAAATTCTCAATTAGTGGGCCACACTCACCCATTAATTTCCAATTTTCTTTTCATGGGTCATCTACCCATGCAAATTTCAATGAGATTAAATACAAATTCTCAATTAGTGGGCCACACTTACCCATTAATTTCCAATTTTTCCCATGGGTCATCTACCTATGAAAATTTCAACATCTCCAAATTGTCTCAAAGACACAAATTCTTAATTAGTGGGCCACACTTACCCATTAATTTCCAAATCATTTTGGAACTACATCGGTTTGATCCCATCAAGGGTACGTAGGTAGTCTAGCATCCCAATAGACGCAACAACAACCAAATTTAAATCACTGGTTACATCAACCAAATTCCCACAAATCAAATATCTATCTCCACACAAATCATTTTGGAACTATGTCGGTTTGATCCCATCAAGGGTACGTTGGCAATCTAGCATCCCAATAGACGCAACCGCAACCAAATTTGAATCTTTGGTTCATTCTTAACCAAATTCACCCCAAATACACATCAAAATCGAATCCCTGGTTTATTCAGCTAAATTCACTCAAACACTTTTTCAATCAAATTCATTCAAATTCCCCCTTTTGCAATGAGTCATTTATTCATTACAATTCCTTGAACTACGAGTCGCTTGATTCTCGCAAGGGATACGTAGGCACCCTGAGGTTCGACTTAGGGGCAGCCGCAAAACCAAACACACAGTTCTGTTTCTTTATGGTGGAATCAAAGGGTGTTCCCTTGAAGTAAGAGATTGTAATTGGGAGGGTAACATATTTCTTCAACATAATTTTTGGCACGCCCAGTGGGACCCATTTACCTTTTCATCTCCAATCATAAAGTGACTAATGTTTTTATTAATTTGTGTTTGCCACAGGTTAAGAAAACCAGATACGATGGCACCACACATTACAATTTTCTTCCACAATATTGAAACTATCAGGAATGCGCGCACCAAACGAGAAGGGTTCAGAAAAACTTTCATTGTTGGTGAGAGCCTCATCAAGTGTGCTGTTCCAAAGCCCATTCAGAGGGCTAGGCCTCAGGTCACTCCTAAGGTCGTCAAGACCCAACTGAAGAAAACACGGTCCAAGAAAGCTCTTCAAAATGCAAGAAAGAGAACTGCACGTGCTTTGAGAAAGAAAGAAGCAAAGAGGCAGTCTATTGAGGCAATTTTATCTGAGTTGTTTGGGACAAGCTTAATGGTGACCGTGAGTGAGAACACTTCAAGCACCTTGATTGTGCCAACTCCCAAGAAGAGTAATACCACCCGATTTGTCCAAATCATGATTGGATCAATCCCAGTCAACCTATATCCTACAGATTCTGTCTTGATGACTTCCACTAATGAAACTAGTGAGGAAAGTCAAAAGGACAACTTTGTGGAGAACGCTGAGTTCCAAGGGGCCAAACCTCTGTCAAGCCCTAGAGCCCATGTTGTGGAATCCACATCACAAGAGGTTTACCCATGTTCTTCCAAGGGTAAAAGCAAAGCCATCATCATGAAAAGGAAGGTGGTGAACATACCTCATCCACAAAGGAAGCTCGTGCAAAAGGCGAAGACAATTGATGCTTTAAGGGATCAAATTCCCATATCACAGGCGGCAGTCCCTTAAGATCAGCCGAGGTCCTACATGGGTCCATTGACTCGTTCCAAATCCGGAGACATGATGGGGATGATTATTCCCGAGTTATCCGCTCTAAACTCAACCCGCTTGGACAATTATTTGCTATGGAATCCTCTTTATGATGATCCCGTATCTCAAACTCAAGAGAATGATTACATAGAATCACAAGGGGCTAAACTTCATGAGGGAGTGCAAAGTATGCAAGTCATGATGACTGGTACTTCTAATACTGAGGACCAGTTACCCTTAATCCAAGAAATGATGCAAGACCTGCGAAGGGAAATGTAGCAGAAGTTAGTTGAGAAAGATGTGGAAATAGCGTTACTATCTGCTCAGTTGAAAGGAAAAGCTATCATAGGTGAGCAAGACAGGGGCAAAGCAAATGAATTTGTGACCCATGAACAACAAAGAAAAGAGGAAAAAGGATAAGGCTCTTCGAGTACAATTTCCCCAAACGACATAAAGGCATTAATTGCTGAGGGGATTTGTGAGTTCCAAATGTCCATAACACCTCCTATTCAAGGGTATCGAAAACCCTTCCTTTCTCACTATAACACCATCCCATTCCCGAAGGGTTATCAACGGCCCAGTTTTGATAAATTTGATGGCATAAATAGCTCACCCCATGAACATCTGACACATTTTTATTCAGCATGTGGTGAGACATCCTAGTCAGACGCTCTCCTGGTGCATCAATTTGTCCAATCTCTAAAAGGATCAGCTTTTACTTTGTATACACAAGTATTGCCAAGCTCTATCCTGACATGGGACGACACGCAAAAAGCATTTTTGGCACAGTTTGTCAGTTCAAAGAAGAAGGTCTCGATAATGGACCTAGCTCAAACTACCCAAAAGCCAGGGGAAAGTGCCAATGACTTCATAATGAGATGGAGGAGCCTCAATCTCCAATGCTCGGAGAAAATTACCGAGCAATTAGGAGTGCAAATGTGCTATAACAATCTCATGCTAGACATTGCAACTTTTGTTGACACTTCTGAACCCCAATCATTTGATGCTTTGGTGTCAAAGGCGAGCAATGTTGAAAGACAAATCGCTCGCCAAAACTCTGCAACCCAAAAAATTCAATTTGGGGAAAAGAAAAATGACAAGAAGTCTGCAAAGTGAGAGTCGTTGGCCACTTTTGTCAAAACAGAAAAGAGAAATGACAAAGGCCAAAGCAAAGACCCACCCAAAAGGCTCACTCTTAAAGAACGCAAAGATGTCAAATATTCTTTTGACGATGATGATGTAGAAGAAATCTTTGACCAACTTCTTGCCTCGAATGCTATTATCCTACCAGAATCAAAGCATCCTGCCAAGGCCAACAAGACAAATGACCCTAGGTATTGTCGGTATCATCGCCTCGTCAGTCATATGCTCAAGGATTGTTATATCCTGAACGACAAAATCCAAGAGCTCCTCAACAAAGGTGGTTTGGAGATAGACTCTTCTTCCTGACATCAATCAGCAGATGCAAATATGATTGAGGAAAAACTCACACCCACCGTTGCATTACTAAAGGAAGCGAAATTTGCAAGTATCACTACTAACAGTGGGGGCACAATTGCGAATGCCTGTCTAAATGCACCACGGTCTACTGATCTTCAAATTCCTTCTCTATATGAGCTCATTGAGAAGGTCATATTTATATATATTTTACATCAAATTCACTTGCTTTTTCTTAGTTTGTTCCTTATATCTTTGAGCTATTTACTTTATTTTTGTGTTTTGTGGGATTTTTACGTAACAAATTCGTCAAAACTGCCTGTGCAGATCAGCTGATTTTGGAAGCAAGTTGCAAACAGCTCAGAATGACTTAGAGAACGTGCCTTATATGCTTGGAAAGCTACAGATGTCTATTTTCTGGAGCAACTCGCGGATTGTTCATATCATTTTCCTAGAAGAAGTTATGGCCGTTTTAACACTTAAAGGTTCACAAGAGGCTGAGCAGTTTGTAACTGCAAGGAAAGCTATAAACCCAATAAATCTAGCAGCCAAAACGGATGCAGCCAAGAACAAGCTAGCGGACACCTATTCAAATATCTGAGGAAATGGAATTAAAGATGAGGATTAGGTGGGAGTAATGGGCATAAAGGCCGCCCAAAGAGTTACAATTGTTTTACCATTTTTCTCTCACTTATTGTCATCAATAAATTTCTATTTAGTGAGAGAAGTTTTGGGAGAAGAGGGAAGGCAGCAACGTTGGGGAAGAGAGGAGGAAGGAGAAAATCTTGGCATTCTTTTCTCTCGGTTTTACCTTCTCAAACTCATGTCTTTCTTTTGGTTTTATTTAAGAGTAATGTGTAACTAAATTTTTAGTAGTTAGGGGCTGTTTTGAAGCCCATGATATGATTGCAAATGTGTTATGACATTTCGTTTCAATTTCTTTTATGAAAGGATGAAAATTGTGAATCACATCAACATTCACATCTCCTAAGGCTTCAATATAGACACTACTCCTGGAATGTAGTTTGGCAAGCTCAAAAATCCAGTCCACAAGCTGGGCAAATTGTTTAAATGTAGTTTCACCACACCCAAGAATGTCAACTTGTTAAAGGAAAAGCAATTACACGATCTGATTGAGAGTGATTGTAGCTTCTGAAATTGTCAACTCTTGTGATAGAGTAATTATAGGATGTAAATGTAATTAGCTTTATTCTAGGATCTGTTTACTTAGAATAGCACGTAGGTTCTGTATAAAGTCTTACCTTATGTACCAATATGCATATCAATACAATATACAAATTCACAATTCTTTATGTTATCAGAGCACCAATCATGGTGACTCTTTCACGCTTCCGCCACCACAAACACCATAACCACCACAGCCTTTCTGTAATCTCTACCGCTCTCCCACAAACATCATTGACAACACCATGACAGAACAAGCCAAACCCGGAACCAAGAAATCATATGAGAATCTCATAGAGTTCTCAGATCCATACATCATTCATCACTCAGATCACACGGGACTTGTACTAGTTCCCAAAACTCTTGATGGAAACAACTACGGGCAATGGAGCCGTGCCATGCGCATGGGTCTCAGCGCAAAGAACAAGATTGGGTTCATTGATGGAACTATCAAGGCTCCATCACCCCTGGACACAAAATATGCAGCCTAGAAAAGATGCAATGACATGGTTACATTATGGATTGTGAATTCAGTCCACCCAAACATAGCTAGCAGCATCATGTACACTGAAACTGCTGCAGCAGTTTGGAACGACCTCAGAGACAGATTATGCCAGAGTAGTGACTCGAGGATCTACCAGATTCGACAAGAAATTGTCGAGAATCATCAAGGGCAGCTCTCTGTTTCTACCTATTACACAAAGATGAAGGCCTTATGGGACGAGTTAGCGTCCTATCATGATCCATTCAATTGCACTTGCACGGGCTTGAAAGCACTTGCTGAAAGGGAAGAGAAAGAAAGAGTTATGCAGTTTCTGATGGGACTGAACGACTCCTATGCGACTATACGAGGCTCGATTCTGATGATGAGCCCACTACCTGATACACGCGAGTCCATGGCCTCATTCTCCAACATGAGCGGCAGATGGATGTGGCTAGTCGTCGCGATATGGGGACAACCTCTTATGCGATGCAAGTTCAGCGAACTAATGTGTCGTCATCATTCAATAACAAGACCTCCAACACGTTTTCACGTAAGTCACTCAAATGTACTTACTGCGACGGAGATGGACACTTGGTGGATCATTGCTATTACATTATCGGGTTCCCAGAAGGGCACAAATGGCATGGAAAAAATGTGAAACCCAAGAATAGGAAAGCAGCAGCCCACTATGCCGAGGCTATCAACCCTACCACAACCACCAAGCCTAATGCTTCTAACGGCCCAATGTTCACTACCGAGGAGTATAATCAGATCATTGCCATGCTCCGCAATGGTAATGGACAACCACTTGCAAATGCAGCAAGTATCTTCTCACCTAAATGCCATATAGCACAAACAGATCCACACTCAACTATATATTGGATTATTGATAGTGGAGCCACCGACCATATATCGCATTCACCACCAACACACAACATCATTGATGCTCAGTATGACTCTATTAGTTTACCAGATGGGGGGCAAGCGGAAATACGAAATATTGGCTCTATAAAATTGTCACATGATCTATCTCTTGATAAAGTTCTTTATGTACCAAAGTTTCGTGTCAATTTGTTGTCTGTTAGTAAATTGACAAGAGCTTTGTGCTGTATAATGACATTCTATCCGGATTTTTGTGTTGTGCAGGACATGGATACGAGGAGGGTGATTGGCCTGGGCAAGCATTTTGATGGGCTCTACTATCTTACACCAAGACAAAACCCCCACCTCGCCAACCACATCCATCATACCACCAGCCTATGGCATAGGCGCCTTGGGCACCCATCATCCGCACCTTTACTTTCATTAGCAAAGAATAATGTTGAAATAATGTTTGATTCCAAACACATTTGTGAAGTTTGCCCTTTAGCAAAGCAAACTCGCGTACCTTTTCATCATAGTGAAATTAAAACTTCCGCACCATTTGACTTAATTCATTGTGACATTTGGGGACCTCACAGAAACCCAACACACTCTAGGGCACGGTATTTTCTTACTATTGTGGATGATTTCACTCATTTTACTTGGATGCATCTTATGCATTTCAAATCTGACACCCAAACCATTTTGAAATCTTTTTTTTCTTGGGCCAAAACACAATTTCAACGTGACATTAAAGCTCTTCGTGCGGATAATGGTAGTGAATTTCTTGCCATGCGTTCTTACCTCGACTCATGTGGCACCCTCTTCCAATATTCTTGTCCTTACACACCACAACAAAACGGGGTGGTTGAACGTAAACATAGGCACCTTTTAAATGTTGGCCGTGCTCTTAGGTTTCAAGCCAACTTACCTTTACAATTTTGGGGGGAAAGTATCCAAACTGCTTGTTATCTCATCAACCGACTGCCTACACCCTTGCTCTCTCATAAATCTCCATACGAACTTTTGCACAACACACCGCCAACTTATACGCAATTACGTGTTTTTGGATGCCTTAGCTATGCCTCCAACCTCACACCCACAAATAAATTTGACGTCCGTGCTCGTCGTTGTGTTTTCCTTGGTTATCCTCTTGGCCAAAAAGGTTACAAGGTCTATGATCTAGCCACACATAAATTTTTTACCTCACGTGATGTCATCTTTCATGAGCATATCTTTCCTTACACTTCCTCACCAACTATAGACCAAACTGACATGCATGTTATTCCCATTATCCATCCAACACATAGCTCCAATTCCCATGACCACATCAACTATAATCTTGGCCCACATGAAACAGTGCTTGATTCACCACACAACACGGCTCCCATTTCCCAAACCCACCTGGAGCCTTCATCACCAATTCCACCAAATATTCTCTCACCCACCCTTGAGCCTCCCATCACACCTGTCACCACCGACACACCAAAAATTCTCTCACATTCTCTCACCCATCCTTGAACTTGTCCCTTCCAACACCTCTCTTCCTCAACCATCTCCAACAACCGTTTCTCCCCAAGCCCCACTTCGCCACTCCACTCGTCTCACCCAACCACCTTCTCACTTCAAAGACTATGTGGCTCATCACTCCACCTTGCTCACGCCCACGGAAGCTCCCTCATGGTCCATGTCCAGCACACGTCATCCATTGCATCGGTATGTTTCCTATTCCTACTTATCTCCTGATATCAACATTTTATTTCTCATATCTCCCACTTGGTTGAGCGTACTACTTATGAACAGGCCTGTCAAAATCCCCACTGGATTGCTGCGATGCAAGTCGAACTCACGGCTCTGGCAGACAATAAAACCTAGAGTCTTGTTCCTCTTCCACCTGGACAATGACCCATCGGCTGTAAATGGGTTTTCAAACTCAAGTACCATTCCGATGGCACTCTTGAAGGCTACAAAGCACGTCTCATTGCCAAAGGTTTCACCCAATGTGAAGGTATCGACTACAAAGAGACCTTCGCACCGGTGGCCAAACTCATTACCGTGCGTTGCCTATTGATTGTGGCTGCTGTTTGCAATTGGCCTTTACATCAAATGGACGTCCAAAACGCTTTTCTTCATGGCGAACTTCAAGAAGAGGTCTATATGTTGCCTCCCCCGGGTTGTCGTCGACAGGGGAAGAACGTCGTGTGTCGACTCCATAAATCTTTATATGGTCTTAAACAGGCGTCCAGAAGTTGGTTTCGAGAGTTCTCTGCAGCAATACGTACCATCGGTTTCTGTCAATCTAAGGCAGATTACTCTTTGTTCACTCAAGTCAAGGGTACTTCACTCACTATTGTATTGTTATATGTTGACGACATGGTGATTACAGGTAACAATGAGGCAGAAATTAAGAACTGAAAGGCTTTCCTTAGCAGTTAATTTCGAATTAAAGATCTCGGACCTCTAAAGTATTTCCTTGGAGTCGAGGTCGCACGTTCGAAAGCTGGAATCACAATTTGCCAACGGAAATATACATTGGACATATTGGAGGAGGCAGGATTACTTGGTGCTAAACCCACGAAGGTTCCAATGGAGGCAGATTTGGTACTAGCACCTACAGGTAGCAGTTCACTTCATGAACCTGCGAGGTATAGACGCTTAGTTGGAAAGTTGATTTATTTGACCATCACAAGACCAGAAATAGCATATAATGTCAACACATTGAGTCAGTTCATGCAAGATCCACAACGACACCATCTTGATGCAGCGTATCGACTTCTTCGATACCTCAAAAGAGCTCCTGGGCAAGGTTTGATGTTTTCTTTCCAAAGTGAATTACATTTAATTGGTTACTGTGACGCAGATTGGGCTCGTTGTCCTATTACACGTCGATCAGTGACTGGTTATTGTATCTTCCTTGGAAACTCATTGGTGTCCTAGAAGAGCAAGAAGCAAGTTACAGTAGCTCGTTCATCCGCAGAAGCAGAGTATCGATCTATGGCTGCAGCTACTTGTGAGTTAAGTTGGTTGCGATATTTAGTGGAAGATTTGCGTGTTAAGCATCCCCAACCAGCAAGATTATTTTGTGACAACCAAGCCGTCTTGCACATAGCCGCAAATCCTGTATATCACGAACGTACAAAGCATATTGAGATCGATTGCCACACTGTTCGTGAGAGGGTTCAAAGGGGAGAAATCAAAACTTCCTATGTCAGAACAGGGGAGCAAGTCACAGATTTATTTACTAAGCCACTACGTGCGCCTATTTTTCATACACATCTAGGCAAGTTGGGCGTCATTGACATCCACACTCCAACTTGAGGGGGAATGTTAAAGGAAAAGCAATTACACGATCTGATTGAGAGTGATTGTAGCTTCTAAAATTGTCAACTCTTGTGATAGAGTAATTATAGGATGTAAATGTAATTAGCTTTATTCTAGGATCTGTTTACTTAGAATAGCACGTAGGTTCTGTATAAAGTCTTACCTTATGTACCAATATGCATATCAATACAATATACAAATTCACAATTCTTTACAACTGTTGACCTCAAAAGTCGAAGGGCCTTGATGATCTCGGGATGGTGCATATGAAGTTGAGCAAGTGTCTCTCAGGAGGAAAGTCTGCTGAAGATACCTTCAATTTCTCTACTGATAAATTCCTGCCTACTCTGGTTTACTCCATTCCCAAGAATTTGAAAAACAAAATTCTCGACAGATACCAAATTTTGAAGGGGTCCCACACCTTTAGGAAATTGATCATCGACTAGGATATTCTGAACTTGTTGAAATTCAGATTCTCCATCCAAGGGGTCTGACCTACTGTCACCCGGGTGGAGAATGTTTTCCTCTTCACCTGAAGAAATGAACTCAAAAGCTGGGGTATCTACATTAATAGGCTCCATTTCGCGAGGGAAAGAGATGTCATCAAATCTCATTTCCCCTTACGCCGAATTGGAACTCTCTTCTTCGGATACATGGCTAGAGCTTCTAACCTCAACCCTGTTGTGATTTTCATGACGTGCCCATTTGGGGTGTGAGTCTCGATTAACCCTGTGGGAGTGGCGCATCGCGTGATTAACCCCAGAGAAATGTGGCCCTCTAGCATTACGAATTCTCTTCTTATGTCCTTTGCTCGAAGAAGCACCGTGAGGAGGTGAAGATGAATTGAAGCCTCTTCTGCTCATGCATGTTGAGATACGTTTCAAATTATCAGTCACAAAGACGTGGTCCCTCCTTTGGACGTGCCTATCTATAATTGAGTAATTTTTTGACACAGAAAATCCCATGTAAGGTGCACATGCGGTCATCCACCATCTACAATACCACCAAGAGCATTCCCCTATGGGGGTCCAAAATTGTGCTAGATAGTTTTTGTCCATTCCATTATGAACGGTTGGAAGGTAGTTCAACCATGAAACCTGAAATTGCTCTCCCATGCAATTTGCTCACGAAGCATCTTGTGCATAGCTAGATAAAATCCATATCTAGGTAAAAACTCTTTGTCCCCATCTAACGAGTTGTTTACTTTCGTCAAACAGTGAGCTTGAAAGTAAGCACCTCTTGCTTGGGAAACCTGAATGACTCTGTCTTCTTCATGAGGATTAAACTCGAAATGTCCACTACTCACTTGATTAATACTGAACCAAGTCACACGACTCTCAGGGGGTAAGGAGAGGTTGATCGAGTTCATTGGAAAGGATCTCATATATTCTGGACTAGCCGTGATTGCTACTCCACGTGCATCGAGGGCATGTTCTAGGCAAAGGTTCCCGTACACATTCATCACCTAAATTTGAGAATCAAAAAGGGAATTAGTTCACAGTTTAAGACAAAAGCTTCTCAAGCTCTGCACGCGTAAAGACATTACATGCACGAAGCTTGAGGGGGCAACTGTTGAAATAAAAAAATCGGGCAAATAAATTTTATCATTTTTTAAAATAAAAATTAAATGATAAATGCAAGCCAACATGGGTTCCCAAAATTTTGGGATATCTGTTATGTTTCAAATTGGTGAGATAATAGGCCTAAAAGGAAGGCTAAATCTGATTTGCACTTATTTGAAATTCAAAAGTACCTATAAAAAGGCTAAAACAGAACAACAACAAAACAAAAACAAAAAAAACAAAAAAAACAAAAACAAAAAAAAAGGAAAAGAAAAGAAAAAGTTGGCGACAGATTAAAAAGACTGCTGGAGAAATTAGAGCAATGTAAAGAAGAGAGGAAAAAATTGCTACAGGTATTCTGTCATCTCCATTTTCTTTTCTATGTTAGGCATAGCATGCGGCAAATCCATGGTGAGAAGCCCAAAAATTACTTGGATGCAAATCCATGGGGAGAAATCCCGAAATTATTTGGATGTAAAAATCCATATGGGTGAGAAACCCAAAACCTCTGCGGATGAAAGAAATCTGGAAAATGGGTTCAAAGATCCATGACAATTAGCAAATGAAATGGGTCTTTACTTTCATAGCATATGCAAACAAAAAAAAGGGTTATACCTCTGCCTTTGGAGAATCTAATCAACTCTTTCCCTCTCTATCAAAAACAAAGGCACACTAATTTCCTCTGTGTCTGGGCTGCTATGAAAGAACAAAAAAAAACAAAAAAGATCAGTTGTTTGCACATAGACAGAACCAAAAAAAAGTGGTTTGAAAGAGGCAGGTGCCGTTGCACAGCCCTTTGGAATTCGTTTTGTGTTGGTTCGCATACAAACAGAACCAAGAAAAAAAAAAGGGTTCCATAAAAAGAAAGAAAGAGGGCTTGAAAAGTTGAAAGGGGGGAAGGCCACATTACATACTTTGTAGTGTTTGTGTCTACAAACAAGTAAAACGAAAGAGTGGTTGCTGGTGTGTGAACATGCAAGGACAAAATATATGAAAAAGTTAGAGAAGGAAGAAAAGTCAATGAACAAAAAAAAAAAAAAAAAAAAAAA
>NW_018922442.1:223669-254351 GCF_002207925.1 Prunus avium
TTGTTTTGAATTCTTTTTGCAAGAAACAAATTTTCACATGAGATGAGTAGTAACTATGGTTATACTTATAACCAACCATTTCCCTACCCTTCATATCCCATTCCTGTAGGGATGGAATCAAGCAACTCATGGAAAGAATCCGAGACTCAATCTTCAAATGATTTTGCTTATGGACAACGTCAACCAATCTCGGATCCATATGGGTGGCATGTTAACAATTACATGCAAAATTATTTTGGGGATTTATCATTTGATGACTACTCTTCACAGTATACTTACTCTACACATAGAGATGATGAAGATAGTGAAAGTTTTGAACCTCATAGGAACTCTATGTGGTACTAAGTCACTCATGTATCTTACCATGCAATGTATAAAGTGTAAAATATTGTAGTAATTCATTATATATAAATGATTATGGTGTGTTTAATCTTCTTTCATTAATTACTACATATTTTCTACACTTGCGGTGTTTGCTAGCTCGCTATATAATCAACTTAAATCAGTTAAATCCATCATGCAATGCATTTCCTTCCAATTTTTTGTGATAAACTAATAGATAATTGACTAAATAAACATCCTGCAAAGTTTCAATAAAAATTTCCAAGTTTTTCTTACAATTTCCGTGGTTTTTATTCAATTTTTTCCGATACCGATAATATCCCGATATTTCCGTGTTTTTTGACTTCCGATATTTCCGATACCTCCGATATTTAAGACCTTGCATGCAATAGACAAAAGAAAAAAAGCAAGATGGAAGTCAGCCATGATTTGAAAGGCTTGGCTTGGTGAGGCCCAAATTGTGTACTTAATGGACCAGTTTTAAAATCCTTCAAGCCATATTTGGGTCCAAATGCAAATGTCAAATGTAGAAAATTAGTGGGTTCATCAAAATTGCTCATTATTTTTCTTGGACATTGACAATAAGAAAAATGGTACAAAATCATCCAATATTTCCAATGGGTCATCTACCCATGCAAATTTCAATGAGATTAAATTCAAATATCTCAAATACAAATTCTCAATTAGTGGGCCACACTCACCCATTAATTTCAAATTTTCTTCTCATGGGTCATCTACCCATGCAAATTTCAATGAGATTAAATTCAAATTCTCAATTAGTGGGTCACACTTACCCATTAATTTCCAATTTATTCCCATGGGTCATCTACCTTTGAAAATTTAAACATCTCCAAATTGTCTCAAAGACACAAATTCTTAATTAGTGGGCCACACTTACCCATTAATTTCCAAATCATTTTGGAACTACGTTGGTTTGATCTCATCAAGGGTACGTAGGCAGTCTAGCATCCCAATAGACACAACCGCAACCAAATTTGAATCACTGGTTACATCAACCAAATTCCCACAAATCAAATATCTATCTCCACACAAATCATTTTGGAAATACGTCGGTTTGATCCATCAAGGGTACGTAGGCAGTCTAACATCCCAATAGACGCAACCACAACCAAATTTGAATCTCTGGTTCATTCTTAACCAAATTCACCCCAAACACACATCAAAATCGAATCCCTGGTTTATTCAGCTAAATTCACTCAAACACTTTTTCAATCAAATTCATTCAAATTCCCCCTTTTGCAATGAGTCATTTATTCATTGCAATTCCTTGAACTACGAGTGGCTTTATTCTCACAAGGGATACGTAGGCACCCTAAGGTTCGACTTAGGGGCAGCCGCAAAACCAAACACGGGTTCTGTTTCTTTATGATGGAATCAAAGGGTGTTCCCTTGAAGCAAGGGATTGTAATTAAGAGACATTGCGTCTTGAATGGGTCGAACTTAAAATTATAAAACCCCATTATTCAATTAGTGGTGGTGAAATTATGTTGGGAGGGTCACATTTTTCTTCAACAAAGTCAACACGTCTTACTTCAAATCCACATAACCACATTACTTACCAGTTGTGCCAAACTTTTAGCACCATGGGTACCGTCATCTTCATAGACACAAAATTCAAATGTCCCAAATAGTTGTTAATCTCAACCAGCCTATGAGGTCAGCCAGGTCAAAAAGGCATGACAACATAATAGGACATCAAACATTTCACCATAATAAGGGGGCACACAAGGTGTATAGTCTACAAGAATTTAACCTAATGCTCCGATACCAAGTTGACAAGACCCAATCCAAATTCCACTTTGGAATCCGTGTTGAACCTCGTGCGTGTCCAACACCTAGCAAGTGTCAGGCACGAGTGACTAAAGTGCCTCTACACCCAAGGGCAAAAATGTAATTTCACAATAAATAATCAATTGAACAGTGATTTTTGGGACGGGGTGTTTCAAAAATCCTTTTGATTTCATTGATTTTAGTTAAGTTTTGGGGGATCAAATATTGGAGTGAAGTTAGGTTTTCAAAACTGCCAAAACAGAGAAAGTTGGATAACGAAAATTCAGATTTTTGGGTCTATCTTTAGGTTCGAATTTCTCACTAACCGTAGCTCCGTTTTGACATATCTTTATTGTATAAAAAGCTAAGGTTACAAGCTTCAATTTGAGTATAGTCTTGCAAAGTTTTGCTATTGTTAGTTATGCCAAAAATAAAGTGGAAAGCATGAAGGAAAAAAAAAGGTCTTTTGGGGAAGACGATGAATAGTACCATGCAGTCACCATATGTGTGTTCAGCGCATGTGGTGTGATGTTGGTGTTGTTCGCCATCCTCCCCAACTTGGTTTTTCGTTTGCAGTCCGTTAACGTTGGTTTTAAGACCATCCGAGACTCATAACTTTTAGACAAAAAATTATGTTAAGCAAAAGCACTAATTATTATTTGTCCCTATTGTTCGATTTAGGCTCGAGTGGAAACAAAAGGTTTGTAAGGGTAATTCGGTAATCTAACTAGTCGGACACGAGGTAGGATTTCTTGATTTCCCGATGATTGGGCTATGTCACTTTTAATCTTGGTGCTTATATATAATACTATAAATATGAATATTATTGTTATTTTGCTCGGTGAATATTGTTTGATGTTGGTGAATATTATTGTTCATGTGATTAAACTTGAAATATTACTCTGTGGATATTATTTGATGTTGGGTGAATATTATTATTCATGTGATTAAACTTGAAATATTATTGTTATCAATACTCTGCATAGATAAATGATGTTTGAGTTGCATTACATATGCATCATGAATACGGTTGTGTTTTGTATTTGTGTTTGGATATCTGATAAAAAATGTTGAATATATTAAGGTGATGTGAGAATGGCCTGAATATAGTTAGGTGATGGGAGCAGGGCCTTTAATGAAAAGTGAAAGTTGAGAAATGCGTAAATAAAAAAAGGGGTTAAGAGACAGATGGGCGCTAGTTCATATTTTAGGGTATTCGAATCACAGTGGTAAAACACATGGTATAGGACATGTAGGCTTGTTGCCCTAAGATGTGAATTAGTGGGATTTTAGGGAGTGAGTTTATGGCATCACTGCATATGCAAATTTATTTGGTCTGGTTGCATAATTTATGTATCTTGTGTTGTTTGATGCATAACACTTTGATTAACTATGATAGCTGATCTTGAGAGGTTTGACAGTACTCTACTGGGCATTAGAATGCGCATACCCTAATAGATTATGTAGGATTCAAGGCGAAGTTTGAGGAAACGGGTTTCAACCAAGCTACTAGGCCTTTGTTGTTGAATTGTATAATTAGTATTTGTAAGTAGTCAACCATTTAATAAGGATCTTAGTGTGTATTTAACTACGAGCTACTGTGACTTTGATTCTGTGTTGTTAAGTAAATTTATATTATTTGTGGCTCTATTTCTCATTATATCATGGTTGTAGGATTTTATTCTTATGATTATGGTATGACTCACACCATAGTTCGGGGATATTCCTTATTCTGGAATCGGGTAATGACACCAAATCACAAACACCTCCTAACCAGTTGGTCCCGATCAGGCCGGAGATGCCCACCATCTAGGTCAATTAGGCTTGTGGGGCCCACGACCTCTAATCTCTAGTCCAAAAGTTCCTATAGGTCCACAACAGTCCACCAGTTACGTCCCAAAAGTTTGGTTATGATCTGACGGTCAGATCGTCAATGACCGCACAATTGAGTAGCGATCAACGGTTAAAACCCTAAATTTGAGGATCCAAAATATCCAAACGTTTGATTCTTGATTCGAGAGTACCTACACGATCCTAACAATAGGACGAACGACATAACTTGAAACAGAATCGATCTAACAGTTAGATCACAATAAACCGGAAATTTGCCAATCAAACAGTGGAATCTCACACATCCTAACATGCCATTGTGCTCGGGACGACGTGAGGATAATTCTAGAGCCAAAATTGGCCGCTAACACTTGGCCCATGTACCGATGGCAGCACATGGGTGTCTTGAGTAATTTTCCAGTGACGGAAAATCCCTAAAACACTAGCCAATAGCTATACCAATGGATCAAGCACAACTAGGGGAGCATTTTTGGTTCTTAGACCTAGGCCGAAATGAGGTCGAAATTGGGTAAATCACGACCAAAACTGTGGGCCAAATTTGGGGTTACAAATCGATCTCTCAAACAACAAAATCAACCCTAACCACCTACACAATCAACAAGAGCACAAGGAGAGGATCGAAATCCATACATGGATCGACGTCAACGGCCGCCAAAAATGGTGACGGAAACCATGGAAATCATCTACCCTTTCCAAGCTCGCAGCGACGGTGTGACTGCCTGGGGTGGCGGGGTCTTGGCCCAAACGTGGTCGCCGATCAGTGGCAGTCAGTTTTCAACTAGTATCGTTGGAGCAAGTAGTCGGATTGTGGCGTTGTGCCGCCGGGAAGTCGAAGAGGCGATGTGAGCCGATTTTGAGAGAGAGAGAGAGAGAGAGAAAAGTGCATTCCGCGTGGGCCAGTATGTGTCCTAATTAAAAATTCAATTTTAAAATATTTACGGTTGTGCCACTACATTTCCGTTGACCAAAACGTTTTCGTTTCAACTCCGATTTAGGCCCACCACGTATCTACGAACTCATGAGCTCGAGCACTACACAATGGAACCAATAAAATTTCTGAAACTAGCCCAAAGCAAAGAGTCTACTCTAAACCACCAAGGAACCCTAAGGTTAAAGTAGTCCTGTCACTTTAGAATTTTAAAAATTAAATTAAATTTCTGGATGGGATGTTACATTGGGTGGTGGAATCGGTTATAATGGAGTGGGGTGGGAGAAGATGAAGATGATGAAGCTCTTCCAAGAAGGTCTGTTGTAGTTGGGTGATTTGAGTGTTGAGGGAAGTTTGGAGAGAGGTTTGGGAAGAAGCCAAGGAGTCAATGGTTTTTTGCATAGTCATCAGAAAGGATTGCCTAACTTCTTGATGTCTCAAAAGGGAAGAAACTGTGTCTTGGGTGTTCGAGATTTTAGCCTCGAGCTGGTCATGGCGGACGTCAAGAGAGATTACAGCGGCCAACAGTTTGGAGGAAGGAACTTTGCATGAGCCCATAGGACTGGCTCTGGTACCAATTGCTTGGACCATACCTGGATTATATATAGAAAACATGGCAAATAGAGGAAAAGATAAAGGAATTTAAATGTTCATTTCATAGCTGCCTCCAAAAAGGTAGGTCAATATCCTTGAATACAGTGAAAAAGGGAAGCCTTGCTCTAATCATTTGGTCACTCATGGGAATGAGCACACCGAATGAAATCTTGACAACTGTAAGGAATAGTAGAAAGAGAATTACAAAATTATTCTGTGGCTAGCAGTCTCAAAAGGATGGGAACAACCTCCAGCTAGACGAGAAGTGGCCCAACACTAAGTGAGTCTAACATGAGGTTTGGTCGATATGAGGGAGAAGAGGGGGGGTTTGACAATGAGGGGGTGGATTTTGTGCGGCTGGGTGAGAAGGGATAGGTAAGGTTTTTTTTTTTAAAATCTATTTTTTATAAACATTATTTTGTATTTTAATTTTTTTAAGTAATTAATTTTTTATTCATACTAGAGGTAGGCTCCACTTTGCCACATTACCCATTCAAAATGATGAGTAAATACAAAATTACTAAAACACCCTTGCCACGTCATCAAACTTAACGGACTTTTGGAAGGAGTTGACGGTTAGGGGCAATGTGGAATATCAAACCTTGGTCAAGAGCGCAAAGTGAGTTACTTTAACTTCGAGGGGATAAAGTGAGATTTGAACAATATTTCAAGGGTAATATAACACTTAAGCTTTTTATTTATTTTTAAGCACGTTGGATGAATTGAAGAGTTAAGCTTGAAAATGAAATGAATGCGTGAAAAAGGTAATTAAAGAAAAAAAAAACATAAACGAATACAAAACTGACATCCAAACAGAAAAGGTCACTCACACGCTGGACTCCACCGCGAGGCGTTTTTTCCCTCTTGGAATCAATCAATCCCCCAAGTGTTCTTCATCTTTGTAAAATCAGTGAAGAGAGAGCCACTCCACTTCCAATTCGATCCCAGACCCAGTGACAACACGACGTCGTTCCCTTCCTAAGGTATGTATGTGCGACAGGTGTACATCGTCATCTTCTTTATATTAGCTAAATTTTGCTTCTTTACTGCTGGTTTCAATTGAAGTCTGCAAGTAGATTATTGGGTTTTAGCCACAAATCATGAACACCCTGTTTTCTTTTACTTCTTGTTGTGAATCAATAGATTTAGACTGACAAATTTTTCAAAATGCTAGAAAGATTCATTCTTGTTTGGGTATTTATAGTGTTGGCTGTTCAATTATGAATAAATTGAAATGCACATATTTAAAGTGATAGAGGAATTAGGGCACAGCCTTGTTTGAATTGGCGTGTTGTTGCTGTTTGTGTGAATAGAAGACAATGCAGAATCAGGACGGGGTCCAAGTGGATGGGGAAGTGGAGTCTGCAACATCAGTTGCGACCCCTGAGTTTGATGAGTGGGCAAACTTTGGGGACCAAGACATCATGCAGCAGCACTCTGCAATTCGAGCTGAGGAGGCTGAGAAAATTCCCTTTCTGGGGGACAAGGCAATACTCGAAACTCAAGAGACCAACCTTTAGTTTCTTTCAATATCACGCAATCAGGTTTTGACCCTTTGTTGTGATAAATCTGCAGGAACCACTCTCGTCCCTGGCAGCTGAATATCAATCAGGCAGCGCTATCTTGTTGGAGAAAATAAAGGTTCTCTATTTGTTGTGTGTTGTTTTTTCTTTCATTCTTTCTAATATTGGATTCTTATGGAACAAATTGTAACTACCCTTTATGCAGGTTCTTGGTGAACAATATGCTGCCATTCGCCGAACACGGGGAGACGGGAACTGCTTCTTCCGCAGCTTTATGTTTTCATATCTTGTATGCCCTTGTATATGCTCCTTGGAACTGCTTTGATTTTTGTATATTGGGTGTCTACCTGCAATGTTAGCTTCTTGTTGGATGCAACTATGCATTCTAGTCTTTTAGCTGCTAACAAATTCTTGGGCTGTCTGAATAGGAGCATATTTTGGAATCACAAGATCAAAGTGAAGTTGACCGTATCAAGGCCAATGTTGAACAGTGTAGAAAAACACTTCAAAGCTTGGGTTATGCAGACTTTACTTTTGAGGATTTCTTTGCGGTAAATTTTTTATCTGCACTTTTTCACTGTATAATTGGTTCATTCATTTCTTCTTCTAATTTTTCGAATGGATATCTGATATTGAGTAGAGCCACCGGCTTTATGCGTAAGCTCTTTTTGTTTGAACACGGCTTGACAGTTTACAGATGAGTAAGGTTTTTGTAAGATCAACTATTGGAATTCGGTGGTGATTAAATGTCATAGCTGATAAATCTGTACCATGTGTTTTATGCATTTAGTGCATATGAACAGGGAAGCACATCTTCTTTCTTCCCATTTTCGAGCAGTTTCAGCTCAGATATTGTTGATGTATAGGATTTCAATGGACACAGCATTACCTAAATCTATCATTGCTGATTAACATATAATTAAGTTGGTCACAGTTTTATCATTTGATGCTTACTTGCATATACAAAAGCTACCATAGGAATGCATGCATTGAGAGGTGATTATCCTATCTAAAATCTGGTGGTCATCCTATCATGTGTAAATTGGTCAGGGAAGAAAGATGATCTATGTTTTTAGAAAAAAGTGATATATGCGCTTCCTAATGCATAGTTTTTTGTTGGATGAGGAGGTTTTCACATAAATTCAGGGCACAAGGATTTGCTTAAAGTTGTTCTTATAAGGCCATTGTCACAATGTGACACATACAGAAGTATTTCAGTCACCATATTGTTCCAGTTAGTTCCATTTGGACTTTTTCTCTGTTCATAAAATTTGATCACACTTGCCAAAAAAAAAAAAAGTATTAATCCCTAATTGATGTGGAGAATTTTTCAGTTATTCCTTGAGCAGCTGGACAGTGTTCTTCAAGGAAATGAAGCATCCATAAGGTACAGATAGTTCCTTTGCTTTGGGTTTGTGTTGGCAATTAAAAATCAAAGTGCAGTTTGATGCTAGTTTTGAGTTGTGTGTTTAACTGCAATAAACATGATTTATTATTTCGTACAGTCATGATGAGCTCATACTTAGGAGCCGAGATCAGTCAGTATCTGACTATGGTGAGTGACATTAAATGACACGGTTCTTAGTGTGCTGTTTTATCCTTCCATTACCTGACACATTTGGTTGGTTAGTTGTGATGTTTTTCAGATTTGTTACCTCTGGTGAAATACGGAAACGCGCAGAGTTTTTTGAACCTTTTATATTAGGATTGACCAATGCAACCGTAGAGCAGGTTTGTTCAATAAAAACTATTCAGCCATCTATCAATACACATGATTTTATTTCTTCTTTCCAGTAGTTGACCAAATTATTCCATTTAAGGTACTGCTTCTTTAGAAATAATGTGAAGATGATTAAATCATATTAGCATAAGATATACTGATGTATTTTCAATATACCTTGTCAAGAAAATGGTGGTCTCTTCACTTCTTATCTACATTCTGCATGTTGGGGCGTGCTGCTAATTTTGTTCCCTGCATTAAATTACTAAGTCCTGTGTGGTTGCAAGTCAATCTCTCAGAAATAGTTTAATTCTGAGAAGCAATTTGAGATTTCCATGGTTATGAGCTTAAGATTATAGAGCAATGATGCCAATAGCTGATCCCCCTCTCTTATTGATTTGTCTTAATAAAGTTTTGCAAGTCATCAGTGGAACCAATGGGTGAAGAAAGCGACCATGTGCACATCACTGCCCTGTCAGATGTATTGGGCGTGCCAATCCGTGTTGTGTACCTTGACCGTAGTTCGTGTGATACTGGTGGTGTTAGTGTGAATCATCATGATTTCGTCCCTGTTGGAAGTGATCTTCCAAATGCTAGTGGGGGCTCTGAGAAAGTTAGTCCCTTTATTACCTTGCTATATCGCCCAGGTCACTACGATATTCTCTACCCGAAGTGATGCCCTCATCTGTTCCCGTAAGTGAATCTTACATATTTTTTATGTGCTTTAAGAGTTTATGCTATGCTTTTTAAAAAAGGGGAAAAGTTTATAAACTAGACCTATTCAAAACCTACAAAACCATGATGCCAGCTGCTTTACAATGTCCATCAGAATGTTGGCATCCTGGATTGTATGACATGCTCTTTTGTGATTGGTGACAAGCTATGAGGCAATCATTTTGTTTAGACATACACTTTTATTTCTGTTTTTGTGAGTACAGTTTTCCATTAAGAGGTGGTGTTAATTTGGGATTTTGTTTATGTACCTACAGGCAATTGGCAATGTCCGGGTTAGTGATCGAGACAAGATGAATGTGTAAAGGCCAAAGCTCTCTTTTAGTTGGAGAATGTAACTTTGTTCTGAACTGTTAAATGTACTTATAAGCCGTTGAGTGAGGTCATAAACATGGCATTGAACTTAAAAACGAAAAAGAAAAAGCGATAGTTGGAAGTATGAATTCAGGACTGCGCTAACTGTAAATGAGCAGGACGTCATCTGGTGTTTCATCGTCCATAAGAAATTGCAATTTGAAAAGAACTGTTGCTTCAGTAATGAATGTTTACTTAGATACCCATGCTTGGGGGTTCACTTTATGTCCTAACCATTTTAAGGGAATTTAAGGTCTTTGTTTTTGGTGAATTTTTTTTTTTTTTTTGGTGAAAATCAAGGTATACCCCGCGCGATTGCGGGGACTAACCCTCGAGGTACTGTCGGGCGCAAAGCGGGGACCTCTCCCAACAAAGTCTGCTTGATTCGCAAGCGCCTGGGATCGAACCCAGGACCTCTTGTTTAAAGGATCCAAGCCCCTTCCACTTGGACCAACTCCTGTTGGTGTTTTTGGTGAATTTTGATGATATATGTGAATGTGTCCAAAATGACTCATTTTACACATAATGATATGCTTATGCTTATTTCAAACGGCAGAACAATTTTAATTATAAATAAATAAGAAGTGGAAACTGCAAAACATCAAACCTTACATGAAGCAACTGAACCACATGATATAACCGGCCGTCGTCTGTCACCGTCGGCCATTAGCCACAGTTGCTTATATGAGTGGCTGGCTATGGGTAGATCCCACATTGCAAGATCTAATAGCACGTTAACTTTGAGTGGGAATTTAGGAATATAATTCCTGGTTTTTCAAATATTAAATTAGATCAATTACTTACTCTAATCAATCTAATTCCTGGATTTTCAAATATTAAATTACTGATTATATCGTGAAACTCATGTATTTTTTGATTCAGTATGTGTTAGTAAATGTATGAAAAGTTAAGAATGCATGGAAAATCATGAATCAGAATGATTTTAATACCCATTCTTATCAATTTCAAAAATAATAATAAGCAAACATAACACAAGACGCGTTTTACGCACACATGAACAACTTACTTTTTTGGGTCGAATACACATGAACAACTGTGACTCACATTTTCTGATCAAAATATAGCGAAGATATTCATCCCATGGAATCCATGCAAACTAAGCAGGTGCAAAAAGGGAGAGTATTCACAAGTGAGGATTATTAAAGGGGTCGACAATACAAGAATAATGAGTTTAGTTATTCAAAAAAAAAATTTAAAACTCTTGTATCTTAATAGTTACAAATGGGCTTCCGAATAACTAAATAACACATAACCGGGAAAGAAAATTTGCTAAATGGGGGGAAAAAAAGAACAGAGCAGTTGTAGAATCTCTTCACTGCTCGGAAACTCCTATACAATAGAATATTTTTCCTTTGCCTCTTAAAATAATACTCTTAAGACCATCCAAAATTTTGAAGCTCCAGCTGATGCTCCTTTTCGTCTTTTTGTCTTTTCTCCTAACTGTTTCAGAATTTAAAAGAAAAATGGTGAAAAAAAACTAGAAAATCGCTTGGCATTGGCTAAGCATTCATCCTCTAAGTTTTAAAACAGGTCTGTAAGAAACCCCGAAAGAGACTTTCATTGCCCCTCTTTAGCCACCCTAAATATGTGTCACCAAAGATTCAGGGTGGAAGCAAATTAGAATCTTCTGTACTATAAGGTTAGTGCCCGGAAAAAATAAGCGGCGCTTAGTCTGACTCCTTAGCAGAACCTATAGTTGTCTCTCCATTGCAAGAATGCTCCCCGTCTCCGAAACTTGGTGGGCTTCCAACATGGTTCTCCTCATGGGTGGTTGTTCGAGCTTTACCAGGTCTTGTGCGAACATTAACCCCCATTGGGAAGGGCACCTGTTGATCAAGAACAGTCAGCATGTAATCTCTCTATGTCACAGTAATAACTGTTATTCTCATTATTATTTGGATATATTTTTAAATTTAAAAGTTGCACCATTTACTGCCATTTGAATCAAGTGTGCATGTTCTGTCACCATCGGCATACCTGATCACCGGCATTTGGGCCATCAGTATTGAAGAGAATGGGACGGCATCGCTTATCCTCATTCATCAAGCTTGAATTCTGGAAATGTGCAATCAGAGCAGCTTTTCCTTGAATGCGGGCATATGCAAGTGATGCCACCTTCTCACTATTGAACTTCTCCCATTTCTTCCCATTGAAGGACTGCAAAAATCAGACAATTCTTTTAGCTTTAATTTGCACATGCCTTTTATATTTTTAAAGCTTCACAGAAAAGAAAACAAACCTGGTAAAATGGAACGATCATCCTAGGATCAGTCATATTGATGAATGCATAACCCACATTGCATTTGTTCTGCAACAGATATGAATACCATGTTCATCAGGCAGTAACAAATTTGATATTAAATTTACTTTCCATGTTCAGTTCTCAACAATATCAAAGAAAATAATCCAGACAAGATGTCACTTGCCTTAAAATCAATTGGTAGATAAATGAAATCATAAGTTCCTCGATGGCGTTCATCAATGGCAGACAACAGCATCTTTGAAGTATACCTGTCGATTCAAACACATTCATCTGAGAATCATAAGTGCCAAGAAAGTAATAGAAGAAGCCATTAAAAAATATGAAATATCTTTCTATTCAGGCCACTTACTTGTTAGGAATGTTCTTTATCATAAGTGTTGTTCGGTTGTCATCCCCTCGCATTATGCGGTCAATATCAAGTTCATACTGTTTCTTATTGTCAGCCTGATTAACACTGCCTTCATTTCTACGACTTCGTGCACGTTCAGTAGGCGGATCAAATGAATTCATAACGGGAATCATCTGGCTTCTTCCAGGAAACATCATGCACCCCTGATGATGGGTCTGGAGTCCTACATTTTTGTGGGAAATTGGCAGGTCCATGCTGTTTCCGCCAACGTGGGGAAACATGTTATGAGAAACAAATTCCATCGAATGTGGTGAGTTATTTGACATTCTCATATTCCCAAGAGAGCCAGGATGAAATCCAGATGCCTCAGGGGATTCCCCTGCATATGCACGTCGCCTGTCCCAGAGAGACGGATTAACCACTGGTGCTGACCCTACATGATGGTTATGTATGGCTAAAGCTGGGTTTAACATATGAGATGGTGCTCTAGGAAGTCCATGAACCCGCGTTGAGGGATGGGCTGCAGAAATAGGATGAGCTGAAGAAAGGCCATTAACAAATGATGGTGAGTTTGGCCATATCATTCCTGGAGCCTGAGGGTGATAGGAATTGTTCCATGCATAATGATGTCCAGGAATAGGGTAGTTAACATTACCAGTAGGGCCAAAAACTGGGAAGATCAAAATAAGAAAAGTTATATCTATAAAACAAAACAAAAAGAAAAAAGACATCAAACTGAAGAAAATTAAAGAAGTGTGTACTTTGTGATTCATTCACTTACCACTTTCATTGAGTTCAATTGAATGCCCATTTGAGCTTACTCTGGTTAAGTGCCTGTTATCAATTCTTTCTTGTGGTCTGGCATTGATACTTGCAGATACAGTGCCCGGTGAACTGCAGTTGACAGCATTAGTTAAACCATCCTGATACTCTGGAAGTGAATGAGGATGAAAGGCTGGTGTGCCATGGATGTCGAATTTCAGCGAGCCTGGTGAATGAATGGACTCAGTAGGGCCA
The DNA here is from genome assembly GCF_002207925.1 of Prunus avium. The sequence continues at coordinate 237,155 of NW_018922442.1, forward strand.
GACAGATTGCCAACTGATTCAGCTCTCATCACAGAAGATAAGCCGTTAGGAATACTAGAAGAGATCCCATGGTGGAACATGTTTTCAAGGGATGCAGCTTGTACTGCAGAGTGAACAGCCATGATAGTTCCATTATCCGTGCAACTGGATGTAACTGGTCCATGCGCAACTGGGCCTGTTAACAACTCTTTATGAGACCAAATAAGGATTTTCTGTGCTTCTGAACTAGATTCAATGAGCATGAGGTTTTTAAGACAAACACTTTACCAGAAAAACCAGTGACACAGTTAGGAGGGCTGCTCTGCTGCAAATAAAGGCCACATTCATCTTGCTCTAACAACTCTGGAGATAACTGTACCCCAAAGCTGCAGTGAAAAAAACAAATACAAGACGAAAGGAAAATTATTAATATATCAAAAGTGGAACTAAACCTAAAGCTCAGTTCAGCACATAATACTGAGCAATGCTAGATTAGTGAAAAAATTTCTCCCACAGAAGTGTGTAAAAAGTATTTGGTTGCTTTCCTGACATAACTTAAATGACATTTCAACAAAAGGCTTGAGTAAAAAGAAACAAAGAAAATAAATATACAAGGAATGAAGGCAAAGTTATTGTTCTAGGACCATACCTTTGTCTTGCACCTCCAGGACGGCTTGGCTCAAGCTTAATTTGCTTCCCAGCAATATCACTCCTGTTTAACGCATTAAGAGCAGCGTCTGCAGCTCTAACATCATAAAATTCAATAAATTTGTGATGACTTCTGTTTGGGGTTTCACGGATCTGCAATCCAGGTTCAAGAATAACAATGCATTAGAGCTAATGCTTTTGCCATGCACAATTATAAGAAATGGCAAAAATGTATACCTCTTTGATTTCTCCATAGACACCAAAAACCTGGCGTAGTTCATCATTTGAAACAGAAGAATCCAGGTTAAAAACCACCAGAGTTCCCTGATTAACATCCTTCTCAGAAGGGTTGTCCTGACAAGAGAACCCACACAATAAGTCAAATAAAAAGTTCATGCACAACATAAAATGATGTATAAATTTACGATATAAAATCAATTCTCATGAAAAAATACTGACATTGTCAAAGCAACCATCATAACAGTAAAATAACATAGTTATATCAACATCTAGAGGGATAATATCGTAGGAACTAACCTTTGGAATCGAGTAATGTATGTCGAGCTTCCGGCGCCTCAATGGTCTGTTCTGCAGTGCTTTCATCGCATTCCGGGCTGCTCTAATGTCATAATAGGATATCATAACAAAACCACGATGCTTGCAGGCTGTGTAAAGAGTGCGGATATCTCCATATTGCTGCATATTCCAGTTATGAAATTGCAATAGTCAATGCCCAAACAACTTGTAATACTGAAAATTAATATAAATTCCACAACTAAAACATCTAGCATACCTCAAACAGGGTTCTCAACTCAGAATCTTCAATGTTACTGTTTATATTTCTCACAAACAATGTCCGAGAAGGGTGTTCGCCATAAGGGTGTTCTCCAACTATTGAACCATTAGAAACTCCTCCAGGAGACTCAGAATCCTTTAGAGCAGCTGGCAAACCGTCATCTCCCAAATCCATACCTCCAACACTGCTAAAAAGGTCCAACTCCTCCATATCATCCCCAGAACTGATTTGGACATTATGGTCGAGCCCATCAGTAACTCCTGAAAGTAATTCATCGTCATTAGGGAGGAGGTTTCCGATGGTTTGGGCCTCAATTTCTTCAAGGGATTCAAAAGCTTCATCTTCATCATAGTGGGAGGCAACAGTATCAACAGAATGGCCATATAGTGTATTGTTCGACAATAATCTTACTGCATCAGAAAATTTTAATTTAAAAAAAAAACACATAGCAAATAAGCAACAAAACTGAATCAATCGAAGAAACTACAGCCTAGAACATAGTGGATATCAACAGACTGGCCATATTGTTCGACAATAATATCACTACAGTAGAAACTCAACAAAAATCACGTTGTAAATAAGCAATGAAACTGAATCTATTAAAGAAACTACAGCGGCGAACACAATATTCATTAAGATAGTTGAATGATACTTCATTTAAAGTTCAAGCATATTAGTTGACACTGGAAACAGATGTGCACACAAGGGAGACTGAAGTGAGAAGACTTACACTTCCTACTAAATAGCTCTGACAATGAACTTGAGAAGAGGCTACTCTCATACTGAGCTCCCATCATACTGACTTTACCAACTTCTCCGAAATAAGATGCTGTCTCAACATTTACATTCGATCTTGCTGCTACATCATGGCTCATGGTTCTCGATAAACTCAAGGAATGACTTAAGGCTCTCTCTGCTCCCACTGCTTGTCTATTGAAGCTGGGTTGCACTTTCTGGTCTCGCATTAAGAAAAATTCGGGATGGTCCAAAGACTTCACTGTCTGACACTTCTCTAGAGATGATGACGCAAGTGACTTCTTACTGGCTGTTCACAAAATTAGAATCAGCGCTTACTCCTTGATAGAAACAAAACAAATTTTTCATACTAAACATACAGTTTTTATTTTTATTTTTAAGGTACAAAAGAGGGGCCAGAAAGCTCTAACTCATAGAGTTATGGCATTGATTCAGGACTTAATCGTGATCACCCATAAATTATACCAATAGAACTTGACACCTACATACTAGGAGTACAAATGCATTATTAGCTTTGGTGGAACTTAGCACTGAGGGGCCACGCCAAACGTCTGGCAGCCTATTTTAATTTATAGGCATGAATATGAAAATTTATAAATGCTTTAACAAGAACGAAATAACACACTCTTCTAAAATTCCATAAAATGAGACTCATGGAGACAGACAGTTCGAAAAGGCAAAAGGTGAAATTAACCGCACTAAGAAACTCAGAAAGAATTCACTCAAATATTACAGATTTACGATTAATTAGCTCAATAGAAAATTGGTATTGAAATCATCCTCTCATTCATTCCTCCACTCCTTATCTTTATCACTGCAATCATACATTTCATCATGTGGATCAAAACCATCAAGTCATGGTCATCACAGCTCATATTGCCTGCTCAAAATTCTGAACCATTTGGATTAACAATAAAACAGACCCCAACACTGAAATCCCTATCAATACCACATATCACCATCTCTTTTTGGGGATGGTGAGAACAACTTCTGGAAACTCGAGGTAAATCCAGTTACTGTATCAGTACCTAAGAAGCTTACTAGAGCTGATGGCAGAAAATTAATATTTGGCATGAACGCAAATAGAGAAACATCTCGACTAAAATGGAAATAATAAAAAACGGTAAGGGAAACTTCATGACAGGTTGGATACCAGAAAAAGAACAGAAAATTACAACTGTCGGGTACTTTGTCACACATGTGAATTAATTGCAACGATCTTAGTTCAACAAAATTGTAAGAGTGAGTTTTTACCAAAAAGAAAATATTCTCAGAGTTAGTCATTAATGCCCTCTAAGGCGATGGTTTAACGACAAGTTGGATAAGAATTAAATGGTAAGACTGCAAACGAATACTATTTACGGACCAAAACGGTAAGACAGCAGTTATAGATTGATGGTACTGACCATGATTATCGGGCATATTATCTGACTTCCAAAACCCAACCTGCCTCTGCCAAAGATTTCAACACATAGAATAAGTACAACGAAAACTAGCTAACAGATAAAAATGAAAGATGAAACTTAAGATTCTCAATAACGAATGCACTAGAACAACATATGAAATCTTAAACTGAAAAGGTAAAGAGTCTATATTAATATAATAAAACAGTGAATTCAGAAGGATGCACAATTATTGGTACCTCGTTTGGAATACATACATCCTCGGAGAAGAACGACGAGGAGGACAAACCATTGAGGTCCATTATCTCAGATGGCATGACGAAACTCAGGCTGCACAAACCAATATTATTTCAGAAAAGGCTCTCCATCTCCAGTGGCCACGTCTAAACCTATTCAAAATTGTTCTTCCAGCATTAAAAAGAGCCGCACGCCAAAAATCATAACATGCTTTGACAACTTTGATTATGCTTCCTAAAATTAGGTGCTCAGGGGGGAGAAAAGGAGATACGTGAAATCTATAAGCTAGAATTATAAGGGAAAAAAAATCTACAGCTGGAATGAGCTTAAGATCTCGACCATAAATAGCTCAATTATGACGAATTCAGAGAAATGAAAATATCATTTAATATAAGAGATGATACGAATGCATTTCTATCGTAATTACCAAATCATAAACAATTACAAAATTCATTTAGTAGCAAATCTGCGAGCAATTTTCACGAAGATCAGAAAGATCACGAGCAGCAATTGAACCAAACGTATTAAAAAGGAAAATTACTCAGGCGAAAATTGAAGGCAAAATTCAGTAAAGAGCTAACGCCTGAGCTTACCTGTGAACTTGCTGATACGAAATCAAAGTCTGAGCTGAACTGCAGAAGGAATCGGTCAGAGGATGAACAAACAGCCAAACACAGACGTTGAAATCGCAATTGGAGTATGATATCGAAGACAGACCAGACAGAGAGACACAGAGAGAGATGGGAGAGAAGGGAGAGAGAGAGGAATTTAAAACAAAGAGGAAGAGGAGGGAGAGACTATATAAAAAATCGAATAAATTACGGCATAAGGCAAGGGGATTGGAGAAGGGATCATCTAGGCATCTGTGCCGTGTAAGATCCTCTTAAGCTTCTTTGATGCTCTTTTTCCCTGCATTGCACGTTAACCATTTTTCTTTTTTTTTCTTTATGCCTTCATTCTCTTGCTTCCTCTTCTCTTTTCTTTTTCTTCTTTTTTTTTGGGTTTAATTTGCTCACAAGCTACACGTTTGGTCTCCCTCTTCCTCTTCCCAGCTCCACCGAAGCTTTATCTCGTCGGAATCTATGGAATTCTCCGGCGAGATTCCAAGCCCTCGCCAGAGAAAGAAAGAGAGAGAGGGATCCGCTTTTTTCTTTATTTTTATTTTTTTTGTTTGGGCTCTCTCTCCTCCGGACAAACGGAAGAGAAATAAAAACCAGACAGACTAGACCAGGCTCCTACAAACACGAGAGTGAAACGGGGAGGTGGCCGTTAAAACTGTTTAACGCCGTTAAATCCCAATCCGTTGTGTGGTCTCAAGAGTAGAGGACCTTGCTGGGTTTGGTAACTATCTCTCTGTCCGACGCTTCTAAAATTGACGGATATGCCCTTACGTTTTGTTATAGACATGTCGAAACGGCAGTTACTTTTTAGGTAATTTAGCTGAGCCCTGAGGGTGACCAACGGGGTTCGGTACCATACGGAAATTAGGAACTCTCTCTCTCTCACAAGCCTCGAGATACGTGCGCGGGTTAAATTGTTACTGCAATCGGGGAGAAACTAATCTGCTGCAACCGGAAACATGCTGTTGTTTTCCGTTTTGTGGATGAGAAACGTAGTTTTAGATATTATTAGACACGCGTCCAGGTGGGAGTCGCTGTAACCGTTTCCTTTGTACAAAATGCAATCAGGATTCTGTTTACCTGATTACGTGGCGACAATCATAATGGCAGTTAAGTGGCCATAATAGACAAACCGAAAAATGATATCCCTACTTATTAGTGATGTAATGGAAAACGTGAACTCTCTGTTCACGTGGACACGTGTCCGCTAATACGTTCTGCCTATCATTCACCGCTAGAAAATTACAAAAGAGCCCATCTCTCATGCTCAAAACAAAAAATGTATTATAAAATCGGATCGGATTAGTTAGTGCCTGATAGAAAATGTGGCTCGGTGGGTTCTGGGTTGGTCCAGATTTGGTATGGTCAGGCAAATCACGGTGAATTATGTGACTTGGAGAAAGAACTCAGACAATGTGTTATATATTTCAAATCGGAATGTATTTGTTTAATTATTACTTAATAATACACCGACAATAAAGTGGAATGTGCCATTTACAAAGAGTACTGAATTATATACCATGTTGAAAAAGATACTGATATAGCATATTATATTTAGAAATCACAAGAGAAAAAAATTTAAAAAGCCCTTTCGTTCTTAGCGAGAAAGAGCAATAAATTTAATCTTTGGTAAGTTATGAATTTTCGTTAACACTTACAAATGTGTGTTAGGTCAGTTGGTCAATGCATGGTGTTTGCCTCCTTGCATACGAGTTTTTATCCTCAATTTTCTACATTAGATGAAAATTTTAGAATATCGCATTGTCAAAAAATAAAATAAATCTTCAAAAAAAAATAAGGATTTATTAGATGAGAGAGAGAGGTGATGTTGCTCATAACCCAATTGGCCTCTGATGAATATAAAATTAATTAATTATATATGGTTGTGATAATAGTAAATGTCTTTAATGGCTGTTTGAAAAGCCAATAAAATATACAAAGACAGACATAAAAACGGAGTCTGTTCACCTTTGATGCTTGCAAGGTGTACACATTTTTTTTTCTCATATTAATTTCCAGATGTAGAGGGTACATTGGCCTCTTAATTCTTAAAAGAGTTTATCCAGGGGAGCTTCTCATGATTAACTTAGTAAAATAACATTTAATCTTTGACACGCTTAGATGGCCTTTATACGTTAATCAAGTCGCACTGTCCTTTAATTAATTTTTAATTTTAAAAGGCATTGCTTGGTTTAGGTTTATATGTGATTCTCCTATGTGGTTGCACCACGTCATATTGAAGTAAAGATGATAGGATCCGTCCTAAATTCTTCGGAATCCGCAACGAATCCTGTAATATTTTCGACATCAACCTGATGCCGGGCTCACTTACTAATATTATAGCCTCTTTTCCAAATTAAGGAAAAGAGAAACGAGACTTTCTACCAAACTTTCGGCAGTCTCTCTTGAAAATGGACATTTCCCAAAAATTTTAAACCAGTCAAAACGCATTTATAAATCTCATCCGGTAGCATGCACAATATAAATTCATGCAGTTTACATAATAGGCCTTTGGCCTTACAATCAACCCTAATATATTCTTGAAATGGTGTACTAACACCTATCCCATCCAAAACCTTTCCCATTTTCCCCAAACTACTCTCTCGAAACGTGTGCCTGTTGGCATGGCGAGCGAGGAAGTATCCTCATCGATAAGCAAGAATGAACGTATAGGTATATATACATACAAATATAATATAATATATAATTATACATATAAGTATGATCACTACCAAATTTGTGCCAGGGAAACAATCCAACCGGAGGATTGTTTGACTAGATCACATGGAAGAATCCTTAATTGACCATGTGGCTAAGGAACGAGCCGTCCAACCAGGGGACTAGGCTCACCAACACATACAGCAAAATCCTTAATACTCGTACGTCTGTGACAAGTTCTATGCGCGCAGACTAACCCCGCTAAGGGTCTACGAAACACCCCGTTAAGAGTGCCCGGGTTCCGACATATTCAAGTATCTCAAAATTCCAAATATCCAATTCCAGTATTCCAAATCTGGGGAGGTACATAGGGTAGTGCCTATAGCACTCAAAATTGACATAAACCACTACCCACTCTCATTCCATAATCTCATTACCAACAAACCCATGTACCCCACACATAACCAAGTATAGATAGAAATTCTTGAAGATAACATATATCGAATCAAGATAATCACAATATGCCAATACCCAAATGTATTTCAAATACTTTCATAAAAATATCATGTTTCGACATTTAATTATATAATAAACTCAATAAACAAATAAATCATTATGCATAGCTTTCTGTCATAAAAATAATGTTCATTATTTAAAAGCAAGATCCACTCACAGATAATTGAACAATACTTGACCCTGAGAGGGTCCCACCTGCTGGGTACGTAGGGACAGAGTACTTATTTCAGAATACGAGGACTATATTAAAATAAAATACTTCAAACGAGATTTTAAAATAAAACCCTAGTTTTCCCAGTATTCCAAGTGTGAACGACGAACAAGAAGTTCCTAAGGTCTAACTACGTGTTTCAAATGATGGGATAATCTCGGGAGACGCTCGGGCAACTGAGTGGTCAAACTTCCCAAATTTGGTCAACCGGGTCTGCGAGGCCGACGACCTCGGATTTCCAATCCGAAAGTTCATATGGGTTCAACAAGGTTTATTATACATTTCTTGCAAGTTTGATTTGAATTGAACAGTCGGATCGCTCGCGATCGCATGATTAGACGGTTACCGTTTAACCTAATCTTTGAATCATTGAATCGAAGCATCCGGGACTCCGATTCTTGATCCGCGAATTCCTACACGATCTTAGAGGTGCCTAGATCAACATATTTGAAAATGGAATCAATCCAAAGGTCCGAACATATTGAACTCAGATAATGCCTAATATGTGTAAATCCGATCGACCGTCAAACGATAACCAAATTCAAATCTGAGCATACCATTGTGCTCGGGACGACATGTGGATCATTTTAGGACCAAATGGGTCACTCACATGTGGCCCACGCGCTGCCACATGCCCTGGCAGCGCTTGGGTGGCTTGAGAAAATTCCAGCTACCGGGAAATTCTTGAAACACTCAACAATACCTATACCAACGTGATCATGACAACGAGTAGAGCAATTTTTGTTCTTGGGCCACGGCCAAAAAGTGACCGGAACTTACCGTAATTTAAATCCAAAAACCGGCCAAATCTTAGATTCGAAAATTGAGTTTCAAAACTTCAAAATCAATCATAACCAAGGGTGGGTGTATAGCTAGGCTGGAGTGGGTTCCAGCCTAGGGGAAGATTTTTAAATATTAAATATAGTTAAGTTTATTCCTACTCCAATAAATATTAGCCCACTACACCAAATAAATATAATAAACTAATAATAGCCCAATATAAGTAAAGTAAATAATAGCTTTATTTAAAATAAGCCCACTCCTAAAGCATATATGAAATAATAAACATCAATCCAAACCTATATAAATTTGATTAGAAGCAGAACTCACGCTAAGGCTCTACCAACTTGACCTATTCTAATCGTATTGATATTGGGCTACACCCACAGAGAGCAAACATAAAAAAAATTCTTTTAGCCACCCAAAACGCCATATTTGAACCTTGAGAGCCTAGAGGAAATAGTTCTCCTCCTCTAAAACATTGTACCAACCTATCTTCAGTGGGTTCTTCAATCTCAGTAAGTTTTTCTCTTTTTTATAGTTATATATATATATATATATATATTCAATTTCCAATTTTAATTGTTGTTGTTAAGTTTTTATGATTTAGGATTTGGGTGAAATTTTTTGGAGATTGTTGATATATGTTTTATTTTTACAACTTGAATTATTAATTAGCATATATGAATTTTGGTGTTTGGTATTTCTTGTTAGGATATCATGTCACATGATGATAATAGACTGGCAAAGAGAGGAAAAACTATTTATTCATTCTTCAAAAAAAGTGGCAACGATAATAAAGATACACCTTCTGCATCTAATGTTGATACTTCAATTCCTGAGGAACTTTCTGAACTCGAATCTCACGTAGTTCAACCTAAAGAGTTTGATATTGCTTCTTTAGAACGGGACCTTGGGAAATGCATTCCAATTTGTGAACACCCAATCAATCAACGTGATGAGATTCGAAGGGCTTATATCAAGTTGGGGCTTTATCAACCGAAACTTTTTGAGTATCCAAGGACTTTGAAGTTGGACAATGTGTTTGATTTGATATTTATTTATATTTTGTACTTTTTAATGTTATATTTGCTTGTAATGTGACTTCATTTGATTTATAAAATTTTATTTACATTTTTGTTTCAATAGAAAAAGGCTTATAATATATCTCCTAAAAATAAAAAAAAAATTTAGCCTACCCCTATAAAAATTCCTGGGTCCGCCATTGCATACCTTCACTGTAGGTATGTGCCAAGTCAACTATTTTCCACCCCATATTGAACGCTCAAACTACCTCCATTATAGACGCATGAATCTAACCGAAAAAAAAAAAGTTGAATACTTCATAGCAAACCTAACGGAAAAAAAGAGACTGTAACACAAGTAATTCAATCCTAATTTGGAATTTGTGAAAATCTTCATTAAGGAAGTAAAAAATCAGCAGAGATTGGGATGGAATGACCATGATTATAGGAGACAAGCAGATCTTTGGAAGGGGTCGGTTTAATTTGCCTTTTCTATTTAATGGCACTAGAAGTAAATATCATAAAAAGGGATGGACAAAGGCATTCCTTACGTGTCCATTGGATTGTTTGGTGGACTGCTATTGAGGAGCCAAAATTGATGTCCTTCATCCATTGTATCTGAATGAAAATGGACTCCGTAGATCGTAACTTCTTCTTTACAACTCCGATTTAAGCCCACTATGTGTCTACGAACTCGTTTCGACGCGCTCTATGCAATGGTACCATTCATTTCCCCAAAATCCTACCGGATTAAAAAGTGACCAAAATAACCCTATCCTCGAGGGCAAACTTGTAATTTCTTAATTAAATAAATTAAATAATTTAAATGGACAATAAAAATAGGGTCGGGGTGTCACAAGAGAGATGGTAGAATACATGATCATAGTATTCTATAATTTCTCGTTGAGGTAGTAGATAAATTGACCATCTCATATTTGCACGGGGCATAAATGCTACAGTTAATAGGCATGGTCCATTAATTTGCACTTGATTTTCATGAAAAACACTTTAATTTTGAGGCAGTGTATGTGACTTCATGAAAATAAAGGGAACCATGCAGTGAATTAAAGCTAAAGTTGATAAATACGTACGAGCAAGAGCCATGATAATCTCAAATTCTCATGTGACTTTGTTACTATATACGAGACTACATTCTTATACTCAACTTCCTCAATGCAGTTAAAGAAAATAAATTTCCTATACCAGATGGCTATGCAGCCTCTATTTGTTGAAGATTATTTTTGGTGTGTCAATAACAGCAAATAACAACCCAACATAATATTACAATTCTCATCCAAATAATAATACTTGAACAATTGGTAATAAACGTATTATAAGTCCTATAATTTGTTTAGATATTTTAAAGATCACATACACATGTCACGTGATGATTTTACTACACTTTAATTAGGAAGTATCATATAGAGATGTAATAATCTTTCATGGTTAATTGGTCACATTTTATGTATTTCATCAAATATGATGTTATGATTGGTCCATCAATGAGAATCAGAGCTTTAGCTAACCTTTAAAATAAAATAGGACATATCAGATATACTATAAATTTGTCAAAGTATAATGATAAAAGATAATGTGACAGCTTTTAACTTTAAGAATTCTTAGCTCACCACCAACAATATTTGTAGGCAATGTAAAAGTAAAGGAAGTGCAAGAAAATAAAAAATGAAAGGACTAAATGGAGTAAGATAATGATAGAAAGTCAAAGAATTTATATACAAAATTATTGTATAGAAAATTCATATGGGAGAATTGGTATAGAAATTTATTTAGAGTAAATTGCCACTACACCCCTGAATTAGGACATGAATCGAACTTAATTCTCCGAACTAAAAAGTTAGCCAATTTAGCACTTGAATTTATTAAAACAGCCGATTTAGCCCTTGCCGTTAGACTTTTCGAATTTCATCATCTTTTACGCCCAAAAAGTCAAAGCTAAAATATTTAAAAAATAGAAAAATGAAACAAAAGGGAGCACAGCCACCCCAACCCACCATCCTCACCTCCCCTTGCCACCATACCCACCCAAACCCAGCCACCACCCCCTCTCTTCCCTTCTTCCTCCCCAAAATTCCATTTAAGAAACACAATAACCACAACTCAAACCTTGCAAACAACACCATGGCTTCACCATCATAAGAACAAATCCACCCATTTGCCATTTGTCATGGCAGGGGGGGGCTAGGGCAGCTACTATCCACGTGAATAGTGGTTGCCATTGCAAAAAGCAATGTGTGTTTCCACCCGTTGCCATGGAAAAAGGGCAAATACTATTCAATTTTCGTTTTTTTTTTTTAAAAACCTAAACAATTAATTTGGATAATATTTTCGGATAAGATTTTTGGGTTCATACGTGTCAATATTTATTATAAAATTCATATCTCATAATCGGATAAAATTTTCGGATAAGATTTTCGGTTTCAATTTTCAAATTTCAGATAAGATTTTCACCCTCTAAAATTGCGCCACATGTCATCTCTATTTGCCTAAATTTTTCTATAAAACCATAGGCTCAGCTCATATCTCTCACACAACAAAACATCTTTCATGGTGCTCCACGCCCCTCTGGTTTCGATAGAAGAAGCCATAAGATGATAAATAAAAATACAATTTGAAAGTGAATAAAATGTTGAGTAAAAAGTAAATAATAGTAGAAGTAGAAGAAAATGTATGAGGATTTGGTGTTGAAAGTGAAAAGTCTTGGTAGGTATTTATAGAAAAAAATTCCATAATTTTTTGGTATTTTTTATAATTTTTTTCACAATTTTATAGCAAAAAAAAGAGGCCAGTTGTTGGATTGGAGGAGAGAAGGCGATCGGTGCGCCCAGACGACGACACATATATTCTAGCCGTTGGCACAGTGCATGGCTAACGTCAGCGCGCACGGTTCAAATTTTTTTAAGGGTTGACATCATGGCTGACGTTAACTCCCCCCTCGGGCTTCCGCTGGCCTAAGGCTAGCCCATCTTCGTGGGTCCCACCCCCAGCCCTGGCAAAAGTGGCCCGCTAGAACTTGCTTTTTGGCTTGGGCTACCCCCAACCCCGGGGTTGGGCTCACTGGAGTTGCTCTAAACACCCGAACCTATATAGCCAAAATTTAAACCAGAGATTGGATTCGTCGCGGGCTGCCAAGCCCCCAATCGAGCGTTCCTCAAACCAAATTAGTTTGAATCATGAAGCGGGTGCTTTTGGGTCTTATTGTTCTTGGCCAATGACGTCACATTTAGCTTCTAGGGTTTTGGAATTTGAGCCATGAACAAGGCAATAAGCTCTTTTTTATAACGAAAATTGGAATTTCAAATACCAGGGTGTGAAAAACATGCCCAAATACAAGAGAAGCAAGAGTTCACCTTTGAGAAACATGCCCAAATTCAAACTTGTTGGTAGCCACCTCCTCAAGGTGGAGATAAGAGAAATGGCTTAACGTGCTCTGTGCGAACCATTTTCCCCATTTTTTTTTCTTTCCATTTTTGTTCCATTTTTATATATTTTTAAATATTTTAGTTTTTAATAATAATATTAATAAAATCAAATAGAAAGTCATGTGAAGGATAAGTGACTTTTTGGAAAGAAAAACAAGAATGTAATTCATAAAATTCAACTGTAAGGGCTAAATTGGTTGTTTTAATAATTTTCAAATGCTAAATTGAATAAATTTTTAGTTTGGGGAGTTAAGTTCGATTAGGATCATAGTTTAAAACGGCTAAAAATCCACGTGTTGTCACATCCAAGATCGCTCCGCCGTAGCACGATATTATCCGCTTTGGGCCCCTTTCTCTGCCCTCACGGTTTTGTTTTTGGGAACTCACGAGCAACTTCCCAGTGGGTCACCCATTCTGAGATTGCTCTAGCCCCAACTCGCTTAACTTCGAAGTTCCCATGAATCCGAAGCCAGTGATCTTTCAAAAGGTCTCGTGCTAGATGGAGGTTAGCATGTACATATAAGGCACATCACCCCCTCTCCGTTGGTCGATGTGGGATGTTACAATCCACCCCCCTTAGGGGCCCGACGTCTTCGTCGGCACACTCGCACCACACGGCAGAGTGGCTCTGATACCAAATTGTCATATCCAGGATCGCTCCGCCGTAGCACAATATTGTCCGCTTTGGGCCCCTCTCTCTACCCTAACGGTTTTGTTTATGGGAACTTACGAGCAACTTCTCAGTGAGTCATCCATCTTGGGATCATAGTCTAAAATATCGATAATATTGATGAAATGTCGAGGATATTATCGTTTTTTCGGGTCACGGATATTTCGGAACGTATCTATACACATATCATATAAATATTGATAATATCGGACCAAATAAAAAACTCGAGTATAAATTTAAGGGCTATTGCAGTTAAAGGCCTTATAGTACTAACCACGGGCAGAACCACAATCACGACTAAGGTGGACTGCAGCAAGTAACTTTTGAAGGAAAAAACTATATCTATATTGACCAACAACAACAACTGCTTCCTTTTGGCCAGTTTTTTTGAAGAAAAAAAACATATACAGCCCACCATATGTGCTTCTTAAAAACTTTTTTAATATATATTTTTTCCGTTATTTTAAACCAATGAATGACATTCACATGTAGATTTTAAGCTAAAAATTTTAGCTAGTCCACCCATAAAAAAAAATTCGTAGTTCTGCTATTGGTACTAACAATGATAAAGACATAGTATTAATCTGTTGAATTGGTAAGGTATGAATATAGCTATGTCTTGTACGTACATGAAGACTTGTAAGTTGTAACTCACCGCAATATCCTCTTACACAAGAGTAGCATGAGTACTTGTTGATTCGTATATGTGGGACCTTTATTAATTTTGACCCGGCCGGGATTTCACACACACTTTTTACTAATTAATCTAACTAAGACGGGACAACTCCTTAACACCCCAGATTTGATTTTATTTGTTCTCTGTATCTTTCTGTCATTCTTCTACTTTCTTTAGCTTTTTTATTTCTTTTAACCAATTGTTTATATTATGTTCACACACACACACACATATATATGATCTCTTTAATAAATTTATTTGAAAGACCCCATATAAAACTAAATTCATATTGTATTTCAACAATATGAACATTGGATTTTTCAAGATTTCATCTCACATCATCTTTGAGAAAAAGAAAAAAAAAACTATAAGTTAAAACTGCTACCAATTCATCAAATGGTTAAAATGTTTTATGATTTAGGTGACCCTTTTTCATATATGGATCTTACAAAATTATAAAATGAAGAAATCGTAATGATGATATTTTTTTTTTAATATAATCCAAATTCATTTTTGAATACCAAATTCCATTCTTACCATCAACCATGGCCATAATGTAATTTGGAACTTGGGTTGGGTGCATGCCAAGTCCTCCCTCTCGCTCTCTCTCTCTCTCTCTCTCGTCAAAATGGAAAGGTGCCAAGTCAAGTCAGTACCAATTAAGTAAGCAGGACAGTTTCTTTGTTGCTGTTGCGGTGGCCAGCATCTAAAAGCTAAGCTAACTAGGTCATCGTCGTGGTACGATATATATAAGTTGCGTGATCTTAGTTTTGCTGTCCACTGCACAAATTGACAGCTTAACTGCGTGCATCCCATCCATGTAAAAAGCTCTGCAGATCAAGTTACTTTGAACCAACAAAGGACAGGGGAGAGACAACAACCACATCTCATATCTGCAATCAGATATATATATATTTTTATGCTCACCGACTGCTCCATAACCTAGCTCCTCCAATTCTCATTTTAATTTGTGTTCAGATTCAACTGCATGATTTATGTACTTAGCTCCTCCACACTAAAAAAGAAAGAGAAAGAAGAAAAGCATCAGTTATTAGTTAATAATTAGCTTCCCTTAAACCCGGACAGCAAGACTGCGAGATGCTTTGTCTGGAGTCTAAACTACAAACTAAGGAACATAACTGTCCGCCGGAAGAAAGGGATTAAAATACTGATTTGAATCCTAAGAGGAAAAAAGAAACATTAACTAGGAAGAATGATTAATGAAAGCCATGTGGGTGCAATGATAGATTGCTCAGAGAGTCTCTTGTTGTTCGGATTCCTACATGGTGGTGAGCCACCCTACGAGATTCTCCCCTACGATGTACTTGTTTAATGTTTTCAACATTTGAGGATATGTTTAATCACAAGAGGCAGCAAAACCTTGGTTCTTTTTTCAATTAAAAAATAACACAAATTATTATCAACTTATGACCATCTATCAATGTAAAATCTATATTCATAACCATAATAATCGACTGTGTAAGCATTGAAAGAATCAATAGTTGGAATTAAGTGTGATTTGTACACTTGGTTGTTCTATCTAAAGATGCTAGATAGAATAACCAAGTGGGATTATAGGGTATGTTACGTGGTTAATTTTGCTATCAAATTCTCGTGTGTGGAGATACTCACCTAATTCTCTTGCCCGATTATTTGTTCGTTTTGTTTTCATTTCTTTAATAATATCATACCGCTTGTTCTATATGATGAGCATATTTTATATTATATATTTAACCCTATTCTTAGTATATTTTGGTTAATATTTTGGAAGAATTTTGATACTTTGAATTATATTTTCAATATAGGACTTTCGACTTCCTCTGGAGCAAAACATAATCAAATGGACGAATTTTGGAGTAATTCCAGTTGGAGGACGTTCGTGAGTCACTTAGCTTGATCGTATCAAGATTTCAGATTTTTCTACCAAGTGGTTATTCTCTGGCAATAAAATAAAGGAGCAGTGCGCGGTGCTGGAATAGTGACGGTTTGGGCCTTTATTGCGTTTTGGAGCCCAAGATGACCTCAGATGGGTTCGTGGCCTTCTGGAGAAGTGTTCAGAACGTTTTTATCTTTAAAACAAGCTATCTTGGGCCGGTTTTGGAGGAGATTTGAGGCCAAAACGTGGCTGGGCAGATTGTGGACAGATTCTCCTAATCCAATTTGGATTTTATATCCTAGTATTATTTTATTTTAACCTAGTTTCCTTGTGGGGATTAGGAGCTGGGTTTTATGAGGTATTTAAGTTATTTTTCACAGAAATTTAGGACTTCTCTTTTGGCTTTTGAACGCGACTTTTGCTAGGGTTTTTGAAGAACTTCTACTTCAAGGTGTTTTTATTCTTATTTCATGGGAATGATATTTTCTTGGGTTTTAATTATGATTATGCGTAACTAACTCTCTTTGCTAGGGTGAAGTCCTTTGATTATCATTATGAGTATGCGTAACTAATCTTTTTGCTAGGGCGAGGCCATAAGCCTTAGCATGACTATGTAATTTTATTAATTTGCTTATGAATGGATGCATGTTTGCTTTGAATTATTAATCACTGCAATTAAAACTATCTATCTATTTTAATGACTGATCACCATTAGGATATTTAGACAAGTAATTTGATGCAATTTCTGTTGGAACATCACCCTGAAATTGAGGATGACTTCTTGTGGTTAGTAGTTGTAAGTTCACTTAAGACGAACATCACGCTCTTAAGGGTTGCATGGTTTTTCAAAGGGTTTTCACAAAGCTTAATGAGTCTTGCATGTTTATATTTGATCTGAACATCACA
>NW_018922442.1:265173-280784 GCF_002207925.1 Prunus avium
GCCTGATATGAGATCGCCCATTTCTTTATGTGTTTAGGAGCTTTGAAGCCCATTCCAGCGTGTACCACATTCAATCGATATACGAGGTGGGTGGGAGTTCGAAGAACCCTTGGAAACATCAAGTAAGAGTTCGAAGAACCCTGTTTTTCTGGTTTAGGAGTAGAATGTATTTTGGGTAATGAGTTGAGTTGATGCAATTGCATGTTTTTGGTTGCGAAATAGTTATACGTAGTGCAATTATTGACCTGACTATGTGCAATTGCATGAGATTTTCCAATTGTGTGTTTTGAAAAGAAAGTATGTTAGCAGATAGATTATAATGTAATTTTAGTTTGAATTTATGTTTCTCAGGCTTGGAGGGGTCTGCTAAGATGGACAGGGGTGTAGAGACTTCAAAGGGTGGTTGTAGTGATTCAGGGTATCTGGGTGGTTGTGAAAGCTCGAGTCAAGGGGAACCGGCAACAGCGAGTGTGAATATGTCTGTCGAACATCCGGTTAGTCAAAGTAGTGATGATAATGGTGTTGAAATTATTGTACCGAGGAAAGAAGATGTTATGGGGAAAGAGTTTAAAACGATAGAATTAGCGGAAGAATATTATATGAGTTATGCAAAGGGTATTGGATTTAGCGTGAGGAAAGACAAATTGATTCGTAATTTGGAAGGGAAAGTATGTAGGAGACGGTGGTGTTGTTCTAAAGAAGGTTTGAGAAATGAGAAGTTTAATGATCGATCGGATAGGATTCGGCAACCGAAGCCAATTACAAGAGAGAATTGTCCTGCCCATTTTTGGGTGGGTTATGAGAAGAAACGTGATACTTACGTCGTTACGAAATTTGAACCACATCACAATCATGAACTAGTTACTCCACTTGAATCGCCATATCCCCGATGTAACCGTGTTGTTCGAAATTCGGATTTAGCACAAGCAGTGGGAATGCGAAGAGCATTGGTTAGAACATGTCAAACATATGAGTATATGGTCGACCAATGTGGTGGGTATTTAAATGTTGGTTTTCAAATAAAGGATCTGTACAATAAGTTAGATGCATCACGCAGGGAAATTTTGCTCGACGGTGACACAGAAGCCGCACTCTCTTACTTGAAAGCGAAAGGAGCAATGGATCCAGAATTCTTTTGTAAGTTTAGTGTTGACGAGGAAAATAGGCTTGGTAATTTGTTTTGGAGGGACTCCACTTCACTTTTGGATTACATTGCCTATGGCGACGTCCTTATATTCGACAGCACATACAAAATAAATATCTATGACAAGCCCCTAGTGTTGTTTGTCGGTTCGAACAACTACTGTTCTACTGTAATGTTTGGTTGTGCATTATTGCATGACGAGACATTTGAAACTTACAAGTGGTTATTGGAAACCTCATGGCATCCATGAAAGATAAGAAGCCAATATCAATATTGACGGATGGCGATGAGGCGATGCGTAAAGCCATTGATGATGTGTTTCCCATGTCTAACCATCGGTTGTGCTCATGGCATGTGTCAAGGAATGCACAGACTAACTTGAAGGATGATGAATTGCTAAGAAATTTTCAGGCATGTCTTTGGGAACCATTTGCGTTGGACGAGTTTGAGAAGAAATGGGAGGTTTTGAGGGAAAGAGCGAGTACTCCAAAACAAAAAGAATGGTTAGAAATGATGTATGCAAAAAGAGACTCATGGGCTGAATCATGTCTTAGAGGAAAGTTTTTCGGTGGTATGTGCACCACTCAACGCGTGGAGTCCATGAACAAGTATGTCAAGGATTACTTGAGAAAAGGCGTGAAGTTGTTTGAATGTATTCCAGCAATTGATAGGGCTATGTTACGTCTTAGGAATACCACGGCGAAGGATGGTTTCAACGCAAAGTACTCAACACCAGTCCTTAAAACCGCATTGACAAAACTAGAGCAACAAGCTTATCTGATTTACACGCATAGGTGCTTTGTATTGGTACGTGAAGAGATCGAAGCTTGTTCAGCACTCATTCATGATAAGGTGATGTATAATTTTGGAGGTCGTGTATACGTATTGTCAAAATATGGTGAATCGCATAATAATTGGACTTGTGTTTACCACGGTGGGGAAAATATGCGGATAGAGTGTGGATGCCGGAAATATGAAAGTGAAGGGATCCCGTGTTGCCACCTGTTTTATGTAATGAAGTGCGAGCACCTTACGGAAATTCCTCCAACACTCATAATGAAGAGATGGACAAAGAGTGCCCAAAGTGATACATGTACAGAATGTTTCGACAAAGGCAAAGACACTACCAACGAAGGTGTAGAAATGGCGAGGTATGGAAGTTTAAGTGCTATGTCAAACAAAGTATGTTTTTATGCATCGAAGAGTGCAGATGGTTATGCCATGTTGAGAAATGAGTTTAGTAGATGGGAGGGAATTTGTGAAGGCTTACGGGAAAAGGAAGAAGAGACAAGTCTGAAATTGGGTAGTGCTAGGCAATGTCCTCCAAATATTGTCAAAGATCCAAAGATCGTTAGGACAAAAGGCACTCAAGCAAGCTAGGGTGGAACGCGTAAACGTCGACAATGTCATTTGTGTCGCGGATATGGACATACAAAGCGTAATTGCTCTCAAAGAAACTTGCATCCAAGTAGAATTGCAGGTGTGAATATCCGTTCAGGTAGTGAAAGCTATCAGTATAGTACTGAGAAAGTGCCGTCCCCGGACATTAGCTACAGTTATGCTAGTGAAATGGGTTCTCAATGCAAAGGCAACTATGTGGTTGATTTGTCCGGTTCTGATAGTTTTTCTACTGCAGACGGAACGGGTTCTACCCCCAACACTGACGATGGTTTCTCATTCGACAATGGTGAACTTATTTCCCTATCTACTGGTTCTACCCAAAACAATTGTAGTTTTGGAACTTGGTTTACATGTAACAATTAACATTAAATGTAGATTTAGTGATGGACAAGATGCTTTCATATGATTGATATATTATTGTTTTATGTATGTATTGTTGAGAAACTGTGTTATGACTTGTATGGGGTGCTTGGATGGAAGTTTTATGTAGGCGGCAGTGATCCGAAATACATAGCATCAGAAAGGGTAAGGGGCAATTATTTTTTCAATATTAGAATCGATAAAGACCAATTATCTGAAAATACTTGGTATTAGAAAATTGTTGGGCCGAAAAGTGCGAATTACATTCCAAAATATACCCAATTTCGTAAACCCTAATTGGTTATTCTTATTTTGAATCATATCCATAGGGTCATAATGAAATTGTTACTTGCTTTTGTTTGTGTTGGCTATATACCTTCATTAGCTTTGTGTTTACAGTCTTAAAGGTTTTGCACACAGCCGGTCCGAATTTGCATTGAAAACATGCAATTGCATGACAGTGACGCAATGCACGAGTGACTGTGCGCAAACGGAAATAAGAAATATGGATCCGATTTTGTTGTATAGGCAGCATTATACATATTTTTTTGACTATAAATAAGGTAGGGCGAAATGAACGGAAATACAGAGCATGAGAAACGGTTAGGGGCAATAATCCAAACATATTATATTGCAAAACGACCAATTATCGAAATTACCTAGTAATAGAAACTATCATGTAGCGCGAATCAAATTCCAAAATATCCCGAATTTCGTAAACCAAAATGTGATTAACCCTAATATTTAATAATAGACATAGGGTCATAATAAAGTGTTTACTTGCTTTTGTTTGTCTGTGCGCTATATATTAATTAGGTTTGTGTTTTTAAGCTATATTTAGTTTGCCCACAGCCGGTCTCCATTTGCATTGCAAACATGCAATTGCATGATAGTGCTGCAATGCAAGAGTGACTGTGCGCAAACCTCTAATAACGAAAATTGGATAATATTTTATTGTACATGCATAATTAGACCGAATTTTTTGTACTATAAATCGAAGGCCAAAATGAACCGAAATACAGAGCATGAGAAATTGTAAGGGGCTATTTCCGAACATATTATATTACAAAACGAGCAAGTATCGAAATGACCTAGTAATAGCCATTGTCCCATAGCTCAAGAGGCTCATATTACAAAAAATCTTGAATTTCGTTAACCAAATTGTGAATAGCCCTAATATTTAATAATAGACATAGGGTCATAATAAAGTATTTACTTGCTTTTCTTTGTATTTGGCTATACATTATTTAGGTTTGCGTTTTTAAGCTATGTTTAGTTTGCCCACAGACGGTCTACAGTTGCATTGCAAACATGCAATTGCATGACGGTGATACAATGCAATAGTGACTGTGCGCAAACCCCTAATAACGAAAATTGGATAATATGTTGTTGTACAGGCATAATTAGACCTATTTTTAACTATAAATCGAAGGGCGAAAGGAACCGAAATACAGAGTATGAGAAACGGTAAGAGGCAATAAAGTGAACATATTATATTACAAAATGGACCAATGATCCCAAAAATTTAATCGTATCCATAATTTACATGGTTTTCTTTATCTTTCGAGTTCGTGAATAAACACTTTTATCACCTTTGCGTTTTTGGTTTGTGGGGTGTTGTTCTGCATCCGGATTACCCTTAGCTGCGGCCCCGTCCTCATCCTCATCCTCATCCTCATCCTCATTCTCATCTTCTTTCTCTTCAACCCAAGCTTCGTCTTCATTCTCCTCTTCATCTTCCTCTTCTTCTTCCTGTTCTTCTTCATCTTCCTCTTCATCTTCTTCTTCCTCTTCTTCTTCCTCTTCTTCCTGTGCTTCTTCATCTTCCTCTTCCTCTTCATCTTCTTCTTCCTCTTCTTCCTCTTCTTCTTCCTCTTCCTCTTCCTCTTCCTCATCTTCTTCATGCTCTTCTGGTACCACAATTTTGGTCTTTCCTTTTCTAACTATGTCATGTTTACATTTTCTGCGATACTCCTATATACAGCGAAACATTGACATATATAAATAATAAATTTTGTTCAATTTTGTTGTGCACACGAGTGATGATGGTTTGCATTGCAGAATGTAACATATGATTTAAAATTGCAAAATTGAACATCTTCTAAATCGAATGGGGCAATGGAGGTAACAAACTTACATGTTCTGCATCATCAGCTAAGACGTCTTTACTAATACCCGAACTTGCAATGGTTGTCCCCGTGGTGTTCTTCAATATCTCCTATTACAAGATAACATCGATCATGTTCATTCTTGGTATGTTATGTCAATATAACATCGGTGATGTTTGTTAATTTTCTGAAATCACTACGAAATGAAGCTGAACTGACTTACAATCTCTTGCCGCAGGCGCCTGATCTCTATGCTTGCTTCCAATGAAGTTGAAAATAGTAGGGCATTCAAGCCAGCATTCAGCTCCAAAATCTCGGTTGCATCTTTAGCAGTTATCTACATTCAGGCACATGCGATTACAACAATCACCACTGGAAGGCATCAATTATGAATAAATTATGCAATGGAAACTACTTACATGCGTTACACCAGCAGGTAATGGTAGATCAGGGCTATCTTGTCCACGGGGTATCCGCACAAGTTGACTTCCATTATCGGCGGCCCAGCTTGGTATTCGCACTGACCATGGCTGAGGAGAGATGTTTCCTAGTCTTATATTGCCACCTTCAGGAGTTCTATGTTCTCCTTCCTGTGGAATTTAGGTATCATTGGATCATATTTGAAAAATTATATCAATTTAAAGCATGAAGTGTAAGTTCAATGAGGCGTGTTCAGTGTAGAACGTACCCCTTCACGTAAGTCCTCATAATGACGATACCTTATGTACGCATCTCTGTACTGGGCATAGTTTGATGAATTTGCAAGCCATTCTGAAGCTGGGTACCCATTAAGTGCTTCCTCGACTTCTAACTCATCAGTGAGTTTATAATCGGAAAGCATTGTCCTCAGTGGAATTTTGGGTACTTGAGGTTTTGTGGTGCATAAGCTTTGCATTGCCACTCGCTCTCCCAAAAACCAGGCAGACCCAGCTGGTCCCTCCAGTAGGATTCGTTTGCGGGTTGTTGGCACGGTGTTTTTGACTTCTTCCGGCATCTCAGATTCATTGGTCACCCATGGGTTCCAATTTACCTGCAATACACATTGGTTACCTTTGCGTATGATACTTTTTTTTGGTAATAAACAAGGCTATGCTCAAGAGTCAAGGCTTTATACATGATCATTTGTTAGATGTCGCATCATCACTCTAAAATGTACCAACTGATTGTGTAAGTCTCGCTTTGCTTTTGCACCTAACCACCTCAATGCTCGGGGCCATGTGTTCACGGTCCCACTGGGCCTTGCTAAAGCAAACGGCTTGAGGTACTCACAAGCCCATACCTACACAAAACAAGTTTACAACTTAGCAATTTAAGCAAATAAGTGTGTTGCACTTTGGGGACATTCAATTCGATAACACTTACCTCCCATGCCCTCCAATACCCGCCCATGCTTGAGGACCTCCCCCTAGAACAAGAATCCATTGATCTATACAAGCAAGCCAAAGCCGCACCGCCCCAGTCGTAATTACCAATGTCTGAGACTATTTCCAGACTGGGGGCATAGTGCATACTCACGTATTGGCTCTTATCATTTAGGAATGAGGAGCCAATCAAGCACAGTATAAATGCCCTTGCAATTTGGTCAGCTTCTTTATCATCTTTCGAAGTCTTATTCCAATAAGGGGCAGAAAGTCTTTCATATGGCACTCTTCTTTCGCCAGCCAGTAGGTCTGCAATTGGTTTCCCAAATAATTTAACCAGTTTGTTCTTATTTTTGTAAATCTCCAAGTTGTACTTTAATCGCTTTCCACCAACACGCAATCCTGTGATTGCCGCGAAGTCCGTGGGGGTCATCGTCATCTCTCCAACTTCATCGAAGTGGAATGTGTGGGTAGTGTCCCACCATCTCTCAGCTAAGGCCACAAGTAATGGCCTATCCCTTTTCTTTCCATGGCCCAATATTGACAAAAAGGGCAAAAATCCAGCTTCTTTGACCTTCGCTTTCACAGTGTCGTGCATTGCTGTGTTATACCATGCAGCACACTTGTCGTTGTTTCCACACCCTCTTATTTGTTTTAAAGTAAGCTGCATAAAACACAAAGGGTTTAGTTATCTTAGTTTGATTGTCACCCACTGAATTACAAATTAGGTAAATTAAACTGAGAAATGCGAATTGTAAAATAAAAACTACTTACCTTGAAGGAGAGATGTTCCTCCAATTCCATGTGAAGCAAGGGTGAAGAAGGATTTCGGTCACATGGTACGAACACGCATACACTGAATACCCCACTACCCATAGGACCCGAGATGCGTTTTGCTGGCTTCCGTTTATTCGAGCTTGAGGTGGTGACTGAAGAGTTAGTTTGCGTAGGTTTCTTCATGCTGTTTCGTGGTCAGGAACCTCGATGACATGCTTCAACTTTGTCGGACTTGTTCTTGGTCCTCATTGTCGCTTGGGTCATCGTCCTTGAACTTATATACAGTAACAATATTAGAGATAAACGGGGTTGGACATATATAATATGATTGCTTCATCCCAATATATGATTCATGACTAAATGGAATTCAAAAACAGAGAGAAAAACAGCAATTACAAACATCAGACAAAAAGTTTCAAGTGGGAGCTTGATATAATAATTAGGTTCGATTCTGCCAGCAATTTTCCTCAACTTTAACTCAGAAAATCATAAATTAAAAGCATACGAATTTCTGGGAAATCAAATGAGAAAGAGAAAGAGATGGCTCACTTGAAGAATACCTAAGAGAGAGAGAGAGAATTGCTGGTGGAATTTGCCGCTGCTGTTGCCGCTGGTGGTGCTGGTGCTGGTGCTGGAAGCTTCGATTGCTGCCGCTGGAGGACACAAATTGGTCAGACAGATTGCAACAAATTAACAGATTGCACCTTGAGGAAATTGAAGAAAAATCACCCTCATCCAAACTGATTATCAAAGGAAAAAAAAAACTAAAAAATTAACAAACAGCAAAAGAAAAAATAATAACATAAAGTGATGATTAACAGATGATTAAAACAAAGGGATTCAGAGAAGTGGGGATTGCAGAGAAGGGGAGAAAATAAGATTAAAGAAAACCCAAGAACACAAACGCTCTAATCTCAACTCCCACACTGTTTTTTTGCTTTTTATTTTTGCTGTGAATATATCCAAACATATGCAGAAATCAAAACATAAATACCCAAACAGATGCAAAACCCTATCACAGAATCAAAGAGGAACTGAGAAAGAGAGAGAGAAACACAGTACCAGAGAGAGAGACTGATCGGTTCATAATTGTATATCATTTTGTACCTGTGGCCTCTAAGGAGGAGTAATAGTATACAGCCCCACAGTACTGTGTTTGGTCTTGGGTGAAAAATCAATTGGGTTTGGGCTTGCGCGATAGAGTTACAAAATGAATTCGGATTAGGCTGTGGGGTACAATTCAATTGGGTTTGGGTTTTCAGTTTGAATTGGAATTGGGCTTTACGGTTAAAAATTAATTGGCTTTGGGTTTTAGGGTGAAACTTATTTTGGGTTGGGCTTTATGGTTAAACTTGAATTGGGTTGGGCTTTATGGTTAAACTTGAATTGGGTTGGGCTTTAGGGTTATATGAATTCGGTATGGGCTTTAGGGTGAAAATTCAAGAGTTTACGATTTATGGATTAGGGTTTACGGTTAAAATTTAATTGGGTTGGGCTTCAATGTTAAAATTGAATTTGGGTTTGGGCTTTACGGTTATAATTCAACTGTTTAGGGTTTAAGGTTTATAGTATTAGGCTTTAGGGTTAAAATTCAATTGTTTAGGCTTTAGGGTTTGTGGTTTAGGCTTAAAGGTTACAATGAA
Source organism: Prunus avium (assembly GCF_002207925.1). The sequence goes on from NW_018922442.1 coordinate 273,968, forward strand.
TTGGGTCGGGCTTTAGGTTGAAAATAATATTGGGTTGGCCTTTACGGTTAAAATTGAATTGGGTTTGGGCTTAAGGGATCGTATTAATTGGGGTTGGGCTTTAGGGTTAAAATTCAAGGGTTTAGGTTTTAGGGTTTGTGGTTTAGACTTCAAGGTTCAAAATGAATTTGGTTGGGTTTTAGGGTTAAAATTCAAGCGTTTAGGTTTTAGGGTTTGTGGTTTAGACTTCAAGGTTCAAAATGAATTTGGTTGGGCAAACAAAGGGTTAAAATAATATTGGGTTGGGCTTTACGGTTTAAATTGAAGTGGGTTTGGGCTTTAGGGATCGTATGAATTGGGGTTGGGCTTTAGGGTTTGTGGTTTAGACTTCAAGGTTCAAAATGAATTGGGTTGGGCTTTAGGGTTAAAATTATATTGGTTTAGGCTTTAGGGTTTAGGAGTTACGGTTAAAATTGAATTGGGTTGGGCTTTAGGGTTAAAATTGTATTGGGTTTGGGCTTTAGGGTTCAAAGTATGGTTTATGTTTAAAATTGTGGGGTCATTCAGGTTATACACTGTCCCCAAGCTTGGGTTTTAATATTTGTAACTGTTTCAATTAGTATGTAATTGTTATATATATATTTTTAAAATACCAATACTTTTACAAATACTTAGAATTTCGAATGTCCATTATTTAGGAAAAATATTTATTTCATTTTGTTTTTGTTGGAAAAACTCTATGAAATGTTTTTTTGCATATAAAAAAAACAGGTTATTTGAGGGAAGTATTTGTTTTAATTTTCAAATGTTTAGATAAATAAATTTGTTAAGGAGTTTATTCCAAATGGACAATTTGACCCCTACATGTTTCTATAAAACAACCTCTCATGTCCAACCAAATTTAGATCATCTTTATCATACACACTCTAGCTTATCTATCTTCACCAAAAATATGGAAAAAAATCAGTGTGGTGTGAAGAAAGGGTTTAGGGGTGATGTACCCAATAATGTGAAACTCACTAGACGTGGTTCGTTTAGTGGTGCGAACAACGCCATTAAACAAGCCTCTGGAAGTGAACAAGTGAAGGAGTCGGTTCCCGTGGTGCGTTCTGTGCCAGAAATAATGGCACGATTATGTCCTCCGACGGAAAATAGTCCGCCACCTGCTCATCCAGTCGACCCACCTCCGCCAATTATTGAGCCCTACTTGTACTCAACTGTGTCGGAGTAAGAGGACCAGGAACCCCTTACGTGTATGATGAGTTCGTAGTGGTCATATAAGTTAGTATCTTACCGTATTTGTTGTTGGTTGCTGCGCAATTTCCTACAGTTGTATTGTCATATGTTTTCACCTTATGTTCATACCTACGTTCGCCTTTATTCTAAATGCAAACAATGTTTTTTGCATGCAAACACATACAATTGCATGTGAGACAGACAACCTGCATATAATAATATGCAATTGCAGTCATCGGATGCAGTTCAGAGCTACCTGTGCACAATTCCAAAATTCGTAAAACAGGTGGTTATAATTTACACTTTCAACGTACAAACATAAATTTGAACAGGCCAAACAGTAATCAACATAGCACAATACTCAAAAGGTTAACATAACATGTTATTTTTGGATCACACTTTAAAATTGCAAACATGACAATTTTAAACGAAAACATTACAACCCTCTAATCCCTGAACTTGTAGTTCTCATCATCCGAGTCATCCGTGGACTGCCATTTTTCAACTTCCTCCCAATGCGTAATGAGTTTGTTAGTGTAGCAATCCCTGCACCATTCCGTCAATTGAGGGCTGCACTTGCAAACAAGGGGAGATGGTGGCTTTGGAGGCGAGGGAGTCGGAGACCGGTAAACTTGAACATTGTCTGAATTTACAGAAAAAAGATCCTTGCAAAGTCCACATGGACGCAAATCGTGCGAAACATGGTTACAGAAGTTAGGCGTAATATGAACTTTTGGATCATTTGGATCCCAAGCTTGCTGTTTTGGGTTTTTGACAACGTCAGGTTGGTTTGAAGAAGAAGCCATGCATTTGTAATGGATAGAGTAATAGAGGCAGTTAATCAATTGCCCCCTTTATAGAACAATGGAGGGTTGAAAATGATATCTAATGTTCTCATCAAACGATTACAATTATTTACCAAAACCACGAAACTGTGTAAACAAACGGGGTGTTAGTTCAAAGAGAACAAAATTCGTTGAGGACCGTTGCCCGTTCGCCGAAAAAATGTTCCCAACCAACTTACATAAATTCAAACAAATTGGGTATTTATGCAAGCAAACGCAATGACTGTGTTCGTTTGGTAAAGTTTCCTGTTCCCAGGAAAAATGACCCAACCAACATACGTTTTCAAACAAACGGGATATTTGTTCAAAGGAACGCAAGGGGGTGCGTTCATTCAGAAATAATCAACGTTCCCTGGAAAAGTCAACTTACTATTTCAAACAAACGAGATATTTGTTCAAGGGAACGCAAGGGGTGTATTCGCTTAGTAAAGTTTCCCGTTTCCCGGAAAAATGTCTCCAACCAACTTACTTTGTCAAATAAACGGGGTATTTATTCAAGGGAACGCAAGGGATGTGTTCGTTCAGTAAAGTTTCCCGTTTCCCTGAGAAAGTCCCCAACTAACTTAATTTTTCAAACAAAGGGGGTATTTGTGCAAGCGAACGCATGAGGTGTGTTCGTTCAGTAAAGTTTTCCGTTCCACTGAAAAATGTTCCCAACTAACTTACTTTTTCAAACAAACAGGGTATTTGTTCAAGAGAACGCATGGGGTTTGTTCATTCAGTAAAGGTCCCGTTCCCCGGAAAAATGTCCTCAACCAACTGACTTTTTGAAACCAACGGTGTATTTGTTCAAGGGAACGCATGGGGTGTGTTCGTGCAGTAAAGTTTTCCGTTCCCCGGAAAAAAGTTCCCAACCAACTTACTTTTTTAAATAAACGGGGTATTTGTTCAAGGGAACACAATGGATGTATTCGTTCAGTAAAGTTTCTCATTCCCCTGAGAAAGTCCCCAACCAACTTACTTTTTCAAACAAACGGGGTATTTGTGCAACCGAACGCATTGCGTTCATTCAGAAATAATCGACGTTCCCCGGAAAAGTCAACTTACTATTTCAAACAAACGAGATATTTATTCAAGGGAACGCAAGGGGTGTATTAGCTTAGTAAAGTTTCCCGTTTCCCGGAAAAATGTCTCCAACCAACTTACTTTGTCAAATAAACGGGGTATTTATTCAAGAGAACGCAAGGGATGTGTTCGTTCAGTAAAGTTTCCCGTTTCCCTGAGAAAGTCCCCAACTAACTTAATTTTTCAAACAAAGGGGGTATTTGTGCAAGCGAACGCATGAGGTGTGTTCGTTCAGTAAAGTTTCTAGTAGAGAGCTTTGTTCAGAAAAACCAAGGTGAGAGCAAGAGAGTTCTCTAAGTGTATCAAGGTGTTGAGCAAGGGTGTGAGAGAAACAGATTGTGAGGGTAGTGTTCTAAGGGGGTTTCTTTTGTAAACCAAAGTTGTATCCTATCTTCATTAGTGAAATTTCTCAAGGTGATCACCAAAGAGGATGTAGGCAATTTGCTGAACCTCTATAAACACTTGTGTCATTTGTGCTTGGTTAATTTCTGTGTGTGTGTGTAAGACTCATCCATCATTGAGTTCTTTGTCCAAAGTCCATCAACAACAAGATCTTAAAAGGGCAGTGAGTTAGTCATTAATTCACAACAAGTTTCCCGTTCCCCGGAAAAATCACCACAACCAACTTACTTTTTAAAACAAACGTGGTATGTGTTCAAGCAAACGCATGGGTTGTGATCGTTCAGTAAAGTTTCCCGTTCCTCGGAAAAATGTCCCCAACCAATTTACTTTTTCAAACCAACGGTGTATTTGTTCAAGGAAACGCAGGGAGTGTGTTCTTTCAGCAAAGTTTCCCGTTCCCCGAAAAAATCACCACAACCAACTTACTTTTTAAAACAAACGCGGTATGTCTTCAAGCGAACGCATGAGGTGTGTTCGTTCAGTAAAGTTTCCCGTTCCCCGGAACAATGTCCCCAACCAACATACTTTTTCAAACTAACGGTGTATTTGTTCAATGGAACACAGGGGGTGTCCGTTCAGTAAAGTTTTCCGTTCCTCCGAAATATGGCCCCAACTAACTTACTTTTTGAAACAAACGAGGTATTTGTTCAAGGGAACGCAAGGGGTGTGTTCGTTCAGTAAGGTCTCCCGTTCCTCGGAAAAATGGCCCCGACTAACTTACTTTTTGAAACAAACGGGGTATTTGTTCAATTGAATGCAAGGAGTGCGTTCATTCAGAAAAGTTGCCCATTCACCCAATAAATGACCCCAACCAACTTACTTTTTCAAACAAACGGAGAGTTTGTTCACACAAATGCAAGGTTGTGCGTTCATTGGGGAAATTTTCCTGTTCGCCGAAAATATGTCCCCAACCAACTTACTTTTTCATATAAACGGACTGTATGTTCAACCGAACGCATGGGAGTGCGTTCGTTCAGAAACATTCGATGTTCCTCCGGAAAAGGATTATTTAACTACAAAGTACCAACTACCAACTACCAACTACATTCCAATGATTATTTAAGTTCAGTTACTTCCTATAACAGACACTACATTTCAACGCAAGACATTCCAACTCTTTAACTAATACAATTACTCATACTTTCACTCTTAGGTATTGCACAAAATCTGAAAGAGGAAAAAGAAAACCCAAACAATATGTCACATTCAATGGTTGGTAGCACAAGAGGCTCTTGCACTCCTAAGAACAAGAGGGTGGGTGATGATGATGGTGATGACGATTGTTCGAATTTTGTCCGCGAACGAGTGAAACGAGCCCATGATGTCACCAAGCCTCCCACTGAGGCTAGTAACAACATATTTCGTGAAGGAGATTCAGTGACCAAGTACCACATTTACAATGGCGGGATTGAGATTGGCTTTGAGATGTTTAGGAAATACGCTCAACTTGTTGATGCTGGTTCAACTAAATGGGACAATAGCGAGGTATACGAAGCAATAGCTATTTTGGAGAAGCGAGCTCCGTGAAGCATCGGTATTTTAAGATTTGCATTGTGGTATTTGTCATAGAATCAGAAGTAATTTTAGATGTTATAATTTCGGCCGTAAGATCGGATGTTATATGTTATAATTGGTATGGTAGAATAGTTTGAGGGTTTAATTTTGTAACAAAAAGTAACAAAAAAACCCCTAAATATGATTAGTGTCCTTTATTATCGATGAACTAGGAACTCCTATTTCGTAAATGATGTCTGGGCCCCAGATATGCTGTAATGTTCCCATTACAGCAACCAAAAAACTGATGTGTGCAATCTATTATACGAAATATATAACGTGCAATTGGCCGTCATGTAATGCAATTGTATATGATATATTGCAAAAACAACGTCCCTGTACGCAAAAAGGGATAAGTACATGCAATTGGGCTACCTTAACCATCAACCCAATGTGCATGCAGTTTCAGTAAATGTAATTACATTTGTGTTTGGGCCTTTCTAGGGGTGAAATGTTTCGATGTCATGCAGAAAACAAAAAATGCATTTGTAAGCAAATAATGGAATTCAATTACTTGACATGCAACACTCATGTCATGCAATTGCACTTGGTGTATTACAAAAGAACCCCGACTGTGCGCAAATAGGGATATGTACATGCAATAACACCTACTTTCTAAACTGTAATCCCTTATGACCTACTGTCAAACTTTCTACTTGGCTTGGGAGCGTGTCATTGGCTTCCTTGCAATGGGATGATGAGGGATGAAGGGACCAAGTTCGGCCAACTTGTTAAGGTCTTCGTCAACTACTCTTCGAGCGGACTCGGTTACTTCCTTTAAACGCCTATTTTTTGGGTTCTTCACCAATGATAGTGCAACACGAACCCGCTCACTTGCATGTTGAAACTGCAAATAAAAAACAACTTGTCACAGAAATGATTAACAAAAATATTTGACATAGAACACAAAACTATGAAACGATATATAGGCCGACTCACTTCATTTGAACCGTGTGATGTGCATTCAGTGTCTTCTAGCCAATTCATGACGAAGATACCACAATCACATCCATTCAGTTGTTTGCGGGCCTTGTCAGTTCGCACAATGTTGAATTTTGCAAACAGCCAGCCCTTTTCAAAATCTTTGACAATCTCATCATTGTAAATATGGTCCAAAACTTTAATCTACAACACAATCAACTCAAATCAATTCTTAGTCGGGATGTTAGGAGAATAAAAATACTAACCAAAATTAGGTCAATTAAACTTACAATTCGTTCCGCTTGTTGATAACGAGCTGCGCTGTATTTAGGACCGGTGAGGCTATCCCATATTTCAACCTTTTTTTCACCAATAAGCACGACTAGCAAATACCAATGACTCCCGATTCGATCCATAATGGGGATGAACATCTAGGAGCACAATGACTTGCTTAGAAAAACATGCGTATACAAAAGCTAGCTCAAGATTTTGCAAAAAACAACTTAAATTCATACCTTCTCGCACTTCTTAAGGCCTACGGTGAACCGGTTTGAGTTTTCCCGTCTCAATCTGACACCCAATTCAAAAGGTTTACCATCACTTGTATCATTAACTTTATCCTACATTGACATATAGTGTAAGCTTAAATTCATTTACTAAATCACAACCTATAACACTTTGAAAAATATGAATGCGTACCGATACATATGTGGGGAAGTACCAATTCCTTGAGCCATTTTCTTGTAGAATACACTTGTGCGTTCATTACTCCATCATTAATCCACATTTCGGGCCTCAAGCACATTAACTCACCT
>NW_018922444.1:0-32876 GCF_002207925.1 Prunus avium
CATTGACCGGTATCTTATAATCTGTATGTCCCTTGTTGATATGCTTGCAGCTGAGTTTATGAACCCAAAAATACAGAACAATGGAAGGCTTCAAGCTGGGGGCCAATATATCTATTCCTTTAAAGCTTGTTGCATGTCTATGATAGCCAAATGGGCTTAAACTAGGCATCTAGTAAGCTCAGAATAATTATTTCTTTTCTTTTTCACCATTTGCTTGGTTCTTTTTCTGAAGTTTTGTGTTAGTTGTTGCGTAGATACAGCTGCACCAAAATGGATTCAGTTGCATCCTCAACTTGTGATACTCGCAAGTGCACGAGCCGTGTACACAAAATTTGAAGTTTTGAGAGTGAGAGAAGATTTGAAGGGGGTGATACTTAATTACCACTCTGTATAGGAGGGATATTGGCAATCATGAAAAGTTTGTGTGGAAGTTTGTTATACTTACCACCTAGTTTTGGGAGGGCACACTAGTGATGAAGGCCAAAATGATGGTTACAAAAGAAAAAGAGAGTGATCCATTAACTTTTGAAAGTCAATGTATCAGAAAGCCAGGATTGTCCAATTTAAAATATCCCAATAGCCAGACACACAGCAAATTATTTATTTATTTATTTGTGATTGTGTAGCATCAAAATCTGCATTACTTTATTAATAGGATTCCATGTACATATAATATTTCAATAACTTGCTTTTCCTTATTTTAAATTAAAATCTTTCTTGATACTATTCTTTTCTTGCTGGTGGTGCTCAATGAGTGATTGAAGTTTTATTGCTTATTTTTGTCCCTCTGTTATGCTGCTTGCTTCTTTGGCTTTGATGCTAAATGATCCCAAACTGAAAAGGAAACCAATCTGTCAGACAAAAGCAGAGAAACACAATGCAGGGTTAAGAGCCAAAGAACTTACAACCCAAAAGCACTTCTCAGACACCTTTAGCAAAACAAAACAAACAGATACTCCAAACATGCCTTATAAGACTCTCAAGCTTGCAAGAATATAGACCTGAAATGATACACTATTGGGAGGAAATTTCTATATCAGTATCAAAAGCAAGGTGTTTAAGAGCCAGCAATGTCAAGGACCATCTCAATCCTGCATGTCAATGCAGCTTAGATTTTTGTAATGGTTAGAAATAGATGAGATTCATAGAACAAATCTATTTATTTTATTACTGTAAGCTATTGTAAGATTACATTTTATTACTATTGATGGAAAATAGAGCACAATATTTAATTAAGTGGGAACAGATGGTCCAATCACTGAGATTTGGGGACCAAAGAAACAGTGTTGCTAACTGCTAAGTAAAGAAAAGCAACATCTCAGAATCGGAGATGGCCAGGATTCTTCAAGAAAGAAATAGCAAACAGAGTGATAAACTTGGAAAAGTTTTTGTTATCTTGTTTTTACTCAAGAAAATTCATTATTTTCGACGTTAAGTTGACAATATCATCCAAGAAGTGTTGCAAACCTTTGCTGCAAAAACTTAATACTAAGAAAGCTATGTGAAGAAAGCGAGGAGCAAAGCAATGTAAATGTTTACTTCTGATCTGCTGAATTGTGATTCTCACCTCACTACATGAATAAGCCATGTGAAGAAAGCCAGTAGCAAAGCAATGTAAATGGTTACTTCTTGTCCAATTTAAAATATCCCAATTGCCAGACACTGCAGAATACAGCAATCTTCTTTGTTTTTTCTAATGATTAAATCTTATTGTAGTCAAATCCAAAGAATTGATTTTAAATTAATTTATTTGCATGACTATTAATAGGATTCCATGTACTAATCTTGACATTCCCACTTTCCATTCCAGCTGTGCTCAACCTTTTTGTTTGTTTGACAATTCATGTTGCTTTCCTTTTTCCTTTTTTTTTAATTAAAAAAGATACTATTCTTCTTGGTAAACTGGGAAGTCAGGAATTGGAAGCCCAGAAAAGATATGCAGATGTTCCTAAATTTGAAGAGTACACAAAATTTGAAGTTTGAGAGTGAGAGAAGATTTGAAGGGGGTGATACTTAATTATCACTGTATATAGGAGGGATATTGGCAATCATGAAAAGTTTGTGTGGGAGTTCGTTATACTTACCACCTAGTTTTGGGAGGGCGCACTTGTGATGAAGGCCAAGATGATGGTTACAAAAGAAAAGGAGAGTGCTCGATTAACTTTGGAAAGTCACCAATTATGTCCTTTTTGTTAGATCAGAAAATCATCTGCTGAGTTTTTTATTTTTATTTTTTTCTGGCTTGTCCACCAGGCAATTGTGTAGTCAAATCCAATGAATTCATTTTATATTATTTGATTATAAGTTATTTCCTAGCTAGTAGTACCATGAATGTTGTCCACAAACTACACCATAAATCTTGACATTTCCACTTTCTGCATTAATTTATTAATAGGATTCCATGCACATATAATATTTTAATAATATTGATGTTGCTTTTTCTTATTTTAAATATAAAAAAATCCATTTCTTGATACTATTGAGTGATTGAAGTTTTATTACTGCCTTTTGTCCCTCTTTTATGCTACTTGCTTCTTTGGCTTTGATGCTAAATGATCCCAAACTGAAAAGGAAACCAATCTGTCTAACAAAAGCAGAGAAACACAATGCAGGGTTAAGAGCCAAAGAACTTACAACCCAAAAGCACTTCTCAGACACCTTTAGCAAAACAAAACAAACAGATACTCCAAACATGCCTTATAAGCTTGCAAGAATATAGACCTGAAATGATACACTATTGGGAGGAAATTTCTATATCAGTATCAAAAGCAAGGTGCCAGCAATGTCAAGGACCATCTCAATCCTGCATGTCAATGCAGCTTAGATTTTTGTAATGGTTAGAAATAGATGAGATTCATAGAACAAATCTATTTATTTTATTACTGTAAGCTATTGTAAGATTACATTTGATTACTGTTGATGGAAAAGAGAGCACAATATTTAATTAAGTGGGAACAGACCAAAGTATCAAAGGGCTGGACACTTGGAATCTTGGTGCAGCCTGCTGGAAACTTTGGAAACCTTTGCTTCGTTCTTGAGTGGGCCTTCTTGAAGACTATTATATTAATGGGCCAATGGTTATAGGCTATATGAAATATATAATCTATATAATAAATCAAAACTCACATCAAATTTGATTGCGCAGTTTAGAATATCGCTGGGTTGTAAGAATGATTCATGAGTCAGAGAGATTGTGATGGGAAGAGAGGAGGTAGATGAAGCCGAAATATCAATGTAAGCAAGTTAAAGAAACAGCGCCGCTAACTGCTAACTGCTAAGTAAAGAAAAGCAACATCTCAGAATCTGAGATGGCCAGGATTCTTCAAGAAAGAAATAGCAAACAGAGTGATAAATTACCTTCATAAACTTGGAAAAGTTTTTGTTATCTTGTTTTTACTCGAGAAAAGTTACAGCAGTTGATTCTTGTAAAATTCATTATTTTCAACGTTAAGTTGACGATATCATCCAAGAAGTGTTGCAAACCTTTGCTGCAAAAACTTAATACTAAGAAAGCTATGTGAAGAAAGTCAGAAGCAAAGCAATGTAAATGTTTACTTCTTGTAATTTAAAATATCCCAATTGCCAGACACTGCAGAATACAGCAATCTGTCAAATTAGGAAGAAATATTGAAGGTTGAGTAGAGATAATGGAGAGTGTAGAGAAATTTGGAAGCTATGCATATTTTCTGATTTCAACTTATATTCATTCTATTACACATCAAAACATATATACATGTAATAACCCTAAAACATTCCATGAAACATTCCCTAAGACAAGGATTACATTGCTCAAGAAAAGTATTCCCTAAAACAAGGAATGAGACAAGTGCCATGAGACAAGGGTTGTCTTGTGTTTCATGTCTTTGTGTTTCACAAGGTGACACTCACACAAGATGCCAATATTGCTAACACTCCCCCTCAAGTTGGTGCATAGATATCACCAATGCCCAACTTGATCAGTGAGTTGTGGAATACTCTGCTAGAAACTGCTTTTGTCAAAATATCGGCCAGTTGGTCTTCGGACTTGACAAACGGAAGCTGAATTTCTTTATTGTCAAGTTTTTCTTTAATGAAGTGTCGATCCACTTCAACATGTTTAGTACGATCATGTTGGACTGGATTGTGTGCAATGGATATTGAAGCCTTGTTATCACACTGTAGATGCATTCCTAAACTAACAACTAGGTGCACCTTTGTATCAAAACAGATATTTGTATCTGCCTGAAAAAGCCTAAAAAATTGTCACCAGTACATGTAAATCTCTTTTCAGGTGGACCAAGTCAACTGCAACAGCAGAAAAACACAATGCAGGGCTAAAAGCCTTACAACTTACAACCCGAAAACACTTCTTAGACACCTTCAACAAACAAAACAAACAAACAGATACACCTTCACCAATATATGTAAATATCTTTTTATATCATCATTAAAAAAAAAAAAGCAAGGTGTTTAAGAGTCAGCAATGATAATGATAATCTTGGAGTTCTGAAATTGGAAGTATTGGTTTGGCCAAGAACCATCTCAATCCTACATGTCAGTTCAGCATAGAATTTCTTTTGTGTTCCTTTTTGTTACAATGGACTTGGTTTTTCTCATGGATTTTCAATCACTCATTACAAATTTCTGGTGACTTTTTCCATCACTTTGGAAAAAAGGGGGGGTACACTTCCTCTGAATTTTCCAACTACAATCTTGTGGGCCTTTGACATTAATGCAAATGCATGGGAAAGGAATCAACTAGACTAATGGTTCAGATTGAATGTTTGACTCTTTAGAAAAAAAACAAACACTTCTCTATTGAATTGTAAAGAAACCATCAACTGAATGCTTTTTTTTTTTTAACACAGAATTCTGAGATTTAAACTACATAATTTGATGCTAATTATGGAGAAATAAAACACAGAACTTGAGAAAAAAATAATATAGCAAATGGCACAAAGAAAAAGAACAAAAAATTATCAACATCCTAGACTGCTTAGTTTAAGCCCATTTGGCTAGCAGAGACATACAACCAGCTCCAAGAAGAAGAGCTATATTAGCCCCAGCTTGAAGTCTTCCATTGCTCTGCATTTTTGGGTTCATAAAATCAGCTGCTAGCAGATCAACAAGAGACATATAGATTAAGATACCGGCTGATGCTGCGTTGAAAACGCCTTCAACGATGAGGGCAGTTGGGCTGTTTTCTTTATAAACGTTTGAAATTCCGATACCAATTGCAATTCCAACAGGAGTTGTAAGAGAGAAGAACAGTGCCATGATTGCAACTCCTCGAGCCTTGAATTTAGCCTACAAAGAGTAAGACAAAGAAAAAATCCTCTCAGCATCTTCCAGAGTTTAATTGAACTTATAGATTAGTCAAGTGTGCAAAGCAATTACCTGAGATATGCATCCACCAAGTCCCATGCCTTCGAAAAACTGATGGAAGGTCAAGGCAGCTACAAGAGGCCTAATGGTGTCAGGACTTTCAGAAGCACCTAAAGAAATTCCAATAATGACAGAATGCACAATAATCCCCAACTCCAAAACCTGCAACAAGATCAAAACTAATCAATCAATATTCTCCACCCACTAATTTCTAAACATAAACCAAAATAAATAACAAATCAAAAACCAACACTCTCTGCTAAGCAAAAATAAAAAAGTACCTGTGAAATCACTCTGTGCCTAAGAAGTTGTGTTGTAGGTGAAGTGTCAACCGAACCATGAGAATGACCATGAGTTGCATGAGTATGAACATGCACGTGACCCTCATGCTCTCCCGCCTTCTCCTCATCACCGCCGTTCTCCACAGGCTGAGCCTGATTGTTCTTGGAGTGAGACCTGCTGTAGTAAGAAGTGGCAGAGGCATCCACCATCAAAGTCCCAATGGCAGCAACCATGGCCACAAACCCAGTGAAGGGGAACTTCCCCCATGGATTCTCCTTAAGGCACGGCGATGTCAAGTTATCAAAAGCATCCGGAAGCACGTGTATGAACCCGGTAGCCAATATGACACCGGCTGCAAAGGCCTTGATGAGGAAGAAGATGTTCCTGTCGGGATGCAAAGCCGGGATGGTCTTCCCAAGAATCGGAATGCCAACACCGATTGCACTGGCGACTAGTATCGATGCAATCGCGGCCAGTTTGTACTTGAGGGCTTCGGTTTTGTTCCGGTCCCCATCTTCTTCTTCGTCACATGTGCAGACTAGTATCGATGCAATCGCGACCAGTTTGTACTTGAGGGCTTCGGTTTTGTTCCGGTCCCCATCTTCTTCTTCGTCACATGTGCACTCTCCGAAAACTAAAGTTGGAAGTATAAGGATGAGGCATAAAAATGCCAAGAAACTATGTTGTCTTAGTTTGTTCATCCTAAAAATCTAAACAAGGAGGCAGAATCTGAAGAAAAGTACTCAAAATCAATCAAAATAAGTGATCACAAGAGAGAGAAGAAGAGGAGTGAGAGAATGAGAGAAGGTTTGAAGGGGTGGTGCCAATTTATATAGGAGAGTGTGGGGTATTTTGTATCATTGACTTCAAAGGAAAGACCTAAAAATTTTAAAAAGGGTTAAGAAAATAATGAGGTCATGAACTAAACAAAACAATAATCTTAAAACTCAGAAATCATGTATATGCAGGAATAGGGGATGCATTAGATATAATGGTGAATAATGAGTGGATATGGACGACTTTGTCTTGGAAAAGGATTTGAATTTGTCTTCAGAGAGGGATTGAAACAACCAACCATAAAAATGAGTTTGTTCGGAAAAACCCATGTATTAATTTCGAGTGTTGTGAGAATGTCGACATAACAAGTAGCAGAAAAGGGTGAGAGCTTTCACATGGAGGGTCAACGCTTGAAATGGTACAATTCAACAAAGAATGACGATATAGTGTGTTGCATTATTTTTAAATTATTTTTAATTCAATTAATTTTTCCTTTGTGTAGGTAGGAGAGGCCATCCCATCACAAACTCTGATTCTTTTTTCTTTTTTTTTCCTTAATTAATAATTACTTCCCTCTCTAAGGCCATAGCATTAATTTGAATCAATATTCTTTTTGAAGCATTAACTTGAATTAATAGTATTCATTTAGGTAATTAATTTGGGCAGTTCACCAAGCACAAGAAAAATACTCAAATAGGTATTCTGTAGGCAAAGTATAAGTCTAAAGAACCACAGTTTTTAAACAGAATTCATCCCATTTAATAAAGGCTTATTTACTATAGTACTCCCTGAAACTTCGGTCAAATCTCACTTTACCCTCCCAAAGTTAAAATGACTCACTTAACCCCCTTGACTGTGGTTTCGTGTTCCACTTTACCCCCACTGTTAACTCTGTTAAAAAGTTCCGTTAAAATGCTGATGTGGCACAAATAGGACCCACTAATGTATGCCATGTGTAGAAAATAATAAAAATAGTTTATTTGAATAAATATAACAAATAGGAAAAAAAAAAGTTTAGAAAATTATTACTTCTCTCTTCCCTCCCTATTTCTTTCTCTGTACCCGACCCCCTCCCCAAGAACTCCTCCCTATCTCTCTTTATCTCTCACTTTTTCTTTCTCTGTTCTCAGCTTCACCATACCTATTTGACAAAGCAAACAGGAGGCAGATCAAAAGGGCCAAAATCAGATTTTTCATTATTTTTGGGTGTTGTTTATGGGGGAAATTGGTGAATTGAGTTTATGGGTTTTTGGGTTTGGGTGTGAAGAACTGAAAGATTTTGTTATTGTTGAGGATGGGGATTGAATTTGATGAGTTTTTGGGTGATTTGAGTCGGTTGTTATAGGGTGCTTGTGTGCAGCGGCGGACCCAGGAAATTTTCAGCAGAGGTGCAAATTTTAAAAGTTAAGGGCTCAAAAAAAAAAAAAAAAAGACAACTAAACATCCTTATAATTTAAACAATACTAATGTGAACCACAGTTTTTGAACAGAATTCATCCCATTCAATCAATTATCTAGCTGGGGGTCATTTCGGCATTAGTCTTTGCCGTAAGAATTTTGCAAGGACGGACGTCAATCGTGAACGCATACGTAGGCAATTTCTAACCATTAATCAAATGTTAGTTCCACAATGATTTAGGGTCAGAAATAGATTAACTATCCTTCTTTTTCGGGATGAGGAACAAAACAACAGGAAACAACTACAGAACAAAGCCCCGATTCCCACCGAGACCATAAGAGCAAGTCCAGCGTCGGTGCAAAACCGGGCAAAAGGCTGCTCGGGCAAGCCCAATTCGACTCCAGCGGTAGAGAACAAGCCCGGGCAAGGCATGGGACCCACCAGCCTGGGCAAGCCCACGGGCAAATCTTGCCTGGGCTCAAGCCCGAAGGCGCTGATGTCAGTGCTGATGTCATGCTGACGTCAGCGAGCAAAAAAATTTTAAAAAAATTCAATTTTTTTTTATAAAAAAAACCAAAATATTATGGATGTTTTCCCTATAAATACATAACAATTTTATTCACTTTCTAAATTGTTTATATTTTGTTGCATAATCTTTTTTTTTTGCTGCTGATAAATGAAGGCGACATGTCGTGGAAGAACACGATTAAAATATGGTTTTATAATCTTAATTATTAGCCAAACCAATCCCCTCACAAGTCGCATAAACTTTGGTCCAAGTCAATGCAATAATGTGATCATTAAGAAAGAGATCAATGAAGAGCTTGACAACGTTGAATTCAGAGAGGGAGGTGTGCTAAGGCCTGCAGGGGCCCAAATTCTGAAATACTATTATATATTGGGGTTTGTATGGGACAACTTAGGATAATATATATATTAAAATAATACTTGTGGCCCCTCACAATAAAGAGAAGGAGCCCCTTCAACTTAAAGGCTATTTCCTTAACAAAATAGCCAAGTTACTCCTGAACCCCACCAACATAAGTAATAAAAATAAAAAAAGACAGTCAATCAAATTTTTTTTTCATAAGTATATTTAAGAAAATAGAAAATCCAAGATAATCGGTTATTTATTTATTTATTTATTTATAAGCTTTAATTTGTCCATAAGCTTTGATTACCATTGATAAGCTTAACACTGGGAAAGAAATCAACCTTAAACCCTAATATATCGGCCCCTACACAAATAAATTATTAGCTCCGCCACTGGTGAGAGAATCAAATAATAGATTAATAGTGGGGCAACAGATTCCTCAATGGACTGTCTTCTTCATGGATGGACAGTGGACTTGGTTACAGTTTATGCCACTTTAAATTTGTATTAACATACAGACCGACTTTATACTGAGCAAGGTTTGGATAAGCTACCAAATTGACTTGGGCTGTCCTTATCAGAAACAAAAATAGGTTTTAGATTATGCAGTGCAGGCAGCTGTATATATGTCCTTGAAGATGAAAGAAAGTGGCTGGCTAGCCTGGCCATGCATGTGAGTTCTAATTGGAAGTATTATATTGCACTGGACTGACTTCAAAGTCTAGTTATTTTCTCGACTGGATAACTTTTTTATGGAGCCCATTCAAGGCTGATGCAGCTCATGTACAAAAGAGGAATAAATGAGCGCCAGGTGTTGCGCTCGGTTGCTATAGAAGCTGTCGCGCCTTTTTTTTTTTTTTTTTTTTTTTTATAATTCCAACAATAACCCAAATCCAACGATTCATATTAAATCTAAGCTATTTTAACAGTAGAAAAAAATATCCAACGGCTGAAATTTAAATTCAAAAGTCAAAATAATATTTTAAATTAATCTAAATCAAATCCAACCCCAAAACTCACTCCAAACTCCATAAATACCCACCCATTTCTCAAATAAAATTATATTTGTGAAATTTCAATTTTGTTAGGTTAAATTGTTCAAAAATTAAATTATGAAGTTATTTAAAAAGATTAAATGAAGAAATATTATCCATGAAAAACAAAATAGACTTAAATCATTTTTAAACAATTTAATAAAGTTGCAGACTTCAAATTTGAATCTAAAGGGTTGGGGGAAAAAACGGTTTGAGTTTAGGCAAAACCCATATAGTTACTATTTGGAGGGGGGAAATTTGAGTTTAGGACCAAATGAGCTGGAGAAGGCATAAGGGACAATTTATAGGGCTTAACTTTTTTGGTCAAATACAGGGTTTAATCTATATGTCCCTTGTTGTTCTGCTAGCAGCTGATTTTGTGAACCCAAAAATGCAGAGCAATGGAAGACTTCAAGTGGGGGGCTAATACAGCTCTTCTTCTTGGAGCTGGTTGTATGTCTCTGCTAGCCAAATGGGCTTCAACTAAGCAGTCTAGGATGTTGATAATTTTTCGTTCTTTTTCTTTTTGCCATTTGCTAGATTGTTTTTTCTGAAGTTTTGTGTTTTATTTCTCCATAATTAGCATCAAATTATGTAGTTTAAATCTCAGAATTCAATAGAGGAGAAGTGTTTTTAAATAAATAAATAAAGCATTCGGTTGATGGTGTAGTTTCTTTACAATTAAACATAGGAGAAGTGTTTGTTTTTTTGCTAAAGAGTCAAATATTCAATCTGAACCATTAGTCCAGTTGATTCCTTTCCCATGCATTTGCATCAATGTCAAAGGCCCACAAGAGTGTAGTTTGGAAATTGCGAGGAAGTGTAATGAGTGATTGAAAATTCATGAGAAAATCCAAGTCCATTGTAACAAAAAGGAAAAACAAAGGAAATTTTATGCTGAATTGACTTGTAGGAAAAACAAACTAAATTTCCCTCTAATTCCGTCCAAAATACATTTGCACGTAAAAAAAACACATTATATTCCGTCAAGAATTTGAACGGAAATTTGGACGTGTCCTTAAATTACAATAAAATCTACGAAGGTCACATTGCCAAAATTGAAACCACATGAATGAAAGTAAAAAATTCATAAAACTATAAGGACGAAAAGTGAATTTTTGCCTAATATATATCTTATGCAACATTGGAAAATTTACACGGACATTTCATTTCACTATTAAAAGTAGAACTTTTACCTTCTAACTGTTAAAAATATAGTTGTGCTTACGTGCACAATTTGCAATCATTGATCTAAGTAGAACTTGCACTCCATCAACGATTAGAAATGACCCATATATAGACGTGCGATTAATCTAAGAAAAATCATTTACGAAGTATCGAAGCCAAGTTAAACAGAGCTTTAGGACCTAAAACTTGACACACGTACAGGTGACTAGGGTGATGAACTATAAAATGGTTTTATTCTCTCAAATGAAGTAGTAGATGGATGCGCATGACCGTCGACCAAAAGGACAGAGAAAATAAAATAAGAAACAACAATATCGAAAGTGGGATATGTTTGTTGATAGGGTTGAATCAGATAAGTTCGACCAACGACAACCACCAGACTTTGGCATTGTGGGCCATCTATGTCTGAGATAGTACAAAAAATCTGATAGGAATCATAGAACGCGTACTCAATGATCAAGGAACTGTCTCATCAAACTTTCACTTTTACTATTGAAAGCTAAGTTGGTTTTGTCCCTTTATTTTATGAAATAAAAGTAAAAAAGATGATCCCATCTGATCGAGAGAACCTTCCCTATTTCCGTTTCATTGCCCCCACGATCTCTATCTCTCTCCTCATGTCACCTATCGGAGGAGAGAGATAGACAGAAGTCGGCAATGAAACAAGGATAAGGAAGAATTTCTCCATCTAAATCCTTTGAGTTGCCAGGAGGGTGAACACAAAGAACAAGTTCAAGTTGGACAGAGATGGCAAGCAGAAACGCAAAGACAAATATCACTATCATGTATAACTGTGTTCTAACCACACTGGAGATAGATGAACAAAAAACAGCAAAGTTATACTACACTATGTCTCCACTCAGAGTTCCCCTTTTCAACCACAGGGAATCACATTTCATTTTACACAACTCCTTGAACAAGCAGCAATGGTACAATAACCAATAAATCCTGCAATCATGGAAAAGAACATCTACTACTTTCCCTTCTCATTCTTTTCTTTCTCAACCTTTTCTTTCTCATTATTCCCATCTTTTCCATATACCTCCTCATAATATTCTTCATCGTCATAGTATTCTTCATCATCATAGTACTCTTCATCGTCATCCTCATCGTAGTATTCTTCAGCATCACTATCCGCCTTACCATTTTCCAGCAGATACTTTTCTCTCGACTGCTGCCCTCTTAAGCTCTCTTGAATTCGATCTCTGATGGCTGTGCCCTGAGAAAATCCCACATCGCAGGGTAAGGACGCCAAAATTATTAAGACTGTTTACTTGTAGAAATATCAGTTTATATGTAATTGGTAATGCATATATTGTCTTTACCATTTTATGGCAACCTTCTTCAAACATCTCAAGAAATCCAGCAACCCAGCGATCAGCATTTTCTACCCACTCATTACGATGCATAGCAACAGTCTGGATCTATAATACCAAGTCAGAAATGCACACCAGTAAGAAAAATATACAATGATTGAATGGTGAGAACGCAAATTTACAATCTAGTAATTAGCAAATGGATTGTGGTGGCGTTATACAAAGACAGGAGCATTTTCTCTCAGATCAGGATGGAGGAATCTATTCCTTCAAGATAAAACCTTTCTCATGTCTGTGCAAGTGTATGTGGGTTTGCGTAGAGATTTGAATTCCATAACACTTATTAAGTATCCTTCATGAACTCAGGCCCCTAAACAAGGGTGTGCAATAGCTAGCAATTTTGTGGACTTCGACAATTCTATTACCTAATTATTAAACTTATGTCCAGTCAATTTGACAATCTTCCTTCATTCATCAAGTTAAACTCATTGACAGAGTTTGTTATTTGGCCCTTTGACAATGTTATATATCATCTTAAATAACGGGCGATTGCTTGTTGGTGCCTTGTGCCATTATGTCATGCTATGCATATAGAAGCAGGTTTACATGTATATGGGCATGAGCGTATACATAGTTGAAAATTTTGTGATGAGGACATCTTTGTCAAACCCATTAGGGTTTACAAACGAAATAGATGGAAGAGGGAATTATTCATTAGTTTCCTAATTTATTTGTTAGTTCCTGGGTTCTCTAAGTTTTCCAGATTTCATTAGGATTTTTAGTTTTTCCAGATTTCAGTAGGATTTCTAAGTTTACTATTTTATTTGGATTAGGATTTCTTTCATAGAATAAGTTTAATTTTTCTTTTCACTCTAGGGTTAGATTATTATAAATACCCCGTCTAGGTAATTCATTATGGAGTTGAGTTGTTGAGATATAAAGAAAGCTTATTTTCCAGAGATTGGGGACTACTTGGTGTGAAGCCAAACCCCTAGAGTGATTCCAGACCTATCCCTTTTGTTCTATTTTCTGTTTTCCATTGTTTTCACTTCCGCTAAACAACCTAAATACTCAATTCACCCATATCCTACATCATTTTGTTAACAAAAGGGCATTGACCAGAACTTAATTTGGGTCTCATGGTGCATACCAATTAACACTGGGAATTATAAAAAGCCAAGAAATTCCATATAAGCAAGAGCAACATGAATAACATAAGGTATAATGTAAATGAATCGGGAAGCCAAAAACATTTTCAAATCGGAAACACAAAGATTGCCATATTCATCTACTTCTTCATTGGAAGGAGATTGAAGAACATATAGGGGTCGTTTGATACAATGGACTATCATGGACTGGACTAAGTTTTGGGATTGTCTTGGATTGGCTTGGACTAAGCTGGATAACACTTGTACTGCGCTTGGTGTATGTTTGATTGAACTCGGACTAAATTTTTTTTAAATATTTTTTTTGAAAAGTAAGTTTTTTTTAATATTTAGAAACAGCGCATGTGGATTTTTTATATCTTCTCTCTACATCTCTTTCTTCATCTTCCTCTCATTATTTTTTTATTTTTCTTCTCTCTCTGCATCTCATTCTTTTCTTCCGCGGCTGGCTTCTTTTTCATCTTCTTCTCCATCCTCTCTCCTCTCTTCTTCCTCTACTATTATGTCTTCCCCTTCTCCTCTTTTTCTCTTTGAAAATTTTCAGACAAAAAACAAGCAAAGAACCCAAGCTACCACTCCCCTTTTGTACCCTCAAATTCGGCATCATCTCACAACATCCCTTCCCCAAACCCCAAAAAACTCATGTTACGTTCTTTTCTTAGCCAAAATTGAAACCATTTATTTTCTTTTTTGTTCTGTAATTTTTTTTTGGATTTGCAGAGAGGAGTAGAGAAGAGGAGTTAAGGGAGAGGGGAACATCAATGTTGCTGGGGTGGGGGGTGATTGGGAAGTTGATGCAGTGGGTTTGTGTGGTGTTTTTTTTATTTGAATTTCGAACTGGTTATGGCTGGGGACGATGATGCAGTGGCCATGGTGGATATGGTGAATCTATGTTGCGGCTGGAGGAGAGAGAAAGCAGTGGTGGTGGGTGGGTCTGCTGGCTCTTGGTTGTTGGTTGTGGTTGGTTGCAGGCGATGTTGCTTGTTGAGGGAGAGGGGCACTGCGATGCAATGTCGCTAGCGAAGGGCTTGGGACAATTTGTCCGCCCTTTCCACACAGGCTTCTGTAAGAACACCTAAGGAGGTGTTTTTGGTGGGCCTAGTATTAGTTAATCCCATTTAAGATTAGAACCATGGGAAACAAACATGGGATTAAAGTTTGGCCAATCCAGTCCAAGCAAATCCCTTGTAACAAACGAGTCCATAGTGCGTTGACTACATGACACTACCAAGAAGAGTCCAGAACTAGACATGGACTTTAGTATAAAAGGAGTTTTCAGCTCGTTAAGGAAGATGCATTTTTGGCACTGAGTTCAGAATTAAAAATTAAATAAAATGAAACGATCACACCTAATCAGTGAAAAATTCTGACACCAATCATTTACGAGTGAGTATTACACCAAGAATTAATTGACAAGCGGATGAGTTTTCTAGTTCACTATGTTGATATAGCTTATAATATTGTTAATAATCCCAAGATTTCCCCCCTTCGATGCCAGTTTGAAACCTAAGACCCCTGGGTCTTTGGGTGTAAACCAAAGCCAACATGATACGAGGAAGCCAGCAACGAAATTCATTATTATTCACTATGCTGGTTGTGATTATGGCAACTCAAAGATACTAAACAAAGGTATTTGTGCCTAACATAATTCACTATGCTGGTTGTGATTACAGCATAACAATACTGTCATTATTAAAAAGACATACCTTCTCTCCCACTTTTTCTTGATGTTCCTTCACTTTCTCTTGTAATTTCTTCAATCTCATGTTCACCCTTAACCTCTTTTCCTGTTTATATCAAACAAAAATAGAGAGCTAAGTTCCTTCGCCACAGAAAAGTTACCATATCAATAGATAGGTCGATTGAAAACAAGACCCCAAGAAAACCATATTTCATAGTAAGAAAATCGAATAGATGAAAACACGAGAAAAATCTTGCCTTCACAAAACTAACACCAAGCTCTTTTCTTGTATATCCACGATCCAAGTTACGCAACACATACTGATTATAATCTTTTACAATCCTCATTATAATGTCCGATGTCGAAATCCCATCAGTTCTCTTTGTTTCCTTAAACCTCCCCACTGCTTTGACCTATAAGAAAAGAATCACTTAACAAATTATATGTTAAAGAAAATTGGGGGAAAAAAAGCCAAAAGAAAAGTACTTTGTGCCAAACTTACAAATTCGTACACATCTTTCCCAGCTCCACTGGCATCAGCATAACTGTAAAAGACACAGTGAAAAGTACAAAAGAATCCATAATAAATTTCACTTCTAACAGAAAAGGTGTAACAAATCCGCACCTACTTTTTATATCTATAAAATTTAAGATATACCATATATTTCAAAATAATGGTATACTGATAGAAACAATACTGGCCATAAAAAAACCATACGAATAAAGCTGAAGTATTTTATTAACAATGGAGCTTAAAGGTGAGAGCTTGAGAAAAGTATCCTTACGGGAGAGAGTCATGGGCCACATAGTCAATCTCATGCTTGTCAAGAAATTCTTGATTGATCACCCAAGGTGCATCAGGAATGACTTCATCTACCCACCTGCACAAACAAAACCCATATTTGTTATTCTTGATTATACAACTCTCTGAAATTCTATTGTATGAAAATGTGCCATCAATGCACACACGTACACATGTAAAAGTTATAGCTTTAACAAAAACACTACATCTCAGCAAAACCAAAAGAAATATTTCAGAAAGAAAAAATTATAAGGTGGAGAGGGACAAGAAGGTAACAGAGAACATTCATACTTGCAATGGCGAAGAGATTCATAACGTTCAGACTCTGTCATAACAGTCTTGCCTTTAAACTTGTGAGTGGTTTCATCATTACAACAACCAACGAGCAGATAGGTGTTAGGGAACCTGAAATCGCAAATTGAACTTATAAGAAAAATGTACATAAGCATGCCACATGATATCAATTTTAAAAGTTGCTATAGCAAATCAAACGCTATAACAGAATAGAATCAGAACATAGAGCAACAAAGACTTCGAATTAGCGAATAATAACAAAACAATACATCAAATAAAAAACTAAATCACCACACCATGTATCTCTGTTTTTAGTTCTGATACAATGTCAAAAGAGAATACCTTACAAGTTTTAACTTAGGAATCATCTGTATAGCTATTCAAACACTTTAAGATTATAATTTCATACAAGCTTCTACATATCGGTTTAACTATTCTACGACGTATGTGAATCCAATAAGCTTAACCAAAGTAAGGCATTCATGTAAAAAGAAAAAAAAAACGATTAACAATCACAGATATTAAAAGTGAATCAGCATAAGCAAAACATTACGGCAAAATAAAAGATACCCAAGATAACAAAACACACAAAAGTTAGAAATTTCATGAAACAAACCAAGTGAAGCTCCAAAATAAGAACAACCCAGATTCGAAAATGAAGCAAAACAGAGAATCAGACCATGATTGCACTGAAACAAAAACAAAAGCAACACATGGCAATTGAAAAGGAGGAGTGTGCGAGAGAGATAGAGAGAACACATACGATTTCTTGGCTTGCTCGAGCGAGCGAGCATGGCCGAAGTGGAAGAGATCGTAGATCCCATCGGCGTAGACGCGAACAAGGCGGTCGGGTTGATCGGCGTTGGAATTCGAATGGGCACTGGCGTTGCTGGTGTCACAAGTATCTTTGGGCTCAACCTCTGCCATTCGAATCCAAATAAGAAACTTGAGTATGAGTTTGGGCTTTTACCAATTTGCCACCTCCACGACTACCACCACCTCTGCTTGGCTTTGTCTCTCTCTCTCTCTCAGCTTTCATTCATTTTTCTCTCTCTTTATTTGTGATATTCGTCGGCGTCCCCTGGTAAACTGTATAACCTCAGAATACGCGGTAATTCCGCGTCCCCCTCCCTAACTATTTGTTTTGTTTTGTTTTTTTTTTCAGTTTCTGAATTGAATTGAAAGATGCTATTAATTTCATTTTATGATTTGTGTTTTCTTTACTCTAAAATGGGGAAAAATGGAAGCATCATGCATAGTTATTGCGCGGTTGATGTATAACGAACAGTTGGAATGGCGGTATAACATATAAAAAAGCACATTCCTGTTCTAGTATTTACAAGAAAAAGTTTAGCCAAAGTCATATACCATGTCGACATGATAGAAGATGATGTGGTGATAACCCAGAAGGATGGTGTTGGGCCTAAAAAGAGGAAGGACCAAATTCAAAACAAAACTAGGGGATCGAGTCTAAAAACCAATGACCGTGACACAATGGGCTCGGCCCAAAAAACCATGCCCTATATTATCTTTATAATCCAAAAGCATGAGGCCCGAGTAGATTGCCCCAATCTGATTTCATGAAACTCGACCGAAGTTAGAGCTTGGCAATTTGTTTCTTAGCTCAATGAATCTCTGTCGAGTAAATTTTCTCTCAAACCAGACTTAGATTTTTATTGCTTTCTCATATCTCCACGTAGTTATATCACCAAGAAAACTTCGAGGTTTTCTTGAGCACCATCATCGTAATCGTTCACATTTTATATCAACAAACAGCTCTGTTCATCAGAGTTTTCGTTTGAGCACCATCTAATCCATCTCTACTCTATCTCTCATTTAAGCATTGTTTTAGTTTATAATCAAAGAGGACTTGAGAGATCATATTGACAGCAGAAAGCCTTCAACCGAACGCGGTAGTCATACAAATACTCGACCGGCACAAAACGACACCAGCAACTTTGTTACCAAAGTTGAGAGCCCGACGGCCGAGAACACATTCCTTACTCGGCCCTAGTCGCTTGACAAAGTCAAAATCAAAGGCGATATCCATTATCCACACCACCAATCTTATTCTTTGCTATCACGGCCATCAGTGACCATGATAGCTGGCACGCCAAGCACAACACTTGTACCAAAGGATGACTTTGTGTCTCGTATTTGCTCGGCCACAAATTATTTTATCCTAAATAATCAATGTGTCAAACAGAAAAGATTTTGGGGTCAATAGATACACTCACATTTAAACCAATATAATAATTGTTCATTTAAAAAATAATAATGATAATAATAAAAGAATCTTCTTCTTCTTTTTTTTATGGGAGAAAGGGATTCAAATTTGGGACGTTAAGTATTTTTTGAGACCCCTTCCAAAATGGTTAAAATGATCTTTTTTAAAAGCCTTTTTTTTTTTTTTTTATAAATACAATACAAAGAGTTTTCAAAGTGTTTGGCGAAAAATAAAACTTGAAAATATTTATGGGTCATACAACAAAGTCATTTATGAAGAGAAAGCAGTTTTAAGTGTTTCTTCAGGAAACATTTGAATAAGAATATCTTGACGTGATTCCAAATTCTAATAAAAATCAGTTCTTAGATTTGTTTTCTCCCTTGTTCACCCAAAAAAAAAAAATTCTAATAAAAATATTTTTTTTATGAAGAAGAGAAATATCATTAGATTAAAAGTTACTCCATCATGAATGACATGGCTATCATGAAAAGGTTTTTATATTAATTTGTAGAATCGTGATTGATGATTGATTTCGCCGGCAATGCAAAGAAAACCCCTACTTTTCATCGATATGCTTTCTTTCTTTCTAATCATATATCTTCCCAAATTGAACAATACTATTGCATTCGCTTAAAGCAAGTTTTTCTTTTCTTCGAGATCTAAACACATGCATGGGATGCGATCTTCATTTGTTAACTGTTGCAAATGTACTTGTTTGATACACATTGTGGTCGCCTATGAACGAGAATGAACAATCACACGAGATCACATTGAAGTTAGAGAGACCAAAGAAAGCCTCAAAAGAGAGACTGAGAGAGACTAATTGATATTGTGCTGCAACCAATCCCCTCCATCAATGAAAGAAACGTTCCGAAAAGTTGAAGCTTGTGTGTCATTCAATTTCTGTACAAAAGGCGCTCGCATGGTCATATTAGCTCCTGCACCAGAACAATTGTATTCTCCAAAGAATATGGTCCTGCATGCATATATATAATTATTTGGATTAGATTAATTCTGGGAAATTAATTATGAAAATGAATGTTTAATTATGTTGTGTTACGGACTGGTCTCTTGTTGGGTCGTTGAAATCGTTCCAGCCTTCAGGAGCTATAATGTCAGCCATTGTTGTGTTGACGAAAACCACTCGTGAAAAAGGCCTCCATGCTCGACCCAACCACACTCTTCCAGTCCCTCCGATAAAGCAGTTGACAAATGCAAACCCAGTGTTGTTGTCCTTGGAAGCTCTGCCATGCGCTGTGACGGCGCCGTTTACGTTCCTTGATCCTGGAGGGACTGGATTTGCCATGGAGATCAACTGGCAATTCTGTGTCAAACAGTTCATGCAACAATTTGATCATAAGCATTTTAGGCACATCATGACATTGACAATAATATCCCACATTGCTTTTTGAGAAAAACCTTCTATATTGTATATATATATATATCTAACCGCATTACAGTCACTTGATGAGAGATATTGAATGATTACATTGTTAACTCATCCTTTAATAGAGATGGGTGGCTTCTACTCTTTCATAAAGGTGTGAAAATTACATTTATTAGAGACGTGATGAACAATATGGCTTGTAAATGTATATCGTTGATAGAAGTTTTGCACACACCCCTCTTTCATGTCATGACATTTGCATATGAGTGGTAACATAGTTGTTACACAAATTGCCAAATTTTATGAAGAACTCAGCTGTTTTAGATCATATGGTCTCCCAGATATCCTTTTTTTTTTATACAAAATTGTGCAGAGAGCTGAGATGAATTATTATACCTCATAGAGTGACCTTCCATTGCCAAAGATGAAATCAATGGAACCCTGTACATAGCAATCCTTAAAGTAATGGCGGCCCCTATCATCATGAAGGGTGTCTTGGGCTCCAAAGAATCCACAACCCAAAAACGCAGCTTGGTCTCCTGATATTCTAATGGCTACGGCTTGAGCTCCAAAATCACCAGGATTTGGAATTGGAGCCACATTCTTTTCATACAATTCCCATTTGGACAAGTGTTAGTTAGTGTACATTAATCATACCATAAAATTAATATTAATGCAACTTTCTCACCATGAAGCTTATGTTCTTAGCAACAAAGTTGTCAGCATAAACTTGAACAGAACCGCTATAAAATGTGCCATGAGATGAATTAGCTGTGTCATTCCAAGCAATTGCAGTCGATTCATACCCTTGTCCTTGAAATGTTATATTGGGTTTGTTTTTCGGAATCAAGATTTTCTCACTATTAAAAATTTACAAGAAGAACAAAAATTAAAAATAATCAAGAGATCAAAGAAAGAAAGAAAGAAATGATCTTTTGAATGAAAGAGTTGGAAAAGAAAGCCAAATGAACTTACTAGTAAAGCCCATTATTAATCCAAATTATTGTTCTTTTCTGGCTAACAGCTGGAGCTGCATCAACAGCTGCTTGAACCAATGTGAAATTACAACAGCCATTTCGATCGACACAAAGGTAGGAGGTTGTGTTGGGGTCTGGAGGAGGAAAGCCACGTGGGAAGTCATCACAGATGGATCCTATGGTTCCATTGTCTTTCTTTTTGTGATGTCTGCCAATGTGGTTTGGGATGAGATAAGAAATAATATTACTAGGCACTGATGAAGTTGTGGCCAGACTAAGATCCACAATGTGTTTGAGGGGTGATGAGTTTGGATCAATGACATGTCTAGATGCCAATAAGACTGCAAAGATGGCAACAAAATATGTTAGGCATGTGGTTTTGAGGCTCATTTTTTTTTCTTTTTTGGTCTGAATTGTGGAAAAGGGTAGCTGGAGAGGATGAGATATTTCAAATGGAAGGTTAAATAGGCATATGCACTTGAAGTGAAAGAATTGATGGAATGTCTTGCAAATCACCCTGTCCCTGTATATCTTAAGAGTATTCATTTCCAACCTAGCTACCAAACTTTTTTTTCTTTCTCAACAAATACAATTACTATTTAAAATTGCATTCTTTATAGGAAAAAAAATCTCAACACTTTCGGAAGATTCATAAGTTACAGTCTGATTCGTGTCTCTGGGTCTGGTTTAGTAACTGGGTCATTCTTGAAGTCAATTCTTCCATGATTGGGAGCCCTACCCTTCCATGCATTGCAATTGGGAAAAGGACTGGCATGTTCGGCTGTGGATTCGTTGGGCAAAGCCCAGTAGACCAACACAGCCCATTTTCGACCCAAATTTGTCTCATCTTTCAAAAGTAAAAACAAACCCATTATCTTAGACCAATTTCAGAAGTGAAAAAAGAAAAGTAAAAGAAGTTTACTTGTCACTTTCTTTTGGATCAATTGTTTTCCTTCCAATACAGCTTCCTTCTGTGGTTTGGTTGTCAGCAAAGGCAAACACAAACAATGTAAACCTTTCATTTTAAGTAACATATAAGTAGTGGAGGGGTTCACCTAATCTTAAAACCCATCTGCTAAATGCAATTCATTATGAGAATGTTTGGAAGTCTTTCCAAATAAAGCTTCATTGTGTTCCTTTTTTCCTCAATTACCATCGATATATTACATCCAAATGAAATGGAAATTTCCATCCAAGAGAAAGAAATAAAAAGTATGTAATAGTTGTATACACTTGGATTTTATCGCAAAATAAGTGGTCACACATCAGATGATAAAGTGTTATAAAAAGAAAAGTGTATACATACGTTACAGGTAAGTTTTTGACTCTAGATGACGTGACATCGATAAATAATGGAATGTATATGAGGTTTTTTCTAATGTTAAATTAACACGGGTCTTTGAAAACGCAATATATCACAATGCATAAGTAAATAAGAAAGTTTTATTCTTAATCATGGTCGGATTATCAATAAAAAATCCACGTGTTTGACTTTAGTTTGAAAGTTGAGGCTTGCTAATGATGCTCCCCGGACGAATGAAACTATAAAACCAATCAGAGATTGATGTAATCTTGGGGAATCAAAAGGCACCCATTTGAAATTCAAATAAGCAAAGATTAGGGCATATATATTTTTGACTTTGTAAAAAGTACTGCAATTTCTGCTTTTTCACGCCAAAATTTGGGTCCCACGATGACCTCGCATTCACCCCCTCTTCCCTCTTCTTTTCTCACTCAATCAAAAATCTCTCACAATCAAACGATTAGCAGCGCCGGACGCGCCACTCCCGTTGCCGCTTTAAAAAAGGAAAGGAAAATAAAAAAAAGATTTTGCACTACTCTTTGTTTATTTTTTTCTCTTTTCTTTTATTCTTAACACGTTCTATTTTTTATATTATTGAAAAAATTGTAAAATCCAAGGTGAGCATATATAAGTTTGGAAAAATGACAGAAAAAAGAAGTGATATTGTCACACCAATGTTGATTTCAACATGTAGATCACCAAATGTTGAATCGATTTGGTTTTATACAATATTATTATAGCGTGTTATTGTCATCTTCATTTACTTTTTTCACCATTCACAAGTTTCGTAAATAGCATAAACTTCGAATATTAAGGGCTTGTTGGATAACTATTTCATTTTAGTTTTTAGTTTTCATTCTCCCCTCTCATCCTCTCTCTCTCAATCTCATCATCACTCTCATTTTTACTCTCATTTTCTTCTCTACTCTAGCACTTTTATTTATTTTAAAAAAACTCATTTTTAACTCATCTTCCTAAAATCCTATTTATTTGATTTTAACATTGTTTTTCCTGTTCTTTTGAAGCTTTATAGACGATGTATAGTACCATCCATGAAGCAGTGCTATTCTTTAACTAGTTACCGTTTTTATTAACTGATACACTAGCAGCCATGTGGACTTTTTCTGGAACATGAAAATAAACAAAGAATATATTAATTGTCATATGTTTATATACTAGGAAGGAAAAACATGGATGAAAATCTGGCATCAACCGTTGCCCCATCGCCCTTTTTATTTTCAATTGACAATACAAGCGATAATCTAAACTATAAACGGGATGAGAGTTTTTCATACATAAGCTACCAATATGTCATGAAGAGTCGAATCTAAGACTAGCAGTCTGCAAGTAAGAGTCCTTTTACACCCATTGACTTTTTTAGTGCTAGATTAAATTTCAAGACGTGATCAGAATATTTGGCAGTGTACTCCCCCCGCCGAGCCAAAAAAAACCTGCAAGCCACAACCCAAACCGAGAGAAAGAAGTGTAAAATGGGGCACCAAACAAACAAGGAAAATACAAAATGTTCAAGTAAACTCATGACAAATTCTGCCTTCATAACATATATACAAAATAAATACCACTAAACTAACAACCATACAAAAGAAGTAGCGCTGTAGAGCATTCAAACTTGTACCTCTGCCTACTAAACTATAATATCTAGTTGACTAGCAGTATTTATTTAAATGATGTAGATCGTTACAAGCTCATTTGAGAGGACTCATTTATTGATTGTATGTAAATGTATACACAAAAATTATAGATCAAGAAACAAAGACTAATTAAATCTCTATCTTAGAAATTTAAAAGGATATTCAAAACAAACATGAACAAAAAAGAAAGGGAGCTGTTAATTAGTACTCCAAAAAAGTTATGCACTCCTCCAAGTAGGGATGGTAGAAATCCCCGTCGGGACGGGGATCCGACAGAGTCCTAGCCGTAACGAAGGGAGATTTCGGGGCAAAACGAGGATCGAGTATGGGGATCCTCAAATTTAAAAAACCCTCATACCATCCCTGCCCCGAATCCGACCCGATACTTATATGTTTATTTTTAAATAATAAATATATAATAAAATATTTTGTTACCCTAGCATCTTCTTTGCACGCCAAACCCAAGTCATTCAAATCCACATCCAAATCCAAATCTGATGTAAATTCTGCAAAAAAAAATTCGTTGCTAAGTTAGCTGAAGTTTCTACTTTCGAGAAGAGAAGTGTTATAAATTAACTTGCCAACTTGGGTAATTTGTTTAAAGCTCAAAAAGTTGCTGTTAGTAATAGTGATTTTATGATTGATGTTGGTAGTAGCTTAGATTCCACCTTTGTATATATATAACTGGGAATTTTAGTTCAAAGAAAATTTACTTAAGTGAATAAACCAACAATGCTAGCGTTTAGTTTTTTTTATTTTTTTATTTATTAGATCATAACATTCTGTTTAAGTATAAAGATTATGCCTATTAGACTGCAAGTTCCTAACTTCGATTTTGATTTGGCTTATGTTCAGTTTCAAGTTCTTGCACATGGACGTTCAAAGTGAGAGAGATCAGGTTATACAAAAAACCCAAGGATCCAAGGGCGGGTTTGGGGGATAGGATTCCCCGAAACCTCTTAAACGGGGATGGGGTCGGAAACGGGGGCAGGGATGAGGAGCGGGGACGAGGATAGTATTGTCATACCTAACCCATTATTATCCCTACCTCCAACAGCAATTTATATGAGCAATCTCTTGTATTTTTATGATAGGGAGTGACTATGACTTTTTTAAAGTATTCGTGGAAAAACACAGAATATTTGAGTCAAAATCACGATGAATTCTACCTTCATACATAGTATGATTCATATTATATATTGTACATTTTCCACAGAAAATATTAATTAACAAACTAATAAGTAATTGCTTAACGCCAGTTACTTAAAAGATCTAAATACTTAGATCTATGAACTGAATCCCACAATCGAACCAATCAATCACATTTTGTTTTTGTCGCTCATTTGAGAGAGGACTCGTTTATTAATAATAACTTGGCAAAATAAAGAAAAATAAATAAAGAAGAAGAAGAAGAAACAAGCTAAAACAGTATAAAGCATCTCTAAATTAGAAAATTAAAAGGATATTAAAAAAAACAAAATGAGAAAAAGGACCACATTGTATATATAAAAAAGAAGAAGACATTTGGTATCTAAATCTGTTGAAAAGCATACATTATATTATATATATAGAAACATTGTTTCCGTATATATACATTGGTCAAGAATTGTGTCCCTATGATAAGTCAGTCTACCTAACTTTTCTGCTTTACGTCCCTCTCAAAACATGAAACTGCCACTCCTGTTCTCATTGGCAGCGTTAGAGCCGGGCCTAGCTGCAGACGGCACTTGGGACGACGACATACCCTCCCTCAAAAACTCATGATGATCAACAATATGATCAGACGAACCCCCAAATCCCATGTTTGTGGGTCCTCCTCTTGATGATGATGAGCTCAATCTCTGGAGAAACCCATCCCCAACTCCTGCACCAACCAAGTATTGCTGGTTCTGACGTTGTTGTTGTTGCTGTTGCTGGTACTGATGATGTTGCTGCTGCTGCTGAGGGTGTAGAGGATGATACCCCGGAGACACCACAAAGCCCTGTGGTCTAGGCGGGGCCAGCCCGAAACTAAAACTGGACGCACCGGAGGGAAACGACGCCGTGTTAGGGCCCCCGGTGAACTGCTGCACCATGGCACGGAAGTTCGTAGTGTCCGTGTTGAGCAGCGTGGTGGGGGTCCGTCTCGAGGCTCTAGATCTCTTTCGGGCGGGTTTCGAAACCCGCCCTTGATCTGGGCTCAAACTGTTGGTGCTGGAGCCCGGATTGGCGGAGCCAACTGCACTTGTTGTGGCGACAGCGGATGGAGTTGTGGTGGTGACCACAGTGGCTTCAGAGACTTGGTCATGACCAAAAAAAGTTGAAGTATTAATACCTGAAGAAATGTGGCCATGAGACACCTGAGCTTGAGAAGAAGACAAGGTTTGGTTGTAGAATTGGAGCCAGTCATTAGGGTTATTGGACATGGTTCCAGTACCACTCATGGCCATAAAACAATGTGATTCTTGTGTTTCAGAGAGAGAGAGAGAGAGAGAGAGATGGGAAAGGGTTTTGGGTTTTCTTTGTTTTGGGTTAGAGGGAAGGAATAAGATAGTAGGGGTAAGCTATTTATGGAGGCTTGAATGGGGTCAAAGGAAGACTTTTCGGGATGATCTTGACCGTTGATTTGAGAAAGATAAGTCTGGGGTCACGTGACATAGCACGTGAGCTGATGGTGGTGGGCTGTGGTGGAATAATTTACACTAACATCCCTTGAGGTTTTCGGTGCTTTCACAAAACCCTCTGACATTTTAAAACTTACATGAACGCCCCCTTAATTCTTAAATTGTTTTCAGAAAATCCTTTTCTATTGATTTTTAGTCCAAACATTGATAATTTTATATAATAAAAAATTCTTGAAATGACAAAGTTAGCTTTGAGATTAGATTGCACATATATATATTGAAGTTAATTTTATTATTTGCAGAAGATTTTATGTATGAAATCATCAAATTTTAAATGAAGAATTAATGTAAGGGGGTTTTTGAAAATAAATAGAAACCTCAGGGGCGTTTATATAATTTTTGAAATCCAAGTGAATTTTATGAAAACACCGAAAACCTGGTGTAACTTCTTGGAATAATGGAAAAATAAGTGTTTCTGGAAGGTGAAGTCTTTGTATAGAAGTGTGCGTGTTGTTGCATGGTTTCCTGGAAGCAACATAAAGGCCAGACGCCACGTCAGCTTTATCGTGATGACGTCATTGTCGAAGGTGGCCACCTCAGCACGTGATTGGTGATGGTGGACCGTGGTGGTGGTGGAGGTAGGTGACTCGTGGCACTTGGGAGACGTTGGATTTTGGGCCACAGAGAAACAACCGAGCGCCTTCCTTTCAAGCCTTGTTTTGTCGTTTTACTTGATGCTCGGTCGTTTTTGGCACAACTGGCCCGGACTCCACATAAAATAAAATAAAAACCTAGTATTTTTTGCCCTTTTGAAGTATGTAATCTGATAGTTTCAGATCCATTAATAGCATTTTTTTCTTTGTTAATTTTACCAAATTATAAAAAGATAAGACGCATTTAGGGGATAACTGAGGGCCACTTGGAAGTCGTTTGTCCTTTCTTTGGTTAAAAAGTCAAGCTGTTGAGCACATAGGAACAAAGGCATAGGTCACAATTAAATGAATTATTAGTTTCTTTTTGGTTGCATGGATGGCTAATCACAATCACAAGTTCTGATTAGGGTTTTACAGTTGGCTAATCACAATTAAAGAATACGATTCATATTAAACGGAAGGACTGCTGAATTTCTAGAGTTTTTCAGAGAGGAAAAAGGGTTTATTCTTGAATCTAAAATCGTTGGGTTTCTTTTCTTTCTTTTTTATTTTATTTGTGTGAAGTCTTTTATTTTTTATTTTTATAACAAATTATGCAATTCACATAGATGACATGGTAAATGACATGGGTTGCCATGTCATGTGCCACATGTCTTGGTACTCAAAAATTAGTAAACAAGTTGGTGCCCGTAACATTATTATAATAATAATAAGAGCTTGATCGTTCCCTTTTTATCTCTTTTGTATTATTTAAAATAGGAGCTGATTTCCCCACTCCCATTTTCTCCACTTACACTCCTTTTTGCTTTTTAATACTTTTTAATCAATTTGTTTTCTCTTTCCTATTCTATTCTTACCCTACATTAATTTCTTTTTTACTTCACTTTTATATTATTTTTCTTATATACTTAATTTTCAACTTACACTCCATTTTCAATATTAAAGGGAAAAAAAACTTAATTTCTTACTGAAAATGGAGTACAAGTTGAAAAATTAAGTATAAAGAAAAAGAACTAATATAAAAGTGAAGTAAAAAGAAATTAATGTAGACTAAGGCTAGAATAGAAAAAAGAAATAACAAAATTGATTAAAAAGTATTAAAAAGTAAAAGAGAGTGTAAGTGGAAAAAAGATGAGTGGAAAAATCAGATCCCTTTAAAATTTAAAAGAAAAAGTTTGGAATCTCTTTTTGGTTTGGAATATCATTTGAATTGAGGCCAGTTGCGGCCTGAATATTGTTAGTAATTCAACACCTAATCACCTAAACCTACAAGGTTTAGGCTAATAGGCCGAAAAAGAACCCTGCAACATAGGGCCTAATCTTCTAATTAATAATATAAAAAAAGGTGATTGAGGTTTTCTTCAAAGATGAAAATACTTTATAGGCCAAGCATTTCTCTTTTACACATACTTGTGGTGCTGGCTGGAGCCCATCTGATTCAGCCATAACCTATTAGCTCTCCATTTTCAACTTTAAAGGGATTTAAAATTTTGAATTTTCCAGAAGATTAAGACCAAACCTTTTAAGGTGTGCCTATGCATTGGCTTGTGTCTCATATCCCGAAACAAAGCATTTTTAAACCAGAAAACATTTGAACCAGAAAGATAAATAAAAGAAGTCAAATCGAAGTCATTGCTGATTCGTTTTCCATTTCCTCTCTGTGTTGATGGATGTAGACTTTTCTACTTTGAATCTTCTTTAGTTTATTATTACGTCAATTTGCTTCACCTTAACAATGACCATTCATCAAGCAAGCATGCTAGTGTGATTGTTCATAACAAGATATCAAATTAGATTTGAAGATTTAGTGTTGAAGAGTCTTAATCCTAACTCCTCAAGGTCTATGCTTCGTCTGAAAATTGAATGTTCAAGACTCTTAATCCTTATGCCTCAAGGTCTATGCCTTGCCTTACAAGACATAAAACACTTCGCCTTTCAAAACCCTAATCCATACGCAATTACATGTCTTGAATTAAGGATACACAAAACTTTATGCATTTACTTTGAAAATTTTGTGACATATCTAAACAATTTTATTTATTTATTTCTGGAACTTTGTATATATGAATTAAGATGGGTTGCTTCTTTTTTTTGGCTTTCTTTTCCTTTGAACTCACATGCAAATTGGTCTTCAATTTGCCTCACAAAATGATAACCAGCAGAAGGAGAGTCAAAGAAGAGAACATGTGTTAGGCAGGGATAAATGATTAAGATTTGAGAATATAAATACAAGACAGTGATATCAAATTTCAAACAGATGACGGCCAATATATTTAGCACACGTTCCTTTTGACCACTGACCAGTAATCAGTTTTCTTAAAATGTCTCCATAAGGCTAGCCTAGACTACAACTCAATTTGCGGCAACATTGACTAACTGGTTTCTTCTTTTACTGTCTGTTAAATTCCATCAGCCTCCCTTCCCTACTGATCTTAAAAGTATCTCAGTCTCTGAAACATGGGAATGGCTTCTCCAATGTGTATGTGGAAATGGGTTCTGATCCCTCAGACAATTCAGTAATTTTACCAACCTATCTTCTTCTCTACGTTTGTCTCCACTCTCAGCTGAATATATTGTCTGCATTCTGTAGTCGGTGAAAAATAGTCAATGTGGGGCCATCCTTACACACAACCCGGGAATCTGGATTTCCCCGCTTTCAAATTTATCAACAACTTTATTGGTTGGGAATAGTCAACAAAAAAACATACATATATGAATGAACTGTCTCGTGCATCTAGCCGTCGTTGAATGAGCCACGGAACGTAACATACTAGGATCAGTCGTTCACACTCCATTGCTCATAAGGTTTGATCACACTTGGGTGTATGGTCCTTATAGCATTTCTTTTAATAAATTGATGTTTGTAATTAGACACATTCTCGGGCAAGTACAATGCATAAACGATTGAGAGTAGTCCATGCACGTGTGAACATTGCAGTTAGAAGTTCTTTTGTTGAATTGATAGGTGCAATTAGAAACCAAAGGCCCAACAGTCTTGGGCTTATGAGTTATGATTTGGCCTATATATAAAATCAGTCCGGGCCAGTAACTACATGCAAAACAGAAAGGAATCATAGGAGCACTGTTTACCAAATGGAAGTGGACTCACTCAACTAAGCATGAAGAAAGTGAACAAGAAGCAGACAGCCATTTACTAACTCATTGATGAATTTGTGCACTTTGTTAGGTCAGGCTCTGGATAACTTGGCTTTCCTGATTTTTAGTGGGGCAGGCAGGCAAATGAGTATGACAAAAAAGTAACCACCCACAAATTCTTTTTTCTTCCATGTTTGTTTATGTCATTCTTCCAACATTATAGTGTTGTGTATGGCTGTGTTGCAAATATCCCAAGTACTAAAATATCCCCAGCTGAACCCACACTGCTCAAAACTCAAGAACTGTCTGCTGCTTATTGCCTAATGGCCATGGCTGGTTACTCTCTGTTGCATCCCTCTCCCCCAGCTCTTATTAATGTCAACTTTCAGAGAAGTGAATTTGGTCGTTTCCACTCTTCAACCACCACTCATCTTCTCAATTCCAAGTCCACCACTCATCCTATCAGGTATTTCTCTTTCTTCAACTGTTGCTGATAGTGTTTTCTGCAGTAATAACATGATAGCCATATACTCATTTAAGCAGTTAAAACATTTTCTAGCTTCTGGGTTTCTTGGAGAAGTTGATATTTCAATTACAATTTAAATGTTTTAGTTTCTTTACATGAGAGATAGAGTTTCTAACTTGCATTTCTGCTTCCTATTCCACAATTTCTGGGAACCAAGCGATTCTCCGTTCCTAGCTTATAATTTGTGTTTTCCTTTTCATCCTGCAATCGGTTTGGCATGCTTTCTCTGTATGTTTTCTCTGGATTCAATAGAAGAAAAAGAAAAGACAAGAAAAATTGAAACTTGTATTTCAGTTTGTTTCCCAGGGAAAAAGAAAACTCAATTGAAGTATGTTTTGTACAATATAAACAGAGTGAGTAATGAGTACCATGTAGCTTGAGCAGAATATATTGGACTTCCTATTTCTTTTCCGTTTTACACCTTATGTTTATTGTAGAATTATAGAATATGATGTGAATTTTCTGAATGTAGGTGCCAATCAACTAGTACTGATGAACCAAAAACAAGAAGAAAGTTACTGGACAATGCAAGCAACCTCCTTACCAATTTTTTGAGTGGAGGAAGCCTTGGGTCTATGCCCATAGCTGAAGGTGCAGTCTCGGATTTGTTTGCTCGGCCTCTCTTCTTTGCATTGTATGACTGGTTCTTAGAGGTATGCATCCTTCACAAATTTTGGTCTTTGGATCCTTCAATTTAAAGTGTACTTTCCTGTCATGAATTCATGTTTTATGGCTGCTCTGCTGGTTGATTGGGTTTAGACAGATGGTTGGGTAGAGAGGTTCAATCAATTGTTCATTTTCTTGTTTGAGATTAAAATTTCGATGGCATATACAGATAAAAAAATCTCAGTTTTCTGGAGTCCCCTGCAGCTGTGGGGACTGGGACTTCGTTATTTGGGCCTTCTGAGCACCACTGTTCATAATTATTTTCCTTTTCTCTACAAACTTTTGTTTGTTTTGGCAGCATGGCTCCGTGTATAAGCTTGCGTTTGGACCAAAAGCATTTGTTGTTGTATCAGATCCTATTGTTGCAAGGCATATTCTTCGAGAGAATGCATTTAGTTATGACAAGGTACTACCTAATAATATGCTTCTGGACTCCCCTTGTTTAACAAGAATTTGTTTTGTTGTTTCTATCTTCATTCTCCATGTCTATAATGTACTCATTGTCAGTAGATTATGTTCCTTTATAAATAAACTCATCATTAAAGTGTTGCTTTCCGTTTTCAAATCATAGTCTTCATTTAGTATCTTTACTCAAAAGTTACTTTGCTCACACCATTTGTTTGAACTGACAGGTTATATGGATAACCTTTGCAAATCAGTGTTATGCTCCATCCTGGCCCCCCTCCTCTCCCCCTCTCCTCTCTCCCTCTCCTCTCTCTCCCTCCCCACCCATTGATAAACAATATTAGTTTATCGCATAACATTTGCTATCATGTTTAACCTTTTTTCAGTTGGGTTTATTTAATTTTGAATTATTTTCTAATTTCCGTTTAGTCATCTCAATCAGTTAAGTAAATAAGATATATACAGATGTGTATATATATTTAATTTTTAAGCTGTTTTACTCCACTCATTTTTTCTTATTCTAATCTGTTGTGCCCAAATTGGTTGTGGTTTCACACTTGTACTTAGGGAGTTCTGGCTGATATTCTAGAACCAATAATGGGCAAAGGACTTATACCTGCTGATCTTGGCACTTGGAAGCAGAGGAGAAGAGGTGAGTAGTAACAATTAATTTTTGTTTCTACAGTGAAAAAGAACAATTAATATTTTAGTGTTTGCACCGCAGGTTAGGGCAAGGAGTAAGGTATTTGTATTTGAAGTTTGTAACTTATAGTGGTCCATTATACAGAGACTTACCAGCCATAAGCTGATTTTGCAGTTATTGCTCCCGGGTTCCATTCCTTATACTTGGAAGCAATGGTCAAAACATTTAGAAATTGTTCGGAGAGAACAATATTAAAATTTGAGAAGCTTCTAGAAAGAGAGAACTTGCATGATGAGAAGACAATTGAGTTGGATCTTGAAGCAGAGTTTTCGAGTTTGGCTCTTGATATTATTGGACTTGGTGTCTTCAACTATGACTTCGGTTCTGTTACCAAAGAATCTCCTGTAATCAAGGTTTGGCAAAAGGAACATTTATTCTAATGATTTTGTAATGGTTGTATCTGGCATTCAGCGCATTCCATCATGATGTCTTTTTTCAAACCAACATTCGGTTTTCTTATTCTGTTGTCTATACATCTTATAGCAGTTCTCATTTCTACCA
>NW_018922444.1:33147-59410 GCF_002207925.1 Prunus avium
ACGGAAGTGCCATGGTGATCTGAAGGTTATAAATGATTGTCTTGATGGACTTATCAGAAATGCAAAAGACACCAGACAGGTTAGATGAAACTTAAGCTGAATTAAGTGGATGTGGGAGAATATTTAATATCATATCTACACAGTCATGCAAAAATTGATGTTTTATTGTATTATTGGAAACAGATGTTAAAAAACTAATTTTCCAGTACCTAGAACTTTATTTGATCACATTCTGTGACAGGAAACGGATGTTGAGAAACTGCAACAAAGGGACTACTTAAATCTGAAGGTGGGAAAACCTCCAACTGAAAATATAATCCAATTCTTCTGAACTCTAATGATAAGTGATACAGTTAGGAGCTTTGCAGAAGGGTTAAAATTCTGGCTTTGTAACTATAAAGTTTGCAGGATGCAAGCCTACTGCGTTTCTTAGTTGACATGCGTGGAGCTGATGTTGATGATCGTCAGGTAAATACTTGCAAAACTTTAATGCTTTTAGATACAGGATTTATGACCAAAATAATGAACATGTAGGATAAACTGATGTATCAGTACTTGTTCGATCACATTATTCCAACTGATCCAAATAAGGGTTTTCTTTTATTTCCCCTTGCACTTCATCAACACCATGCTTTTTCTTTCTTTATTTCTTCGCTCCCTGACCCTCACTCCCATTTGAGGTGAATTCTCAGTTGTACACCATTATGGATTGGACCTGTTTTGAGACAATGGTTCTCTTTGGGCATTTATAACATTACCTGTGGATTTTGACAGCTTAGGGATGACTTGATGACAATGCTTATTGCTGGCCATGAAACAACAGCTGCTGTCCTTACTTGGGCTGTTTTCTTCCTCGCACAAGTATGATTCTTCATTTCTAACTTAAATTCTTGAGAATAAAGTTATGCTTAATGTTTGTCAATGGCTTCTTTGCACCAATGAGCTCTTTCATCCTCACATATGTGACGACATAGATGAAATTCACTTGCTTTGTTGCAGAACCCATCCAAGATGAAGAAAGCACAAGCAGAGATTGATTCAGTACTTGGACAGGACGGACCAAATCTTGAATCAATTAAAAAACTGGAGTACGTCCCTAAGACAATTACTGAACTTGTTCCATTCACTTGTATATGCACTGCATTTATCATTGAAGCAATGAAACTCATCAATATTTAGTTATGTAGCTGGATTTGAGGTCAAAGTTGGGTTAGAGGGGAAAGGAGAATGAACTGAATTTTGAACATTGATACAAATGGGAGGGGCAAGTCTGTGAATCATCTTTCGATGCATTTCCCGGTGGCTCAGGAGATTAGGAGCTTTGTCTTCTTTATCTGAATGAACTCTAAGCCTCTAACAGGTTTAAACAGGTTTGAACAAGGCTTTCCAATCTCATTTTGAGCTTAAGTGAACCCAGAAACCACCAACGAATGCCAAGATGAGGCACAATGATTACTTCAACTTGCCTCTTTTTCACCCTTATTGGAATCTCAAAGTATAATGATGTTATTCATGTGGTTTTTTTTCTTTCTTTTTTTCTTTCAGGTACGTAAGACTTATTGTAATAGAGTCTCTTCGTTTATTTCCCCAGCCCCCCTTGCTTATTAGACGTTCTCTCAAGTCAGATACACTACCAGGTATTATTAAAATGGTCTTATACCTTCAGATGGAACTTGAAGTTTTACGACATTGTGCTTTATGGATTTATTTTCTTTACAAATCATACAACAAATATTTATTTCTGGTCATTTCTAGGATAAGAAAGGGGCTTTATATCCATTGTGCAGGAGGGTACAACGGTGAAAAAGATGGTTATGCGATTCCTGCTGGGACTGATATCTTCCTTTCTGTGAGTAAAGCATTTAAGTTCCTCCTTTATTTATGAATTTCT
Organism: Prunus avium; assembly: GCF_002207925.1. The sequence continues at coordinate 35,039 of NW_018922444.1, forward strand.
TTAAAATTGGTATAAATTGCAACTGCTCCTTAGTTAAGGTAATGCTAAGTCGGGGCCTCAGCTCTATCTATCAATGTGGTACTTCCATGAGCTTGATTCTATGCTCTAAGCTTGCCTGGCACGTTCTCTTTCAATCCATAGTTTTATATTCCAAAAACTTTCCACTCAGGTATACAATCTCCATAGATCTCCATATTTTTGGGACAATCCTAATGAATTTGAACCAGAGAGGTTTCTAGTGCCAAAGAAGAGTGAGGTTGAAGGATGGGCTGGTTTCGACCCTTCTCGAATTCCTGGTGCATTGTACCCGGGCGAGGTTATTACTAGTCACTTCCCCTTTCGAATCATACATTCATGTTCTCACATTAATGACATCTATCAAGTAATGACTTTATGATCGCAATTATCAGATTACAACAGATTTTGCCTTCTTGCCTTTTGGCGGAGGGCCAAGAAAATGCGTAGGAGACCAATTTGCTCTAATGGAGTCAACTGTAGCATTGGCTATGCTGTTGCAGAAGTTCACTGTAGAGCTAAAAGGGTCTCCAGAATCCGTGGAACAAGTTACAGGGGCAACAATCCATACAAAGAATGGATTGTGGTGCAAATTAAGGAAGAGGTCCGATGTACAGTGACTTACCGAATACAACATACAGATGGGACACTGATAGGGATACTGATGATAATTGTCCAGTGTATTCTTCTTGTTACCACTTACCAGCTACAATCTTTGAATTTAACAGAATTATTTTCTTTTTAGAGAATAATTTTGTTACCAATGAAAACGGAAGAGAGTTGCATTGTCCAACAAATCCGCAATAGTAATAAACGTAAATTGCGTCAGACTTTTGCAGGGATAGTTTTATAATTTGATTGAACTTGAACATAATTTCATGTCACTATGTGAGAGCAGAAGGAAAGCAAATACCCGATCCTTTTTTAAGTTTTCAAACAACAAAATTTGCACGAGACAAGCAAATGACTTCCTTCTCGTGCAAAATCCAGAAGTCAGTCTGGTCGATGATATCACATTTCTGATGTCTTTGTATACTAAGAGCTGTTGAACCAACATATATCACAGTTATCCATACAATAGTTTACAGATATTAAGTAGGCATAGATTTATTATATTCTAACCCTAATATATACGAGTCTAAAAGTTGGCATGCAGGTTCAAAAGAAAAGATAAACGTAGTGGAAGACGGTGTGACATAAATTCCATTTATATCTATCGAACATCTTTATGTACAATTGTTCAATTTAAAAAAATTAAAAATACAAAGAAACATCTATATCAGCACCCAAAAAAACAAAACAAAAAAACTTGCTGATAAGAGTTCAGTCTTTTTTAATCTCCGTTTACAAACGTGAGGCTTAATTTACAACTGGGCACTAGTCTTCATCTCAATGGATGGCCATGGTCTCTCGGCTATTGCGTTGGGTGCTTACCGTGCGGATGCTTTGATGCATTGCCGTGAAAGTGCGAGGAGCCTGCAGACTGTTCCTGCAGCCAAAGAGCCATAAAGCTCATGAGATGAAAATCCAATGCCAAATAGAAAATCAGAGTCCAATTGGACTACTTAAATGCCCACCATATCTTGCAGATTGCCCTGAATGTCAAAACAGCTCTGCACAGTTGGTGATCTGAAACTAAGGTGACCCTGCAATTAAAGAAAGAGGTCCCCAAAATAAAATTACAGCTTATTCAGTAATTCTATGTGATGAACCATACTGCTTCATAGAATGCCAAGAACCAAACAACCCGTACCATTCCCCGCATACTCTGTTGGGTCCCATAGTGACCAACACGTGTTGGTAATGAATGCAACTGTCCCTGTAGAAAATCAAAAGAAAATGTTTGCCTTCTGTTTTTTTATGACAAATCATCAGGGTCAGAACAAAGGCATGGATTGTACCTGTGTGGCCAGCTGATTACCATAATAAACATCACGGATAGGAGCAATTGAGTTCAGCTGTCCCTGATACAAGTAATAAACAATCCTTGATTTAAATTTCTCAATTAGAACTTTAAGAGCTGTAGTAAGGAAGAAAATATGTTATACCATTCCTTGCATACTCTGTTGAGCACCGTAATAGCTATCAAGACCACGAGATCTTGAACCGTGTTCCTGCAAAAACATATAACATCCCATTTAAAAAAAAAATTCATAATAACAAATTGTAATACTGCAGGGTGTATGCATATCAACAAGCTCTTATTGCAATATCTTGGAATAACTTGGGTGTTTCATATTACCCCTTCCAATTCTTGCTGAGGAACGTAACAATTATCTCGGTTATGTGCTCTGGATTTCATCTGTTCCTACATTTAAATCCATAATGAAGTGTACTATAACATATTACAGTCCAAAACAAACAAATTCTCTGTGAGTGAGAAATTCTGAACAAAAGTGATCATGAGACAAACCATCTGCTGGCAGCTGTCTTGCAACCTGATAGTTAAGCTATCTTGTTCAGTCTGCACCTACAGTATACATAAAATATACCTCAGGGCACATATCAATTAGGATGACCCAGAAAATTTATACAAGCCAAAGATCAAGCCTTAACCAACCTTTCTTTTTTTGTATGTTTTCTTTTTCTTAGAAGACTTTGCCATATTGCTGCTGGGATTGACTTCTTCCACATCATTAAAACCATGATTAGCTGACATGTTGGCTTCGGAAACAGTTCTTACAGAATTATTGGCATCCACACAATGTTTCAATGCTGCCTCTAATGCCTGAAATGCAATGTGGTAAGTTTCTGGAGATAAAGAACCCTCTTCACCCATTTTAACAGCTAATTTACACAGATCGTTGAAACGTTGCACTCTGTAGTTAAGCCTCTTTGGTCCATCACTAACAGTATGCCTAACTTTTGCATCCTTCGTCCAACGCTTCAAAATATAATGGGATGGGATACTGGAAACACCAGACACTTGGAGGACCAGAATTGCATGTCTACAGAGAAAACCTTTGTATTCAAATGAATGACATGAACAACATACTTTTAATTCTGCTTCATTCCAAGAAACAGTAAAATTTTGGCGTTCTTCCAAATCATCAACCCGGAAAATTACAGTTGCTTCATTTTCACCATCTTTCTGCAATTGACAAGAAGCTAGTCCCAAGACCTCGACCTTAAATTTTTTAAATACAGAACCTGTATAGATAGTTGCCATTTGTTTTTCAAAAGGTGAGAGAGATCTTAATCCAGGTTGTTTATCCTGTGTTTCAAGAGCAGCATTAACTTCCATGTCATACATATCTTTCTGAAATCCTTTGTACTGCTCAATAAAATCGTTAACTGTAGCTTCTTGAGAAATGTACCTATCAAAGAATGAAGTTATACTTCCAGATCGCTCCTTTGTAGACATTCCAGCCATAAATGAATCCTGCATATAAGTTGGAACCCACTTTTTACGATCTTCAAACAATAAGTGAACCCACTCATTTTCTCTTAGTTCAAATCTATCAACCAATTTCCACCATTTCTTTTCAAATTGTTCAACTGTCCAGGACCGATAAATGCATTTGTTGAATTTTTCCATAAATGTTTCATTCTCCTTTATGAAAAAACCCACATTATCAGGAATCCTGGTCAATACATGCCATAAACAAAAACAATGGTATGCATCGGTAAATACATCTGCTACAGCTTCTTTCAAGTATTTGTCTTGATCAGTGATAATCAGTCTTGGAGCTTGGCCACCCACTACTTTAAGCCATGTCCGCATTAACCAAACAAAAGCTGGGGTGGTCTCTTCTCCCATCAATGCACATCCAAGCAAAATGTACTGGAAGTGATGATTGACTCCAACAATAGGAACAAAAGGAATTCTATAATTGTTTCTAACATAGTAAGTGTCAAAGAAGACTGCATCACAAAAACTACTATAATCATGCCTGCATTTTGCATCAATCCAAAATACACTTCTCAGTCGTTTTTCATGGTCAAAATCTATTGCATAGAAGAAGTTGGGATCCTCGTCCTGCATACACATAAAATGTTCGAACATTACTCTCACATCTTCCTCACCTAAAGCTGACTGTAGACCTTTCTTTTGGCAAGCAACAGTAGCAAGTTTCTTGTTTCTTCCGCTGATAGCATAAATAAAATCATCTGGGCACATTTCATGGTTGTGCTCCTTTATGAAACTATGTACAACCCATTTCCCATCATCTTTCCTCTTTATATGCAAGCTAGCTTTGCAGTCTGTCTTTGTTATACATAGTCTTGGATTGACAGTTGTTCCGGACTCGCGCTTGCTTCCGAATCTAGAACATGCAATTTTTATATCAATGAACTTTCCAGATTTTTTGGAGCGCCGACTGGCTTTAATTGTGATGCCAAATCCCACAGACCGAGCATATTCTCTGTAGTAAGAATAAGCTTCTTCCTTAGACTCAAATTCCAAACCATTTTGGGGTTCCTGAATTACTCTCTTCCCCTCATCAACAGCATTCAACCCTATATTTTTCACATCATCTTGAGCCTGCAAACTACAAGCACTTTGGTTTGCATCCAATCCATCCGCTTCTTTAACATGTTCACTCGTTGTTGGAGGAGAATTAACATGCTCCTCAACATTTTTCTCATCTGTGACATCTACAACATTAACATCTTTATCTGAACCAGTTTCTAACTTGTCCTGCTCACATGAGGGCAGTTCTAGATCTATCTCCATAGAAGAAAACAAAGCTTATGCAATACAAAAGCTTATTTAATTTAATTACCTGAAACACAAAAACGAATTACAAAAACCAGGCATTAATTATAGCTATACCATACAATTGAGCATGAACATAATTTTATAGAGTCGTTTAACACTGTGCAAGTATCATATTTCTCACATACTATACCCTCCAGAATATTAAAACTGAAAAGATAAGAAATTTAAGCTTATTAATACTCTAAAAGCTTAAAATGAATAAATAATTATGACAATTATAAAAAACAATAAAATTCAAAATAAATGTTATTTGCTACCTATTTTGTACTCGGGATTCAAAATCTTAAAATAAATAGACTGAAAACAGAAGAATAAAAAAAGAAAGGAAATTGGTAATTACCCCCTTTTCAGGGAGCTGAGCATCTCCACTCAGTTATGAGAAATTGTAAGACTTCGAGTTTTCCTTCAGTTTTTCTTCAACTTTCCAGAAGCCAAACAGATAGTGAGTCCAAATACAATGGCGAGAAATCAAGGTCAATGAAACAAAGAGGGAATCATCAGAGTGCAGTGGTTGCACCTGCGCAAGTCACACACCACGGACAGACTCTGAGAGAGAGAGAGAGAGAGAGAGAGAGAGAGAGATTCAAGTCCGAGACCGAATCATAATAGGTCGGGTTCAAGTTCTCGGGTATTTGTTTTGGGTCGGTTTTGTATTTCACAAAAAAAATATAGAAGAAAACTTCTCAATTCCTATTACCCATTCACTTAGAGCATCTCCAATGAGGGGTTATCTAATGAGGTGTATGTTAAATATACACCCTTTGTGATCGGAATCACCTATAATGGAGAGGTGTAAATGAGTGTAAATTTGCATCATCATCATGAGATGCAAATTTAGATGCACATGTACATCTTTTTTTACATCTCTTGCAGGTGGGATTTACATAAGAAAATGTGAGAAAATGTGGACAAAAGTGAGAAAAAAGTTGCTAAATGAAACCCACTTGCGTGGCTAGACTAGTTGCTGGACCAAAAAGTTGCTAAATGATGCAATTCTTGTTTTTTTTTCAAAAATAGCAAACAGTTTTAGGTCTATTTAAATATTTTTGGATGAAATCAACGATTTTTTTCGATGAAATTATATCTTCTCCGAATTTAAATATTTTTAGATTTATTTGTTTGAAAAAATAAAATGAATCTAACACACACAAAATTAATTTTATAAAGTTAACATAAAATAAATTTTTAACACAAAAATGAATTAAGACAAAAAAATCAATTATACATCTTTAGATTTTCATCTTCCTCATTGGAGCAAAAACCACATTTACAACCCCCGGAGATGTAAAGGGAATGTAAAAGTGGCTTTTCACTCTTGAAAATACACCCTCCTACTGTGGATGCTTTTATCACTGTAATTATTTAACAATGCCAATCACAATATTCATTTTTTCACTGTAATTATTTAACAATGCCAATCACAATATTCATTTTTGTATTCTCTCTAATTGAAAAACTCACAATCCAACCATGATCCCACTCGAGGGAGGCCCGTTAACCCCCCAATTTGTAGTCTGATATGATAATGTTCAATGCCACGCTACGGTCTTACAACCCACAACTGATTTGTTGAACTGTCAATCAGGTCTAGTTCAGTGACAAAAAACCTTAATTTGCAAATCAGTGGTCTCAAATTCGACCTTCCATGACACGGTGACACCTTGATAATATGTGTGAGAAACCTATCAACTTTGTAGTGTAGACTATTATTAAAATATAATAATAATAAAACTGATTCATTGCACTTGCAGGCCATGGCCACCCACAGCCACAGGAAATTGGACAAACAAGGGTTTTTAGGTCTAATGGTCCCCTAAGTTTTTCAATATAATGGTCCTACCGTCAATTTTGTTATATTTTATGTTAAATACAGGGGCAAAATGATATTTTTATATTATTTTTAATTTCCACCATCTAAATATTCAATTCACCCAAAATTTTAAAAAAAAACTGAAAAACCAAGGTGGGTGAGTATGGTTTGGGTCGGGGTGTGGGTTGTGGGAGCGTCATCAGTTATTACCGGGGTGGTGGGTTAATTGGCTCAATGTTAGGTGGAGGTTGTTCATGGCTTTGTTGGCATATTCATATGCTGGGATTTTTTATTTTTTATTTTAAAAAAAAAACCATTTTACCCCTGCATTTAACAGAAAAAATTAACAAAAATAGGACCATTTGAACTAACGAAACTAAAGTTGAAAGATCACGAGAATAATTTTGAAAATTGAAGGACCAAAATGAGAATTGGGTCAAAGTTCAAGAACCATTAAACCTAAAAACCCGACAAACAATTCCACTGATTCTATTTTTCAACGTTATATAGTCTGAGAACAAAACAGCGACACCAGATAAAAGAATAAACATAACTTTAAACTCTGCATGCATCCATAATCCATTTGCCTCAATGAAAAATTAGAATAAGCTGTCCACCTTTACATGAAAACTAACAACTCAGATAAATGAAGTTAGTATCCCAATTTCAACCATAACAACGCCACTAGCTTTTTTACGAAGAAGTAACTACAGAAGGCTAGAAAATGTGCATGCTTCAGCAAACAGTATGAAATTCTCATCTTCGGCGCATTAATCACAATATTTGCACTAACTAGGCGTTGATTGGTTGGTACATTCGAGTCCACTAAATGAATCTAAAATACACTTGACATGAGATTGCACTGCTTGCCCATTGTGATACAGTGTTACGCTAAGGTTAAAGAATTGGCAAGGTCATCCCCTTCATATATGAATACACATGGAGGATTTACCTTCTCTATGGAAGTTTACGTTTGGCTTAAACAGCGCACCTCAGAACTGGAAAGAGAGGAGATGTCAAAAGAGAGATCTCGAGCCACTACCTGGTTTAGTTTATGATTACAAACAAGTTTTAAGTACAACGTCAACCAACTCCAAGATGGCAGGCGTTTCTTCCTCATGAATGTCTTGAAGCATCGCCATGCAACTGTGAAGATCTCAAATGAGGGTCATCCTGCAATTGGGGTCACAAAACCCAAAATAGTTAGTAAAACCCCACAGATAAAATCATTGGATTTTCTTCAAGATACACGCATACATGCTATATTGCAAACAAACCTGCAAGCTGTAACTGAAACTAGTTGATGGTCTAAAGTCCAATTGTCCCTACATGATTAGAGCAAAATTTGAGAAATTTATCCTTTGAATATACAATACCTGGAAAATTTTCTCTAAAATGTGAATTGCATTAATATGAAAATACTATACCAGCCCATGAATGCTTTGTTGAGTCCCAAAAAAACCATCATGATTGGGTGCTATTGAATTCAGTTGTCCCTATAAGCAAGATAAAACCAATTAGATTGAAATATAATATCGTGTCTGTCTGTATGATTCTAAAGGGAATCCTTAGATATAATGGTCACAACATTATTTTGACTTACCAGCCCTTGCATACTCTGCTGGTTAACATAGTAACTGTCATGGGGTGGCTCCATTAAGTTCAACTGTACCTGCAAAGACCAGTTACAAAATGTCATAAATGATACGAGAAAAATGCCATGTAAAAATTGAAAATAAATTATACAAGAAAATAATATGCAATACCAGTCCATGCACATTCTGTTGGGCACCATAATATCCAGTAAGGGGTATACCATCTGAGCTTAAGTTATCCTACAAGCATAAATGCCCAAATTAAAGATAGCGTTATCATTAAGATCACTGTAGGAAAAAAAAAAAAAAAAACAATTTCACAAACTTAGTCTGAACAATGTAAAGAACTCCAATGCCCATGATATTCAGTAGTTAAAGAGACAAAAGTAGGGATGTTGTTAGTAAATGGTGGATTGCATTCAAGGAATATCTGCAAAATCCATAATTTCCTGATCCAGTGGACTTTTAACACAGAACACCGAAATTAGATCTTAAATAAAATGAATAAAGGACAAACCATTTGTTGCAAGCTGTCTTGTGCTTCCACAAGTATAACATCTTGCTCTGCTTGCACCTGCAAAATAGAAACATACTTCCATGAACTTTCTTATTACATTTGACTCAAGCGAAGTCAACCATCAAGTTCAGAACATACCTTTCTTTTTCTGTTTGTAATTTTCTTCCTACTTGTTTTTGATGCAAGGCTTCCTTGATTCTCTTCTTCTGCTTCACGAATACTATGTACAGTGCCGCTAAAGTCTACGACAGTATTATTAGAGTTATTCACATTCACACAATTCTTTAAAGCTTCAACAAGTGTGCGGAAAGCAATATTATAAGTTTCCTCAGATATTGATCCTTCTTCACTCATTTCAATGGCTCGTTTGCATAAATCATTGTAGCGTTGCACCCTAGTCTGTACTCGCTCTGTTTCTTCAACCATTGATTGCCTGCTTTTTGCATCTTTCGTCCATCTCTTCAAAATATAATGAAATGGGATGCTTGAGAGGCCACAAATTTGGAGAACAATCAGTGAATGTCTACAAAGAAAACCTTTGTACTCGAACAAACGACAGGAGCAAGAAACCTCTGATTTTGTTTCATTCCAGGTCACCATGAAATATTCATCCTTTTCACAGTCTTGAACTCTGAATGTAGTAGTTGGTCCGTCTTCATGTTCTTTCTTTGGCTGGCAGCCAACTACTCCCAAAACCTCAACCTGGAACTTTTTGAATACTGCATGAGTGTAGACTGTTGACATTTGTTTTTCCCAAGGAGAAGGAGATTTTAATGCAGGCTGTTTGTGCCATGTATCAAAATCTGCAATTGCTTCCTCTTCATACCTGTTTTGTAGAATTGTCCCATATTGTTTCACAAACTCTCTCAGAGTAATTTTCTTGTGTATGTATTTATCGAAGAAAGAGTTCATACTTTCAGAACGCTGAGTTGTACACATTCCAGCGAAAAAAGTATCTCCCATATAAGTAGGCACCCATCTTTTACGATCTTCATACAGCAACCGGATCCATTCATCATCTTGAAGTTCAAATCTGGTAACCATCTTCCACCATCTCAAGTCAAACTGTTCATCTGTCCAGGAATTAAAGATGCACTTGTTAAACTTTGGCAAGAAATTTTCGTGCCGTTTGATTACATGAGCAAGAGTTTCAGGGATCTTTTCCAATATATTCCAAAGTGTAAAGCAGTGGCGTGCATCTGGAAAGACTTCATCAATCGCTGCCTTCAAGGTTTGGTCTTGATCAGTGATAATCAATTTAGGACATTGCCCACCCATTGCTCTAAGCCACGTCTTCAACAACCATACAAATGTTGATTTAGTATCATCAGCAACCAACGCACAACCAAGCAACATTGACTGAAAGTGGTGGTTCACCCCAACAAAAGGAGCAAATGGCAACTTATCATTTATTTTGATATAAGAAGTATCAAAAGAGACAACATCATTAAAACTCCTATAATCACTCCGACTTTTTGCATCAACCCAAAACAAATTTCTCACACGCTGCTCTTCATTCAAATCTATTGCATAGAAGAAATTGGGATTCTCCTTCCGGATACGCTTAAAGTATTCAAGCATTACTTGAGCATCTCCCTCATCTAGACCCAAGTCCCGGCATTTATCAAACTGATAGTTTGAATCAGTCGTAGCAAACCCAGTATTTTGATACCTGCCAGATTGTCTAGACATTTCAACATACATCTTTCTAGTTCGTTCACTAACTGCATGCAAAATGTCAATATTATTCTTTTCAGCTAACTTTACATTTCTATGAATCCGAAAATGATATGCTAGAGCAGGTAAAAGCTCGTGATTATGCTCCTTTATGAATTCATGAATAATCCACTTTCCATCTGCCCTCCTCTTCACATGCATGCTGGCTTTGCAGTCTGTCTTTTTCACAGTTGGTCGACGACTAGTCCCACTATCCGACTCCGGTGTGACTCCATATCTGGAACATGCAAACTTGGCATCAATAAACTCTTTTGATTTCTTTGAACGCCGACTGTTTTTTATTGAAGTGGTGAATCCCATAGACTTGGCATATTCTTGATAAAATGAGTATGCAGCCTCATGTGATTCAAATTCAATGCCATTACAAGGTTCAAAATCTGTGTCTCCCTCAAACACTTGAATGTCCCTTTTAGGAGAGCTAATGACTACACCACCTCTATTCTGCACTTCTTCCACAACAGCAACCATATTCATATTTTCACTTACTCTACCACCATTCATATTTTCTGGACCATCCACCACTGTTTCACCCAAATTTTGATTTCTATCCATGATGTTTAGTTAAAAGTAGTTTGTTATCTGTTTCTGAGAAGAGACTCTGATCTTCCAAACAGACCTTCATAGTAATACCTAAAAGATAAAAGGTAAAATAAGAAACAATGATACAGTGATCAGAAAAACAAGTCCTTTTCAGGGTGTTAAAAAATACTCGGCGATTATCTCTGTTATTAGCAATATACTAACCAACTTGGCCAGCAAACCTAATAAAAACAAGTTATTGGACCACGTGGACACTCAAGAAGTCTCTGTCATTCTACTTGGCACTCTCTTATAGTGATGTAGAACACGCATGATTGCATCAAGCAAACCGCACCGAGTGCAAAAGACACCAACTCTATCACTGTTGGTACCCAAAGTGCACCTCTCTTACCAAGTACACATACACACACGCATAGTTTGCCCGGTTCAAACTTCAAGCAACAATTGCGAACATATTTCATACGTATTAAGATATAATCTAAAACTAGTATTTATAAATCAAATAGGAACTTAGCAAGCAAATAAAATAGTGCCAAATTATAAACAGCTAACCTCACATAATCTAGCACACTGAGCCCATAAGTAAAGCATTAATGCAATAGTTGTGAATCTTCGGAAACCACTATATGATTAGAGAAAAAGTTTAATTGCTTCACTCAAGTTTATTACTGGAGCTTCTGATCAAATATCAAGAATGAACAAACGTGCGGCTAGAGTAACAGTAATGACAATTCCACAGCAGTTTGATTTTACTATGCTTGACTATTTCAGGTCCATTTTATCTATTAACAGTAATAACTGTTCCGTCAAATTGTGATTAATCAATGCCCGATAAAAAAATTAAAAAAATTAAAAAAAAGTTATGGCCATTTTCACCCTCTGCTTGGCAGCTGAGAAAGCTGATGAAATGAACAGAAAAGACTAAAGTCTAGACACGTTTATGCTTTAACACATATTTGGGTCTAACAAAACAGCATATGATCATAATTATTAACTCAATTTTCCCATTTTGCGGCGATTTCTAAGCAACCAAACAGAAAAAAAGAAAAAAATTTCCCAACAAAACCAACAAGTTTGAATAAGTTTAGAAAAACACAAGAGAGAAGTAAAATACGAATTGAGAGAGAGAGAGAGAGAGAGAGACCTCAAGTGAAGGCAGCAGAAACAGAGAAGAACGGTGGCTGATTTCCGCGAGTGGGTGAAAGCTTTCGAATTTGGGAAAGCTTAGGGCTTTGATCTTCTATTTTTGGGTGATTTTGGTTTATCATTTTGGGTTAATATCTGCTTCAGAGCCACAGGCGTGGCGCGTAGTTACTCGAATTATCGGCATGAATGAATATGAATTTATGAACGACCACTCCTCCTAATTCAACACGAATATGTTAGTGTTTTTACAGGGTTAATTATAGAAATGGTGATTACATTATACCACTTTACATTTTGGTCCTTCAATTTTAATAGTGAATTCTGTATGGTCTTTTTGAGAGACCATTTCTATAATTAATCTTTGGGTTAATCATTTTATTAGTCCCTGAACTTAGACATTTGAGTCCCTCAATTTCCAAAATCATTCTTGTGGTCCTTCAACTTCAATTTCGTTAGGACAAATGATCCTGCTGTCAATTTTGTTAACTTTTCTGTTAAATGCAAGTGCAAAATGGTATTTTTGTATCAAAATTGATTAAAATATGAATAAAAAATTAAAAAAATTAAAAATTAAAATTAAACACTCTCTCTCCCCCTCTATCCCGATTTCTACTCCACCCAAACTTTTTTTTTCTTTTCTTTTTTGTTGGTTTTTTATTTTATTTTATTATGTTTATTTTAAAGATATGATGTTTTATTCATTTTTTTTGTTTGAATATAAAAATACAATTTTTTTGCCCCTTCATTTAACAGAAAAAGTTAACAAAATTGACGACAGGATCATTTGTCCTAACGAAACTGAAGTTGAAGGACCACAAGAACGATTTTGAAAATTGAGGGACTCAAATGCAAATCGTGTTTAAGTTCAGGAACTAATAAAACGATTAACCCTTAACCTTCTGTCTATATATTAGACTCCTAATTATGAGTGTAGACGATTATCAGCCGTTGATACATCACATGCATCAACAGCTCACATATGAGCCTAGCATTGCTCATAGGAAAATGTTACAGGTGTAACGTGTAAGTTGTAACTAATTGCTTTTTTGGGTTAATCGTTTTATTAGTCCTTGAACTTCGACCTGATTTGCATTTGAGTACCTCAATGTCCAAAATGGTACCAGTAGTCCTTTAACTTCACTTTCGTTATGACAAATGGTCCTTCCGTCAATTTTGTTAACTTTTTTTGTTAAATGTAGAGGTAAAATGGTATTTTTGTATTTAAACCAAAAAAATGAATAAAAAAATCATATCTTTAAAATAACAATAAAATCAAATCAAATAAAAAACCAACAAAAAAAAAATCAAGTTTAGGGGGAGTAGAAATCGTGATAGAAGGGGAGAGAGAGAGTTTAATTTTAATTTTTTAATCAATTTTGATATAAAAATACCATTATGCCCTTGCGTTCAACAGAAAAATTGACAGAAGTAATGGTGTCACTAGTTGTCCAAACGAAACTAAAGTTAAAGGACCACGGATACCATTTTGGAAATTGAGGTACTCAAATGCAAATCAGGTCTAAATTCAGGGACTAATAAAATGATTAACCCTTGCTTTTTTTAACCATCAAACTTCGCTCTCCAATGTGAGTGACTCATAAGATATTGTGCTTATTCTTTTTATTAGTCTCTGAACTTAGACCCGATTTGCATTTGAGTCCCTCAATTTCCAAAATCGTTCTCGTGGTCCTTCAACTTCAGTTTTGTTAGGACAAATGGTCATGTTGTCAATTTTGTTAACTTTTCTATTAAATGCATGGGTAAACTGGTATTTTCATATTTTTTAAAATTTTAAATTGATTAAAATATGAATAAAATATTTATAAAAAAAAAATAAAAAATTCAAGTTTTTAGGAATAAGAACTCATTTTTAATTTTTAGTTTGACTGAGCATAGGAATAAGATTTTTTAATTTTTAGTTTTTAATTCTTAATTTTATTTTTTGGGTGAAATGAATATTCATAAATTGAAAATTAAAAATAATACAAAAATACCATTTTACCCTTGCATTTAACAGAAAAAGTTAACAAAATTGATGGTAGGACCATTTGTCCTAACGAGACTAAAATTGAAGGACCACGGGAACGATTTTGGAAATAGAGGGATTTAAATGCAAATCGGGTCAATATTCAGGGATTGATAAAACGGATAACCCTAAGATATTATATTATATTACAATGTGAGACTTGCACACTCTGTAGGAAATGCAGAGAAGGGAAGGGATGAGAGAATGTAATATCATTACGGAGTAAAAAGGATCATTTCATTTGCAAGTAATTTCCTCTGTAATCAAAGTTGGAATTATAAATTTCTCGTAGTTTCTTGTTATTGTAATTTGTAAGTGTCCCAGAAATGTAGCGCAAGTAATCGCTAATGTATGAAATTTGTGTTTCAATTCTTTTATTTGTAAAACTCACTTGCTCAGGAATGAAAAACGATGTCTATGCAAGAGACAAATGGCATCAAATTTTTTTTTTTCTACTATAGAAGTCGGTGCCTAGGGAATACATTAGGCACGGATGTATTTCATTAATAGAATACTTTAACGAGTATTGGGTATTACGAAAATGTGGGACCCATTGTAAAAATTAGGCACGGAGATTTATAATCAGTGATATAATATCAATAGAGGACCCCTTTAAAAGACACTAATATACATCAGTCCCTAATATTACAATAGCCACTGTTTTCACCCCTAAAGAAGGCAAAAGAGACTGATAACCCTCAGTCTCTTTTGAGCCTTTTTTTAGTAGTGTCACTTGTCGGTTTCGTTGTTTTAACACAATAAACATCTCCCTATTTTTTCTTTCAGTTAAGATATCAGCAGCTTTCATGAAAAGGTCATTATCATTGACAATTTATGGATTTCCTTCAACCACCTGCATCACTTCCCCAATGCTACAACCAGCCTTGTCTTTGCTTTTAAAAGTGCTACTTCTATTTTCAATTGCATGTAAAATAGAATCTAACCGCTTTGTCACCTTAACCCCAACTCCAGGTCTTTTCGAATCTCTTTTCCTTTTATTGTTAGGTTCAACATCAACTATATCCTCAAGTCTAGCATTAACATCAGCATTAACATCAGAATTATACCCAAAGTCATCTTGTTCCTCAACCAGAATCTCTTCATTATGTTCTCCTATAGCTGGACCATTGTCAGCATCCTCCACCATAAAACCTTGTGAAGGTGCCCAAGCGCCTTCACCCGTGACAGCAACATATTTAAACAAAATATCTAACTGATCAACATGTTTCAATCCATGTGTTCGAAATCTTGCAACCTCAAGTTTCTCCTACAATAATAATATGAACTAAAATTTTAAAAAATTGATATAATACTACAAATTAAGTATTAGCTTTAAGAAATAAAAATTTCACCTTTATTTTCTTATCCCACCATTCATCGGTAGCTTTGATTGTTTGCTTCACAGGATCCCATCCTAAGCCAGTCTCTTTTGCAACCAAACTTGTCCATAACTGCCATTCTTTCTTAAGTCCAGTCCATTTGTTCTTCAATTGTCTATAGTCGTAGTTCCTTTTAGTAATATCATTAAACTTCTTTATAACATTTTTCCATCCAACCTTATTAAAATGACTACTTGGTCGATTACCACCTAACGTCTCAGCAACACAAATCTTGATGAAAACCTCAGTTCCCTTGTCATCCCATTTTGCTTTCTCTTGTTTTTCTTTTTCTTCCCGACTTTCATTTTGGGATGGGTTAACTATATTGTTAGACATTTTCTAATAAACAAATTGGACAAAGAAAAAAAATTAATGATGATTGTACAATATAACAAGAAGTTTGGCTTAACATACAAGTATATAAGACAAAGCACAAACAAAAGGGGAAAAAAAAACAGAAGCTAGTATCAAAGATGAAATGGGGAGCACTTTCACACAACATGAAAACGTTTGCATCAAAAAAAGTGCTCAGACAGAACAACAAATTGAAACTAAGCATTAATACATAAACCAACTGTTCTGGTAAGTGTACGTTTCTCTATGCATGTATAGGTTTTGTGTTATTCAAATCATCATTAAAATCCAACAGTTTTTTCTTAATATCTATGTGTCTATACATGTCTCTCTCCCTCTCTTTAATTTCTATATGGCAACCACATGGCATTGACATCAATGTGGAATGAAGATTGCTTTACATGTTCATCTATGTCATATTCTTATGTGTGATGTGGGAAAGGGAGCTCAAAACACATTTATATAACCCAATTTCTTTCTCTCTCTCTCTCTCTCTCTCTCTCTCTCTCTCTCTCATAAATTCAATTTCTGATTCTGACAATATTTTTACTAATAACTAGTATTGATATAATACATGAATCAAGAAGCATGAGAATTTCATAGTACTATATGCTAAAAAAGAAAAGCTAAAATAAAAAATATCAACATAAATATAGAAGTACATAAACAAATATAGTGAGAACAGAGAGAATTTACCTTGAAGAATAATAGCCTTACTTGCAGAGATTGTAACGAGAAAGGGGGAGCAAGAAGCTTTTGCAGAGAAAGAATAGAGGCAAGGACAAAGACGTGATAACTAAGGTGGATGAAACGTGTGGATTGGTTAAAAATTGTAGGGTTAGGCTTTTTGGCTATATTGTAAAAATAATAGGGATAATATTGGCATTGTAAAAACTTTCATTAAAAGGAATCAAGTGATTCCCGGTTTTTTGAAAAAAACCACTTCAGGGAGAAGCACCTCCCATGTGCTTCTCCCTAAAATCGCTTTAAGTGATTCTAATACCTATTTTAAGCGCTTTTAAATTTTTGCCAAACACCCTATTTTTTTAAGCAAAAGTGATTATACTCAATAGGAAGTGATTCTAGCCCTCTTAGAATTACTCCCAAACGAGCCCTAAAACTAGCATTACTTGTACGAAGTGTTAGATCACCAAATTTTGAATGAACAAGATATAGTTAAATTACTAGGTGAATTTTTTTTGTAATTGTCACTGCGAACTGAGATTTTTACTGGATGTAAGTCACTGCAAACTGAAATTTACACTGATCAACATTTGCCAAGTCATCAATTATATATTAAGCAACTCCAAAGACTCGGATACTTTTCAGACTTTTACTGCAAAAATTAAATTGACACCCACTCACTACAATTCTTTCAAAACAAAAATTAAACATTAAAAATAAAATAAAATAAAATAAAATTGCATTTGGCAATTTGGCAATCAGTCAATGGAATTTGACTAGTAATAAGTTATTTTGATTTCAACTGACCCTATTGACCGAGGCTAAGCAATCAGAGGGTACAATAATACAACATCCTTTACAAAATATATGAACCCCGATCAAATTTTCTTCCTACTTCCAATAAGATCGCATAGGAAATAATTAACAACAGCCTACTCTATCATGTCTTATTGTACAGGTACCAAAAGAGGAGGTTGCCCACAAGGCATGATACATTTCTTCCTTTTTCTTTTTACATGAGAGATTATCTTCAAAACATCTCCTTCACCTACTGAATAAAATTCGAATCAGTTTTTACCGTGTTTCAAGTAAAACTTTAGCAAACAGCCAAAAAGTTCAATAAATACCCATTTCAAATGCAAGCTGCCAACAGTGAGAAATGTGTTCCTTAAGCATGTCTTGATGCATCATCATGCAATGGAGCAGTTCTTACATTCGGGTCATCCTGGCATGAGGAGAAAACTATTGTAAGATAAATTAAAGTCAAATACATGATTTAGGAAAGCCATTAGTGCCCATGTCTAGCAAACTAACCCGCATGCCATAAGTGAAACCGCCTGCTGTTCGGAAAAAATCCAT
The DNA here is from genome assembly GCF_002207925.1 of Prunus avium. The sequence continues at coordinate 52,921 of NW_018922444.1, forward strand.
CTGTCCCTGCAAACACAACGCCCCAAATTATAAATTGAAACCATTTGAACATGGTCATAGGCTAAATGTATTCGTTATCATAATAAGTTTGCTGTACCAGCCCATGCATGCTTTGCTGAGCACTGTAATAACCATCATGGCTTGGGGCTATAGAGTTCAGTTGTCCCTACATGTATGAAACCCGCGTCACAAAGTTATATTCATTTACATTGCAGTATCACTAGTCTTTTTATACTCATTTAAAAAATTAAGACTTACAAGCCCCTGAATGGTCTGTTGATTCCCATAGTAATTATCCCGTGTAGGTGCCATTAAGTTCAATTGAACCTGACAAAAAGGATGCACAGATTGAAAATAAGAAGAAGAAAAAAATCAAAAACTGCTTATTGCATTAATACATAAAGACATGGTCATACCATTCCTTGCACACTCTGTTGTGCACCATAATAGCCATCGAGATTTACTGCTCTTGGGTTCAATTTGTCCTACAAAATATTACCATAGTCGAATCAATTGTAAAAAATTGGTATTTTCAAGTCCATTAATTTATAACACTACTCTCATAGAACACAAATTTGTTTCATAATATTGTGTAGCCATCATAATATTGTTTCAAAACACAATACGCGTACAGATTATGATACCAATTTGACGCAAATAATCTCAAAAAAATATTTGTTTTCATAAAAGCTAAAAACTCATAGAACAAGACAAACCATTTGTTGCAAGCTATCTTGTGCCCCAACAGTCATAACATCCGGCTCAGAGTTCACCTGCAATTTGATTAGGAGGTCACCTTTAACAAATATAATTATAACAAGAATATCATAATTAAGTCACTACCAACAACAAACCTTTCTTTTCTTGGTTGGATTCTTTTTTTTATTTGTCTTGCCCATACTTCTATTTTGACTATCGTCTTCAATACAAAGCAGACCATGATTGACTGATGATGTGCCAGCTTCTATCAGACTCTTACTAGAATTATTTACACTCAGACAATTTCCAAAAGCTTCTTCTAGTGCACGGCATGCAACACTGTAACTCTCCTGAGATAGAGATCCTTCCTCGATCACTTTCATAGCCCGTTGACATAAATCATTAAATTTTTGCACCCTGGATAGTCCATGGTCAGATTCTTCTCCCACCAAATGCCTGTTCTTTACATCTTTTGTCCAACGTTTTAATATATATTGAGCTGGGATTGCAGAAAGGCCACAAATTTGGAGAACAATCAGTGCATGTCTACAAAGATAACCTTTGTATTCAAATAAGCAGCATAAACAAGAAACTTCTGTCTTCATTTCATTCCATATTACAATGAAATCTTGATTCTTTTCAAAATCTTGCACTCTGAAAGTGATGGTCGTCTCATCTTGCCTTTCCCTTTTTGGGTGGCAGGCAACTGCACCTAAAACCTCAACTTGAAATTTCTTGAATACTGCATGTGTGTACACCCCTGAGACACTCTTCTCCAAGGGTGAAGGAGATCTCAATGTGGGCTGTTTGTTCCATGTATCAGAATCTGCTTTGGCTTCTTCTTCGTATCTATCTTGTAGAATTGCTTCATACTGTTTCAGGAACTCTTGTACAGTGGTCTTCTTATGCACATACTTATCAAAAAAGGAATTAACACTCTCAGATCGCTGAACCGCAGACATCCCAGCCAAACAAACATCCCTCATGTATGTTGGCACCCACTGTTTTCGGTCTTCATACAATGAGTGAGTCCATTCATCATCTTTGAGTTCAAATTTTTCAAGAATTTTCCACCATCTTTTTTCAAACTCTTCATTTGTAGATGACCTGTGGATGCACTTTTCAAATTTCGCCATAAAATTTTCATGCCGTTTAATTACATGGCCAAGATTTTCAGAAACCTTCCCCCAAATATGCCACAAACAAAAACAATGATAAGCATTTGGAAACACCTCTGAGATAACTGATTTTATTGATTTGTCATGGTCAGTGATTATTACTTTTGGAGCTTGCCCACCCATAGCTTTCAGCCACGTCTGCATTAGCCAAGAAAATGTTGTTGTACTTTCGTCTGATACCAAAGCACATCCAAGCAGCACGAACTGATAGTGTTGATTCACTCCAACAAATAAAACAAGAGGCATTTTATATTTGTTCCTAATGTAGGTGGTATCAAAAGACACCACATCACTGAAATTGATGTAGTCATGCCTACTTTTCGCATCAACCCAAAACAAACTTTTCAGACGTTGATCTTCTCCCAGATCTATTGCATAGAAAAAGTTGGAATTCATATTCTGCATCTGTGTGAAAAAATCAAGCAAAATCTTCAAATCTCCTGCCTCTAATGCCAAATTCCGACCTTTATCAAATGGATTTTTGGGATCATTTTTTAGGCCAACCACATTTTTGTATTCAGCAAATTGTCTAGCCATTGCAGCATACATCTTTCTTGTTTGTTCACTGACCGCTTGGGCTGGTAAAAGCTCATGGTTATGCTCCTTCACAAAATTATGTATAACCCATTTACCATCTGGTCTTCTCTTCACATGCATCGAAGCTTTGCAATCTGTCTTTGAGCATGATCGCCGACCAGTCGCATTTTCCGGGTCTTGCTTGTTCTGTCTGGCGCGTGGTCTATTATACGACTTGTCATACTCGCGCTTGGTCCCATATCTGGAACAAGCAAATTTTGCATCAATAAATTCTCTTGATGTCTTTGAACGGCGGCTATTTTGGATTGCAGTGTTGAACCCCATAGACCGAGCATACTCCTGATAGAAAGAGTATGCTTCCCCATGTGATGCAAATTCCATACCAAAAAGCGGCTCAAGATTTGTATCCTCTTTAAAGACTACCATATCTGGTGTTGGAGAATTCAAATCCCCGCCATCTTCAGCATGTACCTCATCTCTAACATCCACAATGTTTCCATTCTCAATATCTCCATTCTGCAATTTTTCTTCATGTTCTAACATGTTATCAATTCCATGTGGTTCTTCATCTTCTTTGTCATGTTCACCAGAAGGTAGCCGTAGATCTATGTCCATAGTGAGATTATTTAATTTCAACTGGTTATTATCGGAGAATATCTGGAAGAAAGAAAGGACAACAGTTGCCAGTAAATCAGAAAATGAAAAGAAAAAAAACTACAAACTCCGAGGATGATAATGCCAATAACAATAAAACATCAAGATTCCTAACTAAAGCAAGAAAAAGAGTTACAAACCATTTTGGAAGTTCGAAGTACAATGTAACTAACAAATCCAACTAGATTGTATAGCCTTGTCAATGTCAAAAAGATGATGACATCCTCTTCTTCCAACATAAGGGACCAGGATCGCCTCCCATGGTATCTTAAATGATAATATAACGCTTTGTCTGGAGACATAAAAGAAGAAAGGAGAATGTTCCTCCTTAATTAGAAAGATAAATAAATAGAGAGCAAAAACATTAATCCTACATGACTGAAAACTTCCATAGAAATAGCTAAGTGAACCACTATCACGTGTTGAAATTGTGATAGTTTAAGAGGTTTAGGTGATTATCAAATTGTGATAGAACAAATTGTGTTGGGGGGATGTTTTTCACAACCACCAAAAGAGCTATTACTTGATATTCAGAACTACGTATTCACATAGTCAATTATGGGTGTGATAATTTCTGTTCAACACAGGCATTCCACGTATTTGGAGTGTCCAGCAGCCATATCCTTGTTAATATCATGTCACATTGCCACAAGTATTCAGGACCACCAAAGTGAAGTGTTTATAACTACTATACCAGAACAGGGTGGTAAGGCACTTTCTTGTAGGCATAGGGTGTTGTCCTGAACTCACCTGAATACCTTTCAGGGAACAAAACTTGAAAACCCTTTTAACATTCTTAAAAGAATTTTAGAGTACTCCTTCACCGTTTTAGCTAAATATGAGACAGTGTTTTAGTACTAGAACACATTTCATTCGATTCTGAAAAGCCCCTCAGGCCTTTTCTTATAAATGATATGGAGAATGCAAAATTATGCGCAGCACATTCCCATTCTATAGCCAATTTAACGCAACTTAAAGATATTAAACAATGAGAACAAGAGACACTCTGCGTTTATTCATTCATTCAACATTTTTTGTTATTGAACATCTGCACTAAAGAATTGCCATAGATGCAAAATCTTGACTACAAATGCATCTTGAGTTCTTTACCTTTTTTGTTTTTCCTTTTATTGAATTTTCCATCAAAAGTAAACTAAAATTGGAGAATAAAGGAAAAACATGAAAGCCAGTCAAAAATTGCAGTAAGATGTACAACTTTTCCTTTTGAACCTATTAATAAATTGTAACATATCAGATACATACTAATAAAATCTATGATAATTATCTATCCATAAATTATCATCTAGGAAACCATAAACATGTATATCAACATCAAAAAGTGGCTAACATGACATTGCAGAAAGCATCTTAATCCAATACCAAAATATTGAAAAACCAGTCTAAAGGTCAAAGAACACTCTACAATGTTCAAATAACATCAATAGAGTATTTATTTCTACCACAACTGTGGTCTTGTTTAGGAAAGGAACAAAAAAAATCTGAGCTACATTTGGCAGCAGGATCAGGGTGGTTTGTCTGCATTGAAGTGCAACACACACACACACACACACACAGATGGAACAACCTAGAGAGGGAGAAAGTTCAAAGCCAAACCAGACAATACAAATCAAAACCCAATCCAACTCACACGTCCCACATCCTGTTTCATCATACAATTTCTAATCCTAAGGAACTTGCAATTACATTCCTAAAGTATAGACTACCATGTCATATGCTGCATACAGAAAGAACTGAGCAATCATACTTTATATGCTAATAAGCACTCCACAAGCTCCAAAATGTGCAAAACTGCACGTCCACTTGGGAGACTAACTGGACTACTAAGCCTGTTTAATAAATAAAGTATTCCCAAGTAATGAAATTCGAGCTCAGCTGAATTTACCATGTTGGAAAATTACTCTGAAAAATGAAATTAGACAGCCAACTTCTGCATACAATTTGTAGTAAAACATAACAACAAGGCTCAACACATACTCTACAGTGATTTACAGTCACTCCCCATTTTCAAATCCATTTCATAATTTTGTGTCAAATGCAAGAAATCAAATCACCCACATGAAAAGACATACTTTTTACAGAAAACAAAAATAAAAATACAATCTTTACAATCCATACAAATCCCAAATAGCACAGCAATACATTCAACAACAGAAAAACCAAAATGAAATTTTAAAACAATGAATTGGTTTTCATGGAGAGAGAGAGAGAGAGAGATATATATATATATATATATATATTTATATATAGGGAGAGAAGAGAGGTCTACCTCTCTCTCTGTGTATTACATATGGACGAAGGAGGTGGAGGAGGAGAGAGCTTCGATCTGAGACTGGGGCAGATGATCGCGCACGCGAGGGGGTTGAGCGAGTGGCCAATACGAAGGTCCTTTAATTTTGCCCCCAATTTGTTTCTGTTTAGGGTTTCAAAAACGCTCGATCAATCTGACTCTCACCTTTCCTCACTCGCTGCCTCTTTTTCCCCTTTTATTGATTTATTTCTTTTATTTTTGTTCTAAATTTTTCTAAATTTATTTTATTTTAATTTATTTCCCAAACCTCGCTGCCGCACGCGTCGTGCGTGCCAGCCCCGCTGTTGCTGTAACCACAGAGATGTGGGTCCCGCCTTTTTGCAAACGTTATTAGCTGAGTGCGCGTGTCACGCGTGGCTGCCTGCTCAACAAATCACACGTTAGCTGCCTTATCTCCCTCCCTCTCTCTTCACATATCTATATATCAAATTTATTTTTGTTTTGCTTCTCTTAAAAAAAAATTAATTTTGTTTTGTTGATTTATTTGCTAAATCAGATAAATGAGTCATCCAAATTCAAGGTTTTAAAAAAAAATTTGGTATGACTGTCACACGTTATGATTGTGAATTTGCGATATGGGAATAAAGAAAGAGAGTTTCTCACACACACACTACTAAGAGCAAGTCCACCCCAAGCATCAAACCGAGCAGTAGGCCCCCCTGGCGAGCCTAGAAGCCCTCCATCGCAAGAGAAGCAGCTCGGGCAAGCTGCGGGCCCCACCAACCTAGGCAAGCCCACGGGCAAATCCTGCCTGGACTGAAGCCCGAAGATGCTGACGTCATCGTGACGTCAGTGCCTGACAGGGCCTAATGGAAAAATGCCACGTGGCGCTTCCTGGGCGCTGCGATGGCTTTTTTCCCAGAAATCCGACAGCCCTCTTTTGGTTAAAAAAAATCCAAAAAAATTTGAACTTTTTTTAAAAGAATACTAAAAAATACTAGATTTTTTCCCTATAAATACCTATCAATTTTATTTACTTTCCACACCAAATCTTCATACCAACTCTTCTCCTTCCAATATTTTTTACTTTCCACTCACATTTTTCTATTACAAAATTCCATTTGTGCAAAAATATAAATGGCCTCTTCCATCG
>NW_018922444.1:59491-130568 GCF_002207925.1 Prunus avium
TATAAATGACCTCTTCCATCGAAGCCGTAGGGTCGTGGACAAACGTTCGAAGAGGTCAAAATCTTGGCGACGAGGTAAAAAATAATAATTGCCGTTTTATTCAATTTAATGTCATTTATATATATATATATATATATATATATATATATATATATCTTACATTTCCAATTTCATTTTTTTAATAGATTATTCAAGGCAAAATAAAAAAGAGGAAAACCATTACACATGGCTCCTCAAGTGAGCAATGCCCGCAATCGGTTCTAGTGGTGCGTTCCGTGTCGGAAATAATGGCACTATTACGTCCTCCGAAGGAAAATACTCCCCCACGTCGTGATCCGGTAGAACCGCCTCTGCCAATGATTGAGTCATCCTTGTACTCGATTATGTCAGACTATGAGGATCGGGAATATTTCAATTGTATGATGTGTGAGTAGGTATTTCAATTGTATGATAAGTGAGATGTGAATTTTATTATAAAAATGGACACGTGGCAACCAAAAATTTTATCCGAAAATTTTATCCGAAAATTTTATCCGAAAATGTTATCTCAAATTTTAGGTGAGAAATTTATAATAAATAATGACACATGACAACCAAAAATATTATCTGAAAAACTTATCAAAATTAATGGTTTAAAGTATTAAAAAAAAATAGGAAATAAAGTACAATGAATAGTATTTGCCCTTGCACTAGCCTTTTGGGGTGGAACCAAAAAAGGTAAGGGGGCGTTCGGTTAAGTTTTTAGCGCCCGTTTTCATTTTCTGAGAACGAAAGCAAACCAAGAATCCGTTCGGTGGACTAAAACAGAAAATAGTGAGAATGTTTTCATAAAATGAAAACATCATCACGTGTACTTCGGAAAAACAGAAAAAATATGTTTTCATTCTCACAAAAAACAAACGCCTAAACCATAAACAGAAACCCACAACCCCATCACTCTACCCAGCAAAACAGAAACGAAACGAAAATCACACCAAAACATAAACCAAAATCAAACATACCACGGCCACGATTGTCAGACCATCATCATCTCAACCGCCATGACTCTGCCATTGCCACCAAACCTCACAGACCCAGTCCCCACATCACCACCACCTATCAAACCCAACCGACACCAACACCAACACCATGCCAATGGAATCACGACCAAACACCCAATCGAACCCAATACACATCTCGCCACCTAGTAAAAAAGCAATCGACCCCTAGCACCTCCACCACCCATACCCAATCAAAGCATCACCATCGCCATCACCACCCAATTAAGGAGGGGGGAAGGGAGAGAGAGAGAGAGAGAGAGAGAGAGGTGGGTTGGTGGGATTCATGCCATGGAAAGGAGTGGGTGCAGCGGCATGAAGAGATAGTAAAAAAGAGGGAAGGGAGAATAAAAGAGAAAGTAGAGGAAGAAAGAAAGGAACGGCCTAGGAAGGGAGAAGAAAAGAGAAAAGGAGAGAAGAGGAAGAAAGAAAAGGAAAAAAGAAGAAAAGAGGAAGAAGAAAAAAAAAAGAGAGAAAAAATTTAACTTTTAAAAAACAATATAACTTTTTATTTGTCAAATTATACTTTTAAAAAAATGTTTTTTAGAACATAAATTAGCAAAAATATGCTTAAAGGAAAAAAGAAGAAAAGAGGAAGAAGAAAAAAAAAAGAGAGAAAAATAAATTTAACTTTTATAAAACAATATAACTTTTTATTTGTCAAATTATACTTTTTAAAAAATATTTTTTAGAACATAAATTAGCAAAAATATGCTTAAAAAATAACTCACATATTATTATTATTATCAAATTATACTACCAGACACGTTTTCATTGTTTTTGTTTTCTAAAGATGTTTTCTAATTAATCTACCAGACGCATTTTCATTTCTTGAAAATGCAAATTTGTTTTCTTGTTTTCATTCTCTGAAAACGTTACCAGACGGGCCCTAAGGCTGCCACTATTCACATGAATAGTGACAGCCCTTGCCTTGCCTTAGCCTTTTGGGGTGGACTTGCTCTAAAGTATACTCAATTTTAATGAGTCAAACAATGCTCATGCTAGCATACTTGGTAATTTCGTGTACAAACATTTCAAGAAAGTACTTTCAGTTTTTACACACATTTTTAAAAATTAAAGGTATCATACAAGTACAAATTGTAACACCTTACATTGTTTTCCTTTACTTAAGACCTTACATTATGTCACATTACTTTCGGTTTTCCAATTTCCTCAAATTAAGAAACGATCCCTAACTCTATATTTTCACTCAGAAATACAGAGATTCCTCTCTCCTTTCATCTTGTGAACCAAGTACATGGGAATCGAGCATATTTCTTGCCATGTTCATGATTGTTGGATTTCTTTCTTTTTGAGCCACAACTTTTTTTTGTTCAGGTGTGTATGGTGATGTCAATGAATGCCCTGCAAAGCCCATTCTCTTCATCTATTCTTTCAAATTCCATTGTGACTGATATATGTATAAATTTGAAGGTCTAGATACCTTTGAACTTTCCTAACCACAAGTCTTCTCTTTGACTTAATACATTGGGAAAACCCAACACTTTTTTCTTTTGGATCCCCAAGTCTCTCAAGTTAAACCAGAAGCACTCATCAAACCCTTTGTTAACAGGACACAAAAATGATGTGAAAAGCTCATGCATGTAGCTTTTCAGTTTTTCCAAATAGAGGACGTCAAATTCTTCAAAATATGTTCAGAAAAGGAAGCATCTCTTGCCATGCCATATATATCTGCATCTATAAAATTCGATGACCATTGTGACATGCAAAAGTACAGAGTCACTGAAACTTCTTTAAGATTTAAGAAGAGTTTCAAATCGAATCACATACATGACAATTTTATCACATTTTGATTCACGCATTTTTCTATAAAAAAAACTGTCAAAATATGTATTTAAACTTAATCATGAACAGACACTTCTATAACTTCTATACGCGTATAATTTTCGTACCTATACAAAAGGCCCTCAGCTCTGATAACTATATATATATCTTATTGGCTTCACCACCAAAGCAGTTGGCCGCGCATTTGCTTTGAATTCTAAAGCTGGAAGATGATGAAGAAGATTTGTTTCGAGCATAGAATTTTCCTTGAAACTTGTATAGTAGTTCGTGAGCTTCAGTGGAGGGGAGAGGATAGGAGAGGAGAGACAGGGAGACAAGTTGGTTTTTATTTTATTGGGTTTGGGATGTATAGGGTTTAGGGTCTTTGCCTTATGGATATTGGAAAGAGAGGAGAGAGAGAGAGAGAGGGAGAGATTGTAGTTGTAATCCAAGGCAATCACTCTGTATCTCAAACGACTCAATATTTTTTAGGGGAAGCAATGATTTTAGGATCATTCTTGATGCATGGTTAATTTGTATAGGAAAATTACTTTGCATATTATTGAATCTGTAATCTATACCATAGTCTCTCAATTTGTATATCACTATTATATTGAGTTTTTTTTTTAATAAACTGAGATGGAGGATTTGGATTCAGGACTATGTTCTTGATTTTGATAGTCTCACCTTATCTTGTTATGGCAAGAGAGATCATTGCCACTTGTTTCTTTCCATAACTATACATTCAAATGTCACCTCGTGTTTCTTATTTATTAACATGACACTTTTTATGTTAATGCGGTCTAGCCTAGTGAAAAATAACATTGACTTACAGATTAATAGTCTTAGGTTCAAACCTCCATGGCACGATGATAGTGAGTGTGTGAGAAACCTCATTCAGACTACCGCTTATATATATATATTTTTAAATAAAAAATATTTTTGAACACCGGAGTTAGAGTGGAAAAACATAGAATTATCACCTATGGCTAATCAAAGAAGTTCCTTTTTTTTTTTTTTTTTTTTTTATTGAAGCTTTATTAAAGGGATCAAAATATGATTTAAAAAAATCAAATTATTAGCCAAAAAAATGTCAAGGAACTATTAAAAAACATGAAATAAGAGTAAAGTTGAGGAGAGAGACAAGAGACACCAAACCCCATGGGTAAAGAAGTTCCTTATAATCAAATAAAATATTTTATTGAAGCTTTATTAAAGGGATCAAAATATGATTTAAAAAAATCAAATTATTAGCCAAAAAAATGTCAAGGAACTATTAAAAAACATGAAATAAGAGTAAAGTTGAGGAGAGAGACAAGAGAAAGAGATGAGAGAGAATATTATTTTAGTGGGACCCAGACAAAAACGCCAACATTAATAACGCACCAACACCCATATTTTTCTACCAAAAGCAAACCTAATACATTACATACGTCCACTGTATACATTTCATCCTCACATACTGGTGAGTCTTGAGTCTGTCAACGGCCCAAAAGTTAACGCCTTTTGTTTTTGTTTTTGGCTTTTCTTTGCTTCTTCAGCCGAAGGCCAGCAAATTCTGCTCTTTTTTCTCACTTCTTTCTCTTTGACCCATTGCACAACTCCTTCATTCCATTTCACAACTGGGTTTCTTTTTCTTTTTCCTTTTCCTTTTCTGTTTGTCAGTTTCAACATTTTATTCTTTTGTTTTTTGTTAATATTTTGTATTATCTGTGAGTGGTGGCAAATTGAGAGCAACAGGTACCGTTAAAGTAAATTCTTACTTTCTTTTTGGGGTTCCTCAAAATTCATTTTTATTTTTGGCTTTTGGGTTACAGAGAGGGAAACACTCTTCTCTGAAAAGCTCTCTCCTTTTCTTGTATTTCTAGTCTTCTTCCACTCTCTAGTTTGGTAGTGCTAGGGTTTTTGGTTTGCTTTGGGCGGTGGGTTTGGTCTGAATTGGGAAGTTATGGTGAGAAAACATGGATGGCAACTACCTGCTCACACCTTCCAGGTACTTACATGTCTTCTCTAGTCCAGACTTGTATCTCATCTCTTCATATCAATGTCTGTTTATGTTTTTGTATATTGATTAGGGTCTGCTTAAACCGCTTAGTTGCTGATGTGGGTTTCTCTCAGAAGGGCTAATTATAGTCTGATCCCTGTTCTGAGTGTGGGGTTTCGTTAGTGAATTCGTGTAAAAGGACAAATCTTTATGGCCATCATTATTTCTCCAACTGTTAGTTAGGTCCTTGAGGTCTGCTTTTACCTTTTTTTGGGGGGAGTATTGGGATGGGATTATGCAGTCGTGGGTTCCCAAGTAAGAGAAAAAAGTAGGAAAAGCTCAAATGCTTGAGTTTATGCTTGTTTAGGCTGTTTAAACTTGAACCTAGCAAGGCAGCATTTGTTCATTTTCCTTTTGCCTATATATCTACCCATTTTCTGGACACCGGATTATCTCTTTCTTGTTAATTTATCATGATTTTTTTTAATTATTTGTTAATCGAGTTGTCACCTAAACTGTGTTTTTTACTTGGCAGGTTGTCGCTATTACCGTATTCTGCTTGTTAGTGGTTGCGTTCTATGCTTTCTTTGCGCCTTTCCTTGGAGGCCATATCTGGGAATATGTTTTGATTGGAAGTTACTCTCCAGTGGTATGTGAAATTCTTTAATTTAAGGTTTTCATATAGGTCCAAATTTGATTTATATTTTTTTCAAAGATAAAAAATTTAATGGGGCCAAACTAGACTAGATTTTCTAGAGTTCAAAATTGATTCTCTATGCCAGTCGCTTCTTATAATACTTTAGCCTTTAGCACAATTCATCAGAATCATAACTAATTTCATTTCTTCTAGATAGATTTAGCTTTTTATGTCTGATGGTATTCCCATAATCTTGTCATGGCATTTCAGGCACTGCTTGTCTTCATTCTTTACGTTCGATGCACTGCAATAAATCCTGCAGATCCTGGCATTATGTCCAAGTTTGACAATGGAGCAACAAATAGTATCAATCCAAATCATAGGTTATCAGCAAAAGACTTGCCTAGAAAATTTGATGAAACCACCACTGGGCATTCTTCTCCATCATCAGTTTCCAGAAGTTCTTTAGCAGGAGCTAACTCTAGTAGGAAAGGCTCAGTAGGAGAACTAGGGGGTGTAAATATTGTAGCAGAACCCACAACCAGGAAATGTTGCATAGGTGGAATCTTCTGTGCATTGTTTGTACACGAAGACTGCCGCAAACAACAGGAAGGTGCAGCTGAAAGTCAAGGTGGTGAAGATGCTTTGTTCTGCACATTGTGCAATGCTGAGGTATTGCATTATGACAAGCATACTATCATAATTTATCAGTTTAAACATTCATTACTTCTAGTCATTTTAGTTTCTCATATGCTTCTTTATCAAGCTAAATGCTCCTAGCATTTTGTATTGTAAGTTGTGAAGCTGCTTCATTTCCCAGGAAGAAGCTATAGAAATGCTTTAAGTTATGATCTCAGTATACTCTCTCTCAATAGATTCTTGGCAGTTGAGTTGGGTACATTATTTGGTGCAAAATGAATCATATGATCTATAGAAGCGACCATACTCTGATAATAGCTTGAGCAATCAAGGTTTATAAAATCTTGTTTCTTTACTACAATGAATACTTTTCATGCTGCAGGTCCGCAAGTTCAGCAAGCACTGTAGAAGTTGTGATAAGTGTGTGGATGGCTTTGATCACCACTGTCGGGTATTTTTCATGTTGTTTGATGTATTGTGCAACTTGTTTTGGGTTGACCTATCTTAATATTATCTCTACAAAAGTAACCTCAATATATTACATGGCTGCAGTGGCTTAACAATTGCGTGGGACACAAAAATTATGTTACTTTTATCTGTTTGATGGCCACCAGTCTTCTTTGGGTAGGTATTGCAGTCTGATAACTATCATGTGCAGTAATAATCTTTGGTACTAAAGATGCTCGCTCTCTGCCCATTTTGGTTCAGCTTGTCATTGAAGCTGGAGTTGGTATTGCTGTCCTCGTGCGCTGCTTTGTTAATAAGAGAAGCATGGAGGCAGAAATTATTGATAGACTTGGAAATGGTTTCACTCGTCCCCCGTTTGCAACAGTTGTGGTACATCTTATTCTTTAAATGCTCTAAACTAAAGTTAGCTTCCTAATCTTTTGCCGGTATCAATAGAAAAATTGCTGTGCTAACTTTGGGTCTCACTTTGTGTAGACTGTATGTACAGCAGTTTCTGTGCTGGCATGTGTTCCACTTTGTGAACTATTCTTCTTCCACATGATACTGATTAGGAAGGTCAGTGCCTTTGGTTATTGAACTCATTTCCATGATGCTAAGTGTAGTAAAGGAGCTTAAGGGAGAGCTTTTATTATATTTCAAGTGATATAATCTTATTTTCTGAATTTTAAATTTGAATTAGGGTATTACAACCTATGAATATGTTGTGGCAATGCGAGTCATGAGTGAGGAACGTGGACAATATGTAGATGAGGCTTTCAATAATTTCGCGAACTCTTTTCGGAACTCCCCAACAGGATCTGCTACAACTGGCTTGAGTGGTGGGAGTTCTTTAGGTCTGCAATACAAGGGTGCATGGTGTACCCCTCCAAGAGTATTTGTGGATTATCAGGTACTTTAGTATTCACTTTATATCTTAATTTACTCTTAGTGAAAGGCATTGACAGTGGTTCAAATCAAACTAACTTTAGGCTTCAAATACCCATCTTTGACCTGTGGTTTAATATGTTTTTAGAACTAGATATTGACAAGATGATTAATTGCACTGTTCTTGGGTGGAACAGTTTGGTTCCAGTTGATATTTTACAACTTATGGAACAGAGAGTAAATGCAACAAACAAGATGTAATCAGCAAATCCATATCTAATTATGTGGGGGCTGAAACTTGGTATCTTTTTCTTTTCTTTTCTTCGCACTGTTTTTTTTTGGTCAGTTTCTTCCCACTGTTTCTCTAATGGTCAGGCCCATGATGCTCCCATATGGTCTGAGGTTCGAAACCCTCAAAGGTACCTACCTAGCTATTTGCTAGTCTTTCCTGCCTCCCAAAGATTGTAGGTTTCGGCTGGGGGGCCCAGTTTCAGAGCTGCGTCCGCAAAGCAGATTGGTGGATTTCTGGGTGTAATGGCCTTTTTTTGAACTTATCCAAGCGTAGTTAAAAGAACTACATTGTTGTTTAATCCTTCGTCTTTTCTTCATGTCCATATTTCAATCTGCTCAAGTATGAGGAGTTATTATCTGGATGCTGTACATTTGAGTTTTTTTGCTTGATCCAAATGATGGCTTAAATAGTACAATTAATGTTTTCTATTGATCTCACAAGGAATAATTTTTTCAAAATTTTCTTCCCATTTTCTTGCCCTTCAAATCTTCTTCCTTTCTCAATTATTTTTCTTTCCTCATTAGTGGCTTTTAAGAATGGGTACAGGAATTGCCAGCATGGACCCACAACTAGTTTTCTGTCTTCTGTTTGATATTATATCTTTTTTTTTTCCTCTGGGAGAAGAAAACTTTGTATATTTTACACTTGACACATTTTACACTTGACACGAGCTTTGCTTCATTAGGATGAAGTTGTACCACATTTGGAGCCTGGAATGGTCCCATCAACTATTGATCCGGATGCAACTGGAATTACAGAAAGGGAGCAGAAAGGTCCTAAAAGGCCTGTTCGCATTAGTGCTTGGCAGCTTGCAAAGTTGGATTCCAGTGAGGCCATGAGAGCAGCAGCCAAAGCCAGGGCATCATCCTCTGTTCTACGACCACTTGATAAACCTGACCTTGAACTTAGCTCAAGTGGCAATATGAGTGTGAGAAGTAGTGTAAGCACTGACACAGGGGCAAATAAAGAGATTAAGAACGAGTTGAGGTTGTCAAGAAATTCCTTTGCTCCAAGTCAAGGTAGCCGAGACGAGTATGAAACTGGGACTCAAAGCATAAGTAGCTTCAGTAGTCCAAGCCATGTTCATGAAGCGGTCACACTTAGCCCTCTACCACAGGGAGGTCTGGGACGTTTTAGTGCAGCCACTTCAGTCCCCAGCTTAGTTCCTGACCGTCCATTAACTTCCAAGGCAACATTGCCTAATGTCAGCTTGGGATTTGATGAAAAGATTATGCAGAGGGGAAGTACTACTGATCCATTGCTGCTGTCAGCTCCAGCTTCTTCTCTTTTCAGAGATGTCAGAAGGACATCCGTTGTTTGGGACCAAGAAGCAGGGAGGTATGTCTCAGTTCCTGTATCAGCTTCTGAAGCTCGAAACAGGTTATCCACACAAACAGGTTTTTCAAATCCTAATGCAGAAGCAAGCAGTTATAGTAGAAGGCCAGTTATTCCACCACAGGAACCTTCATCTTCTGCAGTGAAGACTCCAGTGCAACAAACAGAAAAACTGATGTACACAGGGGATTCTATATTCTTTGGCGGCCCGCTTTTGGGTGCACCAGTTAGGGAAAATTTGAAAAATGAAAGGGATTTGGGTTCAAGAGAGGGCCAAGAGAGGGTGGGACTGAACTTGCCTAGGGAGTCTAGATTCAGACGAGATTCTGCCTCGAACCAGCTTCCTGTGTTTGTCCCAGGGGGTTTTGAGAACAACCCTTCTTTTGGTTCCGGTTTGAAGTAGTGTTACACTTATGGGCTGAAAGTTCTGACAAATGCATGTAAATTTCTTCCTCCTCTTGCCAGGATTGTGTTTTGGAGGAATATGCAAGTCTGGAACCAATGATGGGAGCTAAGCTTGATCCCTTTGACCTGACTGCTTGAAATTGTTACAAACAGAGTTCTCTTACAGGGTTGGAGCAGTTTCTTTGATGAAATTCCGATTTAACGCACCGGCTTTAGCTGAGGTTTGTAAATGAGGCGATCTTAAGAAGTGTTTCTTGCGCTTTCTTGACATTGTAGCCAAAGGATTTGTCTAACGGAGCTCCATTTATACTCTGAATATTTTTGTTATTAGCAATGTATCTTCCCACTATTGAGCTGGAACATGTATGTAAATCTATCTTTTTAGATTCATCCCATTTTTACTTCCCCACCTTCTTTTGCTATCGAACTTTGTTGATGTTATCAAATCTCCAAATCCCATTGTTTTGGTTGCTTTGCTTTTTGTTGTCGTTCATTGCATTGTCGTCAAACTTCCAAGCCTGTCTCAGCTCACCAGCGTTAACACCAGCGTCCTTTCATGATTTCTTAACCAAACATAATGAATTATAAAAGCACAACATTAAATAAATGACAAATAATTTGGAGGAATCACCACTGGCTTAGAGTAACCCAGCTCCTAAAAATGATTTACAAAGAGGTTTTGCCGGTCGACACCGATTGTAGACCCGATGACATACAACAAGTTGCGTTGCGAGATTACCAATCTGAATCGTCATTTCATAAATTCTTTTAGTATAAATACAAAAAGTTAAGTTGTGGGATTGTCAATATGACATAGATTCTTGTATTCTTGTTTAAATATATAATCTAGCAATATGACATCCGAAAGTGACTAATGAATGAGCAATTTCCTCCAACTCCATTATCAGACTTAGAAGATTCTTACAAATATAGAATCACAGCATCTCCAAAGGAGTAAACAAATGAAATAGGCAAAATTATACTATAACAACCTAAGTGGCATATTGACTGCCCATTTGCCTCATAAAAAAAATTAATCACTCCAAGCAACTAGGCAATGCAAGTGTACAACTCATTATTATATTTTACATTTACATTGTTTTTTTGGTCGAAATACTTTACTATTATATTTTATAGAAAGTAGGTGAGAGAGTGGAAATGATGATATTTTATTATAAAAAGCAAGTAGGGCATAATATACCTCTTTTTTTGGTCGAAAGGGTATAATATACCTCTTCACTTTGAAGTAGGCAATATTGCCTTGTTAGGGAGAGTATGTATATTTTGCCTACTCATTTATCCATTCCCTTACTAAAAACCTTACATGTAATGGGGATAACATTATTTTGCTATTCTTGACCAATAATACAATGATACGTGAAAAATTTATCCTGTGTATCATTGCATTATTGAACGGAGATAGCAAAAAGTGTTATCCCTATTACATAAGAGTTTCTCTCCTTACCTTGGAACATGAAAATACTAATATGACAAGGCAAATCTTATATGCCTACTCTTTTGCCTCTTCCTTTAGAGATGCTCAGCTGCATAATTGTTTGTACACATCAAGTCTAGGTATTTTTGGCAGACAAGGTGACGGGGCTCCATCACACCAGTCAATGTTCAATGAAAATATGCAAAGAAAAGAAAAGAAAAAAAGTAGCAGAACAGAAGGCCTCTCTAAAATGAACCAAATGGGAAATATTTGTTAATGGTGTGTCGAGATGAGTCACAGTTGGTGAGTTTTCTTTTATTACAACCTGTCAAACTTGCAGTAGCTTAGCATTTCGCAAGTGATGTCCTTATCATGATTCATATATGGAGGGGCCAGTTGAGGTTGGGCCCATTTGGATCAAACACTACACAACCTTAAAAACATGAAACACGATCAAAGGCTATTTTTAGGCAATTTTATTTTATCCACGTAACAAAAATAAAAAGTACTACGAAAATATACAGTGTTGCAATTGCCAAGTTGCCCTAGGACAATCTAATTCAAGAGCAGTTCAACTTAAAAACAACCTAATTCCATAACTGTTTGAATATATTCAGAAGAAAAAATCATACAGCATGATACCATGAATATAACGATATTTCCGTTCAACTATCCGTTGAGATAAGAAAATATATGTGGTGATATTTTGTGTTAATCATTATGGCAAGCTTAGGTATATAATAATTTCGATACCAAACCTTTCTGTATCAAGACCTGATTTACTATATATATATATATATATATATTTTTTTTTTTTGTATCTGACTAATTTCACAAGAAAATGGGGAAAACCCATGAGATAATGATTTTGTTCGTCAAATGTCATATATATCTTTTGTTAGGACAGACAGAGGATGAGAATCTTGGGAATTTTGGATATTGTATACGACAAGAAGATAAGAGTAAGCAAAGGCTGTTTCAGTCTTTGTGCAACTTCAAGATATAAAATTCAAAATGATATCTGTTGAATAATTGAATGCATTTTCTAGGGCAATGCGTTTCTTTCGTCATTATCAAATGTATAAAAGCTTTCTTTTTTTATCAATTAATAAGCTCAATTGTTGGCCAGATCCTACTTTTGCGTATTAACAACTCACAGTAATTTACTAACTTTTTGCTTTATATATATAGATAAATTATATATTTTTTTTTATATTTGAGCATGCACATTAAAAATATGAATTTAAAATAAGAGCAAGGTTTCACTCTGTAAAAGCTCCTGTACTTTGCATTACACATTTTAGTATGAGTTGGTTTTGCAATACTTTCCTCCTTACCATGTAAGTAAGAGCTCTTATATTCATATCAATAGCAGTGATAGTAGGACATGTGTGCATAATTTTTGTTTTCTGTGTGTTTTTGATAAATTATTTTTGTATATGTGACAAATTTCGATTCGCATAGAAAAGTAGTATCTCTTTATCAGAAAGAATGCAAGCAGTATCCTTCTAGTTTTTAATAATTATATATGTACAAGTTTCAAGTACTCGATGTTGCAGCATTTGGTGTAGGTTAATATACAGAAAGATATTGCGGGAACTTCTCCAATAATAGACCTTTTCACCCCACACACACACATGGTAGAATTCAATTCTCACTTTTCTTCTTTTGAAAATGACGGGTTTTTTCTTTGAAGAGTCATTTAGATGTGAACGTAAAAGACTTTGATTTTAAGCTATGTTTAATAGTAGCAAATGATTCTTTTTTTCCTTTTTATTTATTTTGGTGGGAAAGCAATCCCACATTTGGGGAGTCAGAGAAAATTTGAAGATTCCACTTTCTCCTCCACTTGCATGTAAATAAATATAGAAAGAAAAAAAGTGTGGTAAATGAAGCGTATTTGGACATATTTGGCCAGTCATTTACATCATTGCCGGCACGCTCAACAGTTTTAAGTACAGAAGAAACCAAGGCAGGTTCTTCCCACTCAGAGTCATAGTCTCAGTCTCTGTCCACTACAAAGCTTGTTTTGTTGTAGATAAAGAGAAAGCAAAAAGATGGGTTTTAATCGCCTTCTTGGATCCAATCTCAGAACCCAGGTATCAAATCTCAAATACCCATTTGGGGTTGTGTTTGTTTTATGATTGCTTTGTTCAGTATTTGTTGTGGAACTTTGAAAAAGAAGTTACAGAGTATGAATACTTTGTGCATTTGGTTCTTGAATCATTTCATTCAGTTCATCATCATAGAGTTTTGATAAATTTTCAATCTTTTGGCTTTGATCAGTTTGTTGATATTTTCCTGCTTAAAGTCTTTCGCTTCTTGGCGGAAATGTTGGAAAAGATAAAACTTCAATTGCCCTTTTGACTTTTCATGCCTTATCCGAATCCTTGAAACTTTGTATTTCTTACTCGGTTTGTGGATCGACGTTTGTTTAAATTGTTCTTTAATCATCTTTCTTTCTTTATCAAAGCCAAAACCAAAAGAAAAAAAAGAAAAGCCGAGGAGGGAGAGACCACAAATTGCATTTAAACTTTTTGACGTTCTGTTTGGTTGCTGAGAAAATGTTGGGAAAAGTAAGGACTTTAGTTCAGTATCTCCAACTCGTTTTAATTTTCCAATTGCTATCATACACAAGGTTTTCTACCGTAGAAGATTGCAACAAACTACCCTTGTTTTCTTGGTTACTTTGTTACAGTTTTATCACTGGCTATGTCTTTTATTTTTGTATTTATTATGTTATATGAATATATTTCCTCCATTTTGGTTTTGCAAGTTCAGTTCTGAAAGCCATTTTGTTGCTAAATGTTGTAAACAAAAAGAGATCAAAATTTCAGTTTTAAGTATACGGAAACCAGGAAACTAGTAGGAAGCATAGTAGAACTAATTGTACCAGCTGATATGACCTCTGTCTCATAAAGTGTTCGTTAATATGGTCAAAGTAAAAAACTTTATTATTACTACTTCCTTGTTGATGCTGAGAATGGCCTTCACCTTGAAGATTTATTTTTCTAATAAAATAATGGTCCCATTCGCGATGATGAGTTTTGTACATATGATTTTGTAATTAATATATCTGTCTTTCTTGTTTACAGCTACGTTCATGTACAAAATATGTTGCTGCTTCTAGAAGTCCACAGGAGCATCTCTTTCTGGTTCCCTTTCTGTCCCGGTCCTACAGTACAGGGTCACCTTTGCAAAAGGAAGAACCAATAACTGATGAGAAAGGTCTAGGGTAGGTGGTCTTTTACACTTAATTATCTACACTTAACCTCCCTCTGTGTGCACACTTATTTGTGTATGATAATGTATATTTTCATGCATGTGTATCTTATTTGCACACTTATTTGTATATGATAATGTCTATTTAACCTCCCTCTGCGTGCACACTTATTTGTATATGATAATGTATATTTTGATGCATGTGTATCTTATTTGTGATTTTGCATCTGTACTGTTCTGGTAGTGTACTTGTGTAATAGCCTAGACATTTGTATGTGTGCACAAGAGATTCCAATCTAATATGTACTTAATTGTTGACACATACTAACTCAGGTTCAAGGGGCATGATATGCTTGCGCCCTTCACAGCTGGGTGGCAGAGTGCTGATTTGCATCCTCTGATTATAGAAAAGTCTGAGGTAAACTTCTTAGTTGTGTCCTTGAATTGGCCTAACATTGTCTCTGTGAAAATAGAAGTAGCTCAGGTGTACAATCATTGTATGTGCTTTCTCATTTTCAAAGCTTATTTTTTCGAAGTCAAGTAACAGAGTTGATTTTTGATTTCAGGGTAGCTATGTTTATGACATCAAAGGGAAGAAGTATCTTGATGCTCTTGCTGGTCTATGGTGCACAGCATTAGGTAAAAGATTTGCTTCCCATTACTATTTCTTTCTCAGCTTGAATGTGTTGCTTTGTCTTTATTATCCTACTTCTTAAGACTGTTTCTTTGATTTTTATATTACTGGGTCACTTGAAACAGCCACAATTACCTCACAAAAAGTACTGAATATCTCTCCAACTGCATTTCTCATCATTATGTTTCTTGCACACCCTGCTTTTGAATAAGACTATTTGCACTTGTCACCTTTGACCTCCTTTATCAGCATGTATAGATCCTAAGCTACCCCTACTATCTCGCTTACAGCTTTGCCTGGCCTGACTATTGGAAGTTAGTTATGTTTATTTGTCAAAAATAGGTGTTGAAGAAATTTCGAAGTCATCCATGTTCATGTGTATATATGAAAGCACTTGAATTCATATTTTTTATTGTTAAAATTTGCAGGTGGAAATGAACCTCGCCTAGTTGCTGCTGCAACTCAACAGTTGAATACCTTGCCATTTTACCACTCCTTTTGGAATCGTACTACTAAACCATCTTTGGTATTCATATTTTTTCATAACTTCCTTGTTTTTATATGTAAATCTGCAAATTTCGATTACTGCTGCTGCTACATGCATGCCATGTCATTTCTAAGTTTAAGCTAGAAATGTAAGGAATTTTGTTGTATTATTTAGAAAAACCTTGCTTCATAACTTTGCTCCCTCTTACACTGTTGCTATATATGTTGTATGTGCCAGATAGTTGAATGGATACCTTCTTAAGATACTTGCCTGTGATATTCAGTAACAAACTTTATTTTACAGGACTTGGCAAAAGAACTTCTAGAAACTTTTACAGCTACAAAAATGGCAAAAGCCTTCTTTACTAATAGTGGATCCGAAGCCAATGATACTCAGGTTTGATTAGTTTCTATGAGAACATTTATTTAAATGCAGTTTCCAATTTATATAAGATGGAAAAGTGAATTTATCCCGTTACATGATAACAATGATGTTGCATTTCAATCATGATTGCTGAGAGAATAGCATTTATCAATTAATACAATGTATGGGGATAAAATAACCAAACTGAAGTACGTCAGTATCATTCTTGTTATCATGGAACTGAAACTATGGAAGACTTACTTGTACTTATCTAATTTGATTCCGTGTAATTATCAAATGATAATTCAAAACTTGAAAATCTTATGAACACCCAAAGTTTTGAAAATGCTTCAGTTGCCTGAATACCAAGTCCTGTGAATTTAACGAGTGGAATTGCATTGTTTGGTCAGGAGTTCAAAGATGATATTATAGAAATCAATGACCAGTTTGTCTATAAAGTTATTATCAGGTTTAAGTACTTTTTGTTAGAACTCTATACATAATGTCTTTATATTTACTTGAAATATTTGCTTTGTAGGTGAAGCTAGTTTGGTATTATAATAATGCACTTGGGCGCCCAGATAAAAAGAAATTCATAGCTCGACACAAATCGTATTTTCAACTTACTCAACTCATTTTGTTTTCTCTTTATTTCCTCTAGTCATTGTACCCAAGTCCTTTGATGTTATCTTTGCATCCTGACAGGTACCATGGTTCAACTTTAATAGCCGCAAGCCTTTCTGGGTAGGATAAATATTCTAGTGAATTTCTAAGGAAAGATCACCCTTCAGTCCATTGACTCTAAATTTCTTTTCACAGCCTTCCAGCTTTGCATCAAAAATTTGATCTTCCAGTTCCATTTGTATTGCACACTGACTGCCCACATTATTGGCGCTATCACCTTCCAGGTCTAGTTTTACACTGGTCTAATCTTTGAGATTTATTTTGACCAATTTATTGAACTTTAGCTTGATAATGGATATGCCAGGTGAGACAGAGGAGGAGTTCTCTACCAGATTAGCCAATAACTTGGAGAATCTTATCCTCAAAGAGGGACCAGACACAGTGAGTTATTCAAATATCATTTCTGGAATCCTTCTAGAAATGCAGAGAATACTTTGTGTTTGTGACATGGTATGTTTGTTATTTTCAGATAGCTGCGTTCATCGCTGAACCTGTCATGGGAGCAGGAGGTGTGATACTTCCCCCTGCAACTTATTTTGAGAAGGTGAGCTTTAGCGATAAAAAAAGCATGAAATAAATCCAAATTTTCGTGCTCAGGTTCTCACCTTGTCAGCATGAAAGACCAGTTTGATAACACAGCTCCTGCTACGAGCTCCTCTCAGACATTGTTTCTATAAGTTGTCAATGTATTTATGGCGTTGATATGGTTTTGAAGTACAAGATCCAGACTTCATATATATGAAATCTATTAAGGATAAAAGGCTCGCATGTTCTGCTTTAGTGTTGCTTTATTTCAGTGTGGCGATTGGTGCTAATTAAAAAACAAAAAGAAACTTAAAAAGATCTTTGTAATGGACAAGCATTTCCTGTTTGATGCAGGTTCAAGCTATTGTGAAGAAATATGACATTCTATTTATTGCTGATGAGGTATATGTTATACTTTTCTTTAATGTAACCTGATGTTTTGAGTAAGCTTTATATGTTTCTTGTTAAGCTTACGTTTTATTTGTTTACTTTTTAAGGTAATCTGTGCATTTGGAAGGCTTGGGACAATGTATGGGTGTGACAAATACAACATCAAACCGGACCTTGTATCTGTAGCAAAGGTAAAATGAGATTATCTATGAATACAGAGCTGCTCGCTCACATCCCAGACAATGTTCATTTTCTCATCACTGTAGTGTTGGATGTCCCAGGCACTTTCTTCTGCTTATATGCCAATAGGTGCTGTTCTTGTGAGTCCAGAAGTTTCAGATGTCATACACTCCCAAAGCAGCAAGCTTGGTATGTTGGTAACTAATCAAATTCCAATAAAAGTTATTATTCTTGAGTGACACGATTTCTTTTGTGCCAGGTTCTTTTTCTCACGGGTTTACATATTCTGGACACCCTGTATCCTGTGCGGTTGCAATTGAAGCACTCAAGATCTACAAGTATGTTCTTATTTGCCCAACCCAAAATATTTGAAAGCAAAGGTGTCTTGGTTTCAACTTCCAAGGATTCAAACCAATTAGGTTCAGAATCTGGAGGAAACAGGATTGATCTCATACTGACTAAATCACCAATCTTTTAGTGAACTCTGTAACATATCTGAAAGAAAAAGAGTAGGGTATAAAGCAGATGACTCTGGATCATCCAGTTTCACTTTGATGCTTCACGGGTTTCTACCATCAGCATCTTATTAAAAAATGGACCAATTTCAATTAACTAAGTTGCCCTTTGATTGATATAAATCATCTTTGATTGACCTGCCTATGTTGGCATGACTTGTGTTAGAAATTTAGATAGAGCTTGGTGGGTCCACTGCAGTCCAGCTTACTTCTACCTGCTTTTGTTTTTTTTTTTAAATACTGAACAATAACCATTTCACGTGTTTGTAGGGAACGAAATATTGTTGATCAAGTAAACAGCATTTCGCCAAGGTTCCAAGATGGTATAAAAGCCTTCTCTGATAGTCCCATTATAGGGGAGGTAAGTCTTGTTACACAGTTTTTACACTATATAGGTCAGCAAGAGAAATAACAATCACTAAGATATTTACATGGTATTCCTTATGTCGTTATGCAGATACGGGGAACTGGATTGATCCTTGGTACAGAATTTACAGACAACAAGTCACCTAATGATCTATTCCCTCCGGAATGGGGTAAGTCCCATCTTTCTTTCTATCGAGGGAAAATGAAGTAGACTTCATCTAGTATGAATATGTTTGGCTTTTCTGGGAAACCTATCAAGGAACCAGTCAAGCAGGTCTAAACCTCATGGGGCTGGTGTGGAGAGAGGATGCGTATAATGGTCTAATCGTGTGCTAACTGACATTTTATTTTGTGATATCTGCCTGGTCATTCATTGGTGTGGTGGCCAGAAGGCATTGTTTCTGTTATATTATAGGCTCTGTTTATGGCCAAACAAATTCTTCCTTGTTTTTCTTGCTGATACTCCTTGATGATATCCATCACAGGTGTAGCTGCATATTTTGGAGCCCAATGTGAGAAGCATGGAATGTTAGTACGCGTTTCCGGCGATAATATAATGATGTCTCCACCATTTATCATGACTCCTAATGAGGTTGACGAGGTAGGCCCATTCCTCAATCTGTTCCAATCTCCCCCTTAAAATGGAACAATACTCGTCTCATTTTTTAGATGAAATGCTTGCTTAAATCACATCCAAGGTTTGAAGAAGCTTGAAGAACATGCTAACTAGAACCTTTTTTTTATATATTTTTTTATTTTTAAATTCCAGTTAATAAGCAAATATGGGAAAGCATTGAAGGATACTGAAACATGGGTGAAGGAGCTCAAGTCTAAGCAGAAATAATTTGTAAATGCATTAGCCGATGATGGTGAAAAATATGTACACTTCATGTAAAGCAGAGACGGTTCCTTCTTGTGTCTAGTGAGATGAATGGTATCTGAATAAAGCATCTTTTAACATTATGTTGGTGTTGGATTTCTCTCTCTTATTTTAACTATTTACATTTTAATGAACTATTATTTTACTTATTTGTTTCTTTAAAATTGAAACTAATGATTTATAAGCTGCAAATTACATGAAACAGAGGTGACCCAAATTCAAATTTGGTACACAAACTGAAATCAACATGAACAACAATTTCTGAGCATAATTTCTAAATTATAATTTCCATTTTACAACGCGTTCATTGACATATCCTCAAACCAAAAGGGCCTTTGTAATCAAAATGCAATCTTATTTGAGCATTGGTATATGCCAAAATAGCATATGGATGTTAATAATTTGCAAATTGCTGGGATTGGAATGAAGGGCAGCAGCAGCACCTTTAAAAACGTTCAAGAAGCTTTGTCTTCAACCTTTGGCTTGTTTTTCAGCTTTTCTTCTGGCCCGTTTTTCCCTAGAGCTTGGAGATGGCTTATATCCAACAATCTCGTTATCTTTCTCGTCCAAGTCCCTAAAAGATTTCTACACAGAATTTTTTAAATTAAAAAAAAAAACCGAAAATCTCAGAAAGTAATGAACAAACAACATATTAAGATATATATTTGACCCAAAAAAGATAAAAAAAGAAGAAAAGAAAGAACATAATATTAAAGATTTATTGGATAAAAGGGTACCTCGCTGAGCTCAGCAAAGCTCACAGCATAGAAGGTAACAGCTGCAGCAGCTAAAATCCCCAGAACTGGAAGAGCTATCTGCTGTATCCCATCCATGTTTCTCTTTTACTCACAAATCTCTCCTTCGTTGCTTCTTTCTAAATTTGAAAGAATATCTTCTTGGTGGATAAGGTGCATCATTTCCAGGTGTGTTTTCAACGGTGGATATAAGAACAACTCAGTGGACCACTCAAGCTACTGGAGTCAAGTTTAGCCCAACCATTCATTTTGGTGAGCATTCTCTTCGCACAGCCCACTTGTAGAGCTGCTGCCACTGGGCCATATGTATCCATGTTCTTCAAAACATTGGACTAAGATAGTTTCATACTGCCAAACTTTGTTCATGTTTTGATTTAAACTACGAATCGGAGAGAGATTCGAACTCGGGTGCAAACACACTACCCTAATAACTAGCCTAATCCTATGAAACTCTAAAACACTGTAACTCGAACATCGGCAATCCTTTGCCATTTACCATCGGAATGACCATATATGCTTAGTAATTTTTTTTTTAAATGAAGCAGAGCTATATACACATTTGCTTACAACGCCTACACCTATACACTCTAGAAAGTACCAATTTAATATGAGCTAAACAACCACAACAGACCTAATTAGGCAACTCAAATAGCACTTTAATAACATTTAAGGTTGTAATGTCAAAATTGGCAATATCTGTTTAAAACTGCAAAATGAAGGTAAAACAAGTAATCCTATTTGATGATCAAGATGCAACTTCAGAGTATTTTCAGGTTTGATAAGCAGAAAGGTTCCAACCAATGTTTTCCCTGATCAATAAGAAGAGGAAGAAAAAAAAAAGACAGCATCCTTGTACCCAAAAAGAAGAAGAAAGAAAAACC
Organism: Prunus avium; assembly: GCF_002207925.1. The sequence continues at coordinate 80,255 of NW_018922444.1, forward strand.
CTTTCCTAAGTGTCTTTATGTTCTGTAATGTTTGGGATCTTCTTCTTCACATACTCAGAGTACTCATCAGGATCCATCAGATTATTGAACTCATCCCTACTGCTCATCTCCACCTTCATGATCCATCCCTTTTCATATGGGCTCCCATTGACCTAAACCATCCCAATTACCAGACAGAAATTAATAAAGCAAGATTAATTACACTTACAATCAATGAAATTAGCATAATGTTAATTAATTCTTACCAAACCTGGAGAGCTAAGAAGCTCTTTGTTCACTTCAACTATGTTGCCAGAGACAGGAGAGTTAATGTCCGAGGAGGCCTTGACACTCTCAATACTCCCAACAATGGTGCCTTGTGCAACAGCAACACCAACATCAGGCAGCTCCACATATATAACATCACCCAAATGTTTCTGAGCATGTTCTGTTATTCCCACACTAGCCAACTTCCCTTCATCTTCAACCTTAGCCCACTCATGGGACTTTGCAAACTTCAAACCCTCCACAGCTACATCAGACACAGGACACAAATCTTAGAATTCATTTGAAAATTATTAGACTTTGCAAAGATAAATCATGAATTTTGAGACCAGGGTTTTCAGAATTACCAGAAGAAAAGCCTCTACAGGGAACAGACACCCTCAAAGACAAAGCAGCTCTTGTTGACCAAACCCTAGTCAATGCCATGTCTCTCTTTGTCAGGGTGTGTTACTTTACTTCAACCTGGTACTTGCAGCCCTCACTTCTCAGTGATCACGGGTGGTTTTATGGTAATTTGGAATGTGGCTGAGTGCTGTGAGTTTTGAGTTCTATGCTTCCCAGACCAAGAGGACACCTGTGCAGGAAATCTTGTGTGGAGGGCTGACGTGTCAACTATTGGTGATGGGATCACTAATGGCTCCATCCACTGCCATGATTTAGGTGGTAAAAATGAAACAATTTTTACTTTGCTTTGATTACGTAGGTATTCCTTTTTCTTTTTTTTTTTTTTTTTTTTTGGGTCAATGACGTGGGTATTCCTTATTCATGGTATAAAGCGATATTGGGGAAGGGGAATCAAACTTAAGAATTAAGATAAAAGAGTAAATGATTTTAATCATTTCAGCAACAAATTTCGTCATTGCCATAGTCTTACTTTTATTTGAGTGTGAATGTGGAGAACGAGAATCTCTGAAGAGGAAGAAGAATAAGAAGAAATCTGAGAAATAAATCTTTGAAATTGGAGAATGTGTTCATTAAAAAAATTTCAAATTAACAACAGCTAAAATTCAATATATTTCAGAAATTAATATTAAATTAGTCAAACATTTATTATAAAGAGATTCACTATTATACCCAATTTAGGAGCCTAAATTATAAAAATACCCTATATGAAATGGACTTTAGAAACACACTCAAAACTCATTTACTACATGATAAAGAAGCTTCTAACTTCTTATAAATTACAAAACTGTCATCGATTTATTAAAACAAGCTCAACCCCAAAACCTCATAAAAAAAATCCAAAACATTCAATAGGGCATCAAAGTAATTTAATAACCAAGATTAAATTCAATAGGGCTAGCTAACATTTTATGATTTTTTTTTTGTTTGTTTATAGAAATTAAACGGTGTAGAGTTTATATATCTCTTTAATACTAAGAATGAGTATATGACTAAATATCAAAATTAAAGTCAACAGGGCAGGATGTCACTTTTATTTGAATGTGAATGTGGAGAACTGAGAAAGAAATCAATGAAATTGGAGGATGTGTTCATTAAAAAATTTTCAAATTAACAACAGCTAAACTTTGATAAAATGCAGAAATTAATATTCAATTAGTCAAACATTCATTATATGCATGTTTGTTTCTGATCAATGACCAATTAGGACTGCCGTCTTTCTTCTTATTAATCGGCCAAATTAAGTATTTGAGTAGTTGGTTTACCTGGTTCCAGTCCAACTTAGAAGTCCAAAACAACTAGTCAAAGGTGGTGCTTGGCCGGCTATGATTTAAACTTTCTACTCCATAAATTCTAGTCTCTGTTTTCCGCCCACATGTTTTCCCATTCCAAATATTTTCCAAAAGTTCAAATGCTTTATATAAATTCAAAATACGATCCTATATTTTTCTAACCTAATTTTGCCTAAAAGTTTTCATTATTATTACTGGCCAACTTTCTTTAAATGCTTAAATGTCAAAATGGTGTTTTACTCACTTATCAATTCAGTCTCGTGTTTTCAATTTGGTCGATTTAGTTTTTGTGTTTTACTCACTTGGTCAATCTTGTTGGTTCCGTTAAATTACTATTAAAAAATTCATAAATATTATTCAAACTAATAAAAACTCTTTAATTATTTATAATTAAAAAAACCAGAAAATCTCAATTTAAAAATGGAAAACATTTTGAACAACAAAACAGTTGACTGATTAAATCGAAAATGTATAAATAAATAAATAAAAATCCGAAAAACAACCCAGGCCCAGCTATGAGGTGGGAAATGGAAGATGTACAGTGGGAAGGAGGGATTGATGAGAGAGAGAGAGAGAGAGAATCGGGTAGTGGATTGGATTGCTCCTGGTAGTTTGGGCAGTGGCTGTTGCTGAGAGAAGAAGAGTTATTTTTATTAATTCGCTATTGTAAACTGAACTTAAATTTTTAGAACAATTAAAAATTTTATTTATTAATTTTTAAAACTTTAATGAATTGTTTTGACGATAATGTAACCGATTGGACAAAATTGGCTAACGGAATAAAACGCAAGAACTAAATCAGCCAAATTAAAAACACGGAGGGTAAAACATAAGGATCATTTCTACATTTAAGCCTTCTTTAAAACAATCATTTACTTTGAAGTAGGTGGAGTTTAGATCAGAAGAAGATCGTTCCTTAGAATCCTAGCACATGGTAATGTTTTATTGCTCTTGATTGATTCTTCCAAAATGTAATCAGAAAATCATATTGCAAATAGTTTTCATATGCATAATAAACCCATTTCATATAATTCTTCCAAAGCTAACATGCTATTGTCTTAGAAAGTTGAAACCGAAAGGTTAAAGCTTTAAGATTCATTTGTCATTTTCAGAGTACTTATTTTGTGCACATCTTTGTTTGTTTCTGATGGACTATATTAGTATATTCTACAGGGACCTAAACCAAACATTTTCCATATAAAAATAACGTCTGTCAAACCAAACAACTAGGCAAGAAATCCAAATCACACGATTCCACTAGCTATACCTTCAACCTCATAAGTTCATAGATGGGATCGCATGTAAGACTAGGTTGGATCAAAATGAAAGAGTCCGTTTTTTATAAAGACGATCGTACAACTATGTAGTCCGAACTCTCGAGTATAAGAATTTCTCTTTATATTAGACGAAAATAAATAAAAATGTTTTATGTTATCAAACTGTAAGTTTCAGATTCATATCATAATTTGGATTCATTGAAGGGGTCTAAAAAGAGAAACATCTATGGTAGACCAAGCACCCAAAATTTGTATAGGACCCGTTGAAGAAAGTGGAAAAGATGGCTGAACAGACGCAAACCTATAAGCCAAATTGGCAATTTGATTTATTAAAGCTAATAAAAATTGATGCCAAAGGGGAGGAGAGAGAGCAAAATGTCCTAATCGACTAAAGAAAGAGTTGTCATGTTGGCACGCCTAGATGGGCGGTTTGGTCGGTCGCCTATGGCCGCCACTCTCAGACCAAAAAGCCACCATTTTTTTTTCCTGCATAGCAATGACCAATTAAACCTCATTTATGTCTTATTTCTCACAACTAGCATTCTTGGGATTCAAAAATTCACTTGATCAAAAGAAAAAGGAGAGACAGTGAGAAATTGTTGTAGCAATTTCATGTTACGCATTTACAATGCAAATGCATCAGTTGAAAATGTAGTTGATAAGTCTCGAGTAAAGAGTTTGTAATTCAAAGTAGTTAATAATATTTACTTATGCACTAAATAATGTACCAAACTCTCTCACAACTAGCATTCTTGGGATTCAAAAATTCACTTGATCAAAAGAAAAAGGAGAGACAGTGAGAAATTATTGTAGCAATTTCATGTTACGCATTTACAATGCAAATGCATCAGTTGAAAATGGAGTTGATAAGTCTCGAGTAAAGAGTTTGTAATTCAAAGTAGTTAATAATATTTACTTATGCACTAAATAATGTACCAAACTCCATCTAGGAGCCTAATATGCATAAGATAGAAACAAAAAAATCAAAAATCGAGACTAATCGATATGACGAAATGAGATGATGAAAGATATAGAAAGTTGGGTCGATTCCTACTAATGTACTAGATATATAAATTACCCTGCTCTAACTGAAATCTAGAAGCCTAATATACATAAGACCCTATTGTATTGAAATTATCACACAATATATTTCTCTATTTAAATCTCAATTTCAAATTCCTAAGCCTAATATTCTGTATCGACAAACAATGGATTTTCAAATCAATAGGTTTCAAATCTAGAGATTTGAAATAGATGAAGAAAAAAAATTCCAGCAGATTTGAAAATCCAAAATATATATTTAATTCTCTTAAAAATCCAAAATATGCCAACAAAAACAAGAAGAAAATAAAATGAAAATCCATATAGATTTTTTTCACCATAATATTGTGTCTTTGGTTGGCATTGTAATTAAAATGAAATCGGAAGGCAAGAGTTGCGAATACAGCAAAGTTGCTACTGTCTGATTGCCCAATAGGCGGCCCTACCTTGGCACTACGGTGGACCCCACTGCCTCCTCATTCATATTTATATACTTGGAATCTCTCTCTCTCTCTCTCTCTCTCTCTCACTCTTTCTCTCTATAGGCTATAGCTCCTCCTCTGCCTTTTCGTCACCAGCTCAGCTCCTAATCACTACCATTTTTCGTTTTCGTGTTTCGAAAAAACAATAAAAACGCTTCACAGAAATCTGAGGGAAAAACCAATCAGCTTTTATCAGGCAAGCGATCGATCTTTACTTATGCTCTGTCTTTTCTATTTGTATGTATGCATGCTCTGTTTTTCTAACTTGGTTTTCATTCTTTGAATTTGAACTGTTTTCTGTTCCTCTGTGTTTCATGCTTTACTGAATGACCCACTGTTCTGTTTCTGCTTTTTCTCTTTTTTTTTATACATGGTTATGTGATCAAGCATCAAGCTGTGATCTTTCTGTGATAATGTTATCTGCCATCTGGGTTTTATTTAAATGTGGTTGAAAATTGAGAATTTGTGATTTTGGATGACCAATTCATATGAGAAATTCATGTGTTTCTGATATCAAAGTTTGAGTTTGAACTCTCTGGACAAAACCCATTTCAATGATCATAATTCTTTCACCTTCCACTTGCTGGTTTGCTGATCTTTGGTCATTTTCTACTTCGTCTTCATTTGTTCTAATTTACTGTTTTTGAAGGCTTTGAAACAATCCCATCCCATCACTTTGATCACAATTTTTTCACCTTCATTCCATTTGCTGATCTTTTGGTCTTTGATAATTTTTTTTCTGTGTTTCATCTTCTTTCTGTTTTCACTTGATGATCATTGATGATCAGTGAAATGAAAGCTGAAGGAAGTTCATCTGTGATGCAAATCTTGAACTAGAGAGTCAGAGCCAACAAACCCAGTTGGGTTATTCTTTTGGTTTGACCAGTCTATATGGTTTTGAGATCTTTGTAGAACCAGAATTCAATCTCTAGATAAAATATTTCCGTTTTATTTATTTATGTATTTGTTTATTTGCTCGGGCGTGTTAGGTGGAAGAGATTTTATTCGTCAAAAGCTGTTTAGATCGCAATTTAAGATTAATAAAGCACGAATTTATTGGTAATTTAATATATTTGAGGTTTTGTTTACTTGGATTCCAGCACTTAATTCATTTTTTATTTATTTTTTATTTTAGTAAAAGTTTTTTTTTTTGTTTGTTTAAATATATGAAATGTTAATGAATTAGTAACTGCAAAAATAAGATGCTATGCATATTGTTTATATCAAAGTTGATCTTAATGATTAACCTTAATTAGTGGCCTTATTTTTCTGCATTTGTCAATTGAATGATAATTGATGTGCCCCTTTTATGTTTGTCTTTGTGTCTAATTATGGAGCCAAAGATGGCGATGAAGGCTCTGTCAAAAATCTAAAATAGGGAAAAGAAACTTAAGAAAGAAAATGATGGCAAAGCTACCTGTCCAAGCACCTTTAACTTTGAAAGAATCTTTTTATTTTATAATTTTCCTCTTTTTTTTCTTTCTTTTTTATCATAAACTTAGAAATGAACTGTCAATGGAGTCTAGCCCAGTAGAAAAAGGGCTTTGATTTGCATACCAGTGGTCTCGAGTTCGAACCCCTATGACAACTTTCGTAGTGTGTTTGGGTGAAAAACCTCATTCCCCTCCCCTGGTAACTTAGACTATCGCTTGTATTAAAATAAAAATAAAAAACTTAGAAAGGAACTTAAGAAAGATGGGGTCTTGTGATTTGTACAATCAAATAAAAATTGAAGGATGGACTGCCCATCTTAGTTGTAGGCTCCACCCACTACGCTTCGCTTTTTGTGTATTAGCAACCAATGGTCCAGATGTCACTATAGATTCAAAGATGTAGCTTTTTTTTTTTTCTCTTATTTTTTTTCCCAATTTTTAAGCCATGAAAATGATGCAACCTCTGTATTAAAAATGAAATTCTTAGAAGATGGGGTTGAAAGCCCTTGTCTTTGTGTGTAACAACTTAGCTTGAATGAGGAATTTTGGGGCCTACAGACTGTATGGTTCCACATGAAATCATCACATGATTGATCATCATCACTAGTTAAGTGACAAATATGGCAGGCAGTCAGCAGGTGATTTTGAATCCATAAAATTCTAATTCTTCAAAGAATGTGATCAACCCTAATTTACAATTAAATTAAGATTTTTCTCTGTGATTTTAATAATCTAATCTCCAATTGATTTGAAAAAAACAAACAAATGTTTTTATTATCTAATAATTTATTTTTTCTTGGCCAGTAGAAATCTAGAAATAATTGCATTAACATAAATGAAAGAATAAAAATCTGGGCCATGATACCGATGGGCCACCACAATGATTTATGGTGGGTACCCACTTTGGGTGCCACGTCGGGTGGGTTGTCTTTGTCCGGCACACAATTTGCTTGCTTATACCCACAGCTAATCCGGAATGGAATTACAGAATTACCCTCGAAGCTTAACTTCCTTTTTAAGAAATGTCTTTGTCATCTCATCTCATGTGTCTATTTTTCTTTTCACATTTTGTTGTTGCAAAGGCTTGACGTAAAACAATTTTCCAAGAAAAAGGAAGTCTAGTTATTAAGATGATTCTTTCTTTTTTTCTTTCCTTTTTTGAGAAGTCTGCATTATTGTAATAAGTTGATAACATAATAAAGTGGATGATGAAGTTTTTTGTAAATCACAGAGACGTAAGTGGAGTAGGTCAAAATTAGGTGCAATATGGAAGAAACACAAGTGAGTTCAGAAATCCCAGTGAAGACTTTTGAGGATGCCAAAACAACAAATGCCGAAGCAATCAAGGTAGCTGCAATATTTTGTTCTGTAATTTAAACCCTTCTATTTGCTTATATTTTCAGACATTGATTAATCTGCAATCATTCACGTTAAGTCCTTCATGGGATCATTTGAATTTGTAAACTTTTTTAAATAGATGTTGAAGGTTGATTACGGTGGTTGTAATGCAGGAATCGAATGGGGACTTGCTACCAGTAGAACATGAAGGAAAGAAAGAAGAAGAGGAAGCAACTTTTGATGGAGAGTTCATAAAAGTTGAGAGGGAATCACTAGATGTGAAGGATGGTTCTCATCATGCTGCTGAACCAGCATTGGTGGAGGACAAGCCATCGGTTATTGAGAGAAGCTCAAGCAATTCAAGCAGAGAATTGCTGGAAGCCCGGGAGAAGGTGAGTGACCTTGAGCTTGAAATTGAAAGGTTGGCTGGTGTGTTGAAACATTCGGAATCAGAGAATTCTGAGCTGAAGAATGAGGTCTTGCTTACAAAAGAGAAGCTGGAAGAAAGTGGAAAGAAGTATGAAGAGCTTGAACTCAGTCATAAGAAATTGCAAGAGCAAATTGATGAAGCTGAGGAGAAATACAGTTCACAGCTCAATGTTTTGCAAGAGACGTTGCAAGCTCAGGAAGAAAAGCACAAGGATCTGGTCGGGGTGAAGGAAGCATTTGATGGTCTCAGCCTTGAGCTTGAAAGCTCAAGAAAGAGGTTGCAGGAACTGGAGCAAGAGCTTCAGAGTTCTGCCGGTGAGGCACAAAGGTTTGAGGAGCTGCACAAGCAAAGTGGTTCGCATGCTGAAACCGAGACAAAGAAGGCCTTGGAGTTTGAGAAACTGCTTGAAGTGGCAAAATTGAGTGCAAAAGAGATGGAAGATCAGATGACTTGCATACAAGAAGAACTCAAGGGCTTGTATGAAAAGATTGCTGAGGATGAAAAAGTCAAAGAAGCACTCAACTCTACTGCTGCTGAGCTTTCTGCTGTCCAAGAAGAGCTTGCTCTATCAAAGTCCCAAGGTGTGGATTTGGAGCAGAACCTCTCTGCCAAGGAAGCTCTTATAAATGAACTGACTGAAGAATTGGGCCTGAAAAAGGCCTCAGAATCTCAAGTCAAGGAAGATATTTCCGCTCTCGAAAATCTGTTTGTGTCGACTAAAGAAGATCTTGATGCCAAGGTTTCTGAATTGGAAGAAATCAAGTTGAAGCTGCAGGAGGAATTGAGCGCCAAGGAATTGGTTGAAGCTGCACAAAAAACTCACGAGGAAGAGTCCTTAGTTTTACAGGAGAAATTGGCAATAGTAACCAAAGAAAAAGAAGCTCTGGAAGCAGCTGTGGCAGATCTCACTGGTAATGTACAGCTGACGAAGGATTTGTGCAGTGATCTTGAAGAAAAATTGAAGCTTTCAGAAGAGAATTTTGGCAAAACAGATGCTCTTTTGTCCCAAGCTTTGTCAAACAATGCAGAGCTTGAACAGAAGTTGAAGTCACTGGAAGAGCTCCATAATGAAGCAGGAGCTTCTTTTGCAACTGCCACTCAAAAGAATCTTGAGCTTGAGGGTATTATTCAATCTTCAAATGCAGCAGCAGAAGAGGCAAAATTGCAACTGAGAGAGCTTGAGACTCGCTTTATAGCAGCAGAACAAAAGAATGCAGAGCTTGAGCAACAGGTAAATGTGGTAGAGCTGAACAGAGGAATTGCTGAAGGTGATCTGGAAGAACTCTCCGAAAAATTATCTGCACTCAGTACTACATTGGCTGAGGTTGAGGAAGAAAAGAAACAGTTGAATGGTCAGGTGCAAGAGTACCAGGAGAAGATAAGCCAGCTGCAATCTTCCTTAGACCAGTCATCTTTGCAGAATTCAGAGCTTCAGGAGGAATTGAAGATTGCCACAGAGAAATGTGCTGAACATGAGGGCCGGGCCAGTACACACCATCAGCGAAGCTTGGAACTTGAAGATTTATTCCAACAATCTCATACCAAAGTGGAGGACACTGGTAAAAAGGTGAGTGAGCTGGAGTTGTTACTTGAAACAGAGAAGTTCGGAATCCAAGAACTTGAGGAACAAATAAGTGCATTGGAAAAGAAATGTCTGGATGCAGAAGCAGATTCAAAGAATTACTCCAACAAGATATCTGAACTTTCTTCTGAACTTGAGGCATTCCAAGCAAGAACATCTAGCCTTGAAGTTGCACTGCAAGCGGCCAATGAAAAGGAAAGGGAGTTAACAGAATCCTTGAATGTTGCTACAGAAGAGAAGAAAAGGTTAGAGGATGCATCAAACAATTCCAGTGAGAAGCTTTCTGAAGCAGAAAATCTGTTGGAAGTCTTGAGGAGTGAATTGAATCTAACTCAAGGGAAATTGGAAAACATTGAAAATGATCTCAAGGAGGCTGGAATCAGAGAAGGCGAGGTCGTAGTGAAACTCAAGTCTGCCGAGGAGCAACTGGAGCAGCAAGGCAAAGTAATAGAGCAAACAACATCCAGAAACTCAGAACTTGAAGCGCTACATGAATCCCTAGTAAGGGATTCAGAGATCAAACTCCAGGAAGCAATAGGAAGCTTCACTAACAGGGATGCCGAGGCAAATTCTCTGCTTGAGAAACTGAAGATTCTTGAAGATCAGGTGAAGGTTTATGAAGAGCAGGTTGCCGAAGCAGCAGAAAAATATGCATCATTGAAAGAAGAACTGGATAACAGCTTGACCAAATTGGCTTCTTCGGAAAGTACTAATGAAGAACTCAGTAAACAGATCTTGGAAGCAGAAAACAGAGCTTCTCAGTCCCTCTCAGAAAACGAACTGTTAGTTGACACAAATGTTCAGCTGAAAAGCAAGATTGATGAACTACAGGAATTTTTGAACTCTGCTCTATCTGAAAAAGAAGCCACTACAAAAGAGCTTGTTTCCCATAAGAGCACAGTTGAAGAATTAACAGATCAGCACTCAAGGGCCTGTGACCTTCATTTGTCTGCTGAATCCCGCGTTGTGGAAGCCGAAACCAAGTTGCAAGAAGCAATTCAGAGATTCAGTCAAAGAGATTTGGAAGCTAAAGACTTGCTTGAGAAGCTAGATGCTCTAGAAGGCCAAATAAAATTGTATGAAGACCAGGCTCAAGAAACATCTTCAGTTTCTGAAACCAGAAAAGCAGAGCTGGAAGAGACTCTCTTGAAGCTGAAGCATCTGGAGAGTATTGTTGAGGAACTGCAAACCAAGTTAGCTCACTTTGAAGAAGAGAGCAGAAAACTGGCTGAGGCAAACATAAAACTTACAGAGGAAGTGTCCATATATGAGTCCAAACTGAGTGATGCAGAAGCAAAAAATTCTACTGCCCTTGCTGAGAAGGAAGAGACAGTTGAACAACTTCAGGCTTCAAAAAAGACTATAGAAGATTTAACGGAGCAGCTTTCTTCGGAAGGGCAGAAACTACAATCTCAGGTGTGAACCAAACTTTTTGTGATTATTATGCTGATATTATATGATGCTTTCCTGTTCCCATATATGCTCTATAACTACGTATTTTTGCTACAGATATCTTCAGTTATGGATGAGAACAGCCTGCTTAATGAATTGAATCAAAATATTAAGAAGGAACTCCAGCAAGTGATATCCCAGCTCGAAGAACAACTCAAGGAGCACGAAGCAGGAGAAGATGCCTTAAAATCTGAGGTTGAAAATCTCAAGGCTGAGGTTGCTGAGAAATCTTTGTTAGAGAAGTCTCTCAAGGAGCTTGAAGAGCAATTGGTGAAAACTGAAGCTCAACTAAAACAAGAGGTAGAACATTATCAGTTTTAATAAAAAGGAAATCTAGAGAATAAGCTCTTATTCTGCAATCTTTAATTTTTCTTTTTCTGCATGGCGGGTGGGGGTGGTGGAGGAAAGGGGTGCATTCATCTTTTAAGGATTTTTTCTGACTCAGACAATGAACTGTAGGTTGAAAGCGTTAAGTCAGCTGCTGCTGAAAGAGAGGCAGAGTTGACTTCAAAATTGGAGGATCACGCACATAAAGTCCATGACAGAGATTTATTAAATGAACAAGTTGAAAAACTTCAGAGCGAGATACATATTGCTCAGGCCACTGTTGCTGAAAAGGCAAGGCACCAGTATTATTTAAGATTTCTTTTACTTCAACTGTATGACGGTGAATATGTTCAAAGTTAAGAACTGTGGACTGTTCATATCAATAGTAGCATTATGCATTTCTAAATTGCAGACTTTTAATATTAACGTTTTGTAAATGATCCATGTTTTAATTCCCTACTCAACAGAAAGAAGCAGATTCTCAAAAGGACCTGGAACGAGAGGCATCATTGAAGCATTCTCTTGAAGAACTTGAAGCTAAGAATAAAGAAATCACTCTTCTAGAGAAGCAAGTCAAAGACCTTGAGCAAAAATTGCAGCTAGCCGATGCCAAATTAACAGAAAGGGTTTGTCTATACCATTTTCCCAACTCACTTTATATATACTACTACGGTACAAAATGCAAACACATAACACACAAATTATGCATGCTGTACGCTTGTTCGAAAGTAGCTGTCAAATTTTTAGGACTTAACTGTCCTAAAAAACTTGTGGGAAATGAAGACGTCAAACCATACTAAAAGGATTTCAACTTACTAGAATCATGAAGCTAATTATTCCAGCAAACAATTGTTTAAAAGATATGTTTAAATCATGTTGCAGGGTGATGCCAATGTAGCCGGATTGGAAGTGAAATCTAGGGACATTGGATCAACCATTTCAACTCCATCAAAGAGGAAGAGTAAGAAAAAGTCAGAGGCAGCACTTGCTCAAACTTCATCATCTTCAGAGATCCATACTCATACTGCTGAGGCTTCCCCTCTGATGAGCATTAAGTTCATTGTGGGAGTGGCTGTGGTATCTGCCATCATTGGCATCATTCTCGGTAAACGATACTAGATTTGCTACTGTGGTTTTTGGTTTCGCCCCTCAGGTGTTGGTGATATTATTTTTCTTTAATTGTTTCGGTTGGTATAAATTATGCACAGAAGATTGAAGGCTTGGTTTTTGTGCTTTCAAGCTTAGTTTTTGAGGTTGTTGGTCAAGGAATTTATTTTAATGCCTATCCCCTTGCCTGTTTGCAAAGCAAAACATAGTTGAATCATGTATTATTCAAGTTTGTATTTAGTTTTTGGATTGGGTTGCAGATGCTTTCACAAATATTTACAGCTGCTACATGCGTGTCTGAAAACTTGTATGTTTACAGCTTGTTCTCTTTATGAGTTTATTGATAGGCTGTAAGGCCGATATTTGGCACATCCCCCATCCAAAAATCGGTGTGTGCAAAGCTGTGTTGTGAGTTGGGGTCGAGGAGCCTCTACAAAAACATATTTCTCCTGATGAAACAAAAAGAAAAAAAATTCCGGGGCCAAAGAGAAAAAGAAAGTAAAAATAAGCTCAAGTAAAGGTAAATATAAAATGACAAGTAAACGTTATGTGAATTGCCTTGACTTGAAATAATTTTATCTGGAAGAAAACGCCAACAGTAACTCTTACAGAGGAGGAGAGGGAGAACTCTCCATAGTGAGAGCTATTGTTGGCGTTTCCTTCCAGTAATAATTGTTATCACTTGGCGGAGCCAATTAAGGCCCACAAGGGTCACCCTTCTCAACATTTTGAAAATATTATATTTCTCTATGTTATCCAAATCTAAAGACAATAGTCACCTGACAAGTAAACGTTTTCTATCTAAATGCCTAACTGTGTTTTCAAACAACACAAAACTAATTTTATTGCTGCAAGTAATAATCCGTCTCAAAACTAAAATTTCACAAATCATCATGAACTGATGGTTAGTTTCATTTATAAGCACGTTGATATTGAATTAATTCAGAGAAAATTTGAAGGTATAACAAAATGTTATACGCAGCTTTGGCACTTTTCATTTTGTGAATCACGTGCAAATTATAAATATGATTACATTTACATGGGCATATCTGAAAGTACAGCATTCTAGGTTGTTAGTTGCAAAACCCTATTTTTCTACCATGAAAGCTATCTACATGTAATTGTCTGCTGCAGGAACTTGCTGAACCAATCCACATCTGTGGAGGCTGAGCCATGATGTACTTTTTTTTTCTTAGCATTAGCAATAGCATCTTGGGGTTCCACCACCTCTGCAGTAATGCCATGAAAAGAATATTATCTTTCGGAACCAAGCAGTATTTCTGGACATACTACTTTGTTACAGTACCTTGCTCGTCTAGGTACTTGAAGAAAGTGAAGGAGGGACTATAGTGGACTCAAAAAATGATTTGTGTCATTGCATTCCGTCATACTGGCTTACAACATCGTGTTCAACATTCCCCTTTAACCACTTTCAATTCGATAAAGATCTCGTCGTCATCAAACCCTGTACATCAACCGACATTCTAGTTCAACTCAAGACGAAAAAAATAAATTAATATTCATAATTCATAATCCATACAAACTTAGTTACCTGAACCCAAACCTTCAGCTTCATCAACTGAAAGTTCTAAAAGCCTTGTGTTACCAGAGGGGGGATCAAGTGACATCCAATCAGGATTTTCATTGTCTTCTAGGGGCATTTCCGTCTCTGTCACCCAGTCTTCAACAATGCTATTGCGGTCAAATGATATAGGACCCACATCTTCCTGTTCTTTGTGCTTGTGAACCCTAGAAGAAAGCAATTAGCGAAAGAGCTATTTTCTTTTACCGAAGAACATTTGGAAAATACCAATATACAGAACCTATTGTTTCTACTTACTTTTGTTTTAGTTTCAGATTGTATTGAACAAAAACAAGATCACTAAGCCGTTGACATTCTAAGCTGTTCCTTGTCTTGTGCAACTGTTCAAAAGGAATTTGATTCTCCTGACCTTGAACCATGCTGCAAGTTTGACTGAGAATACGAATTGCCAAGCGTGCAAGGTTTGGGCAACTACTACCATATGTCGACCACCATTCAGCTTAGACAAACAGAACGTTTAAAGAAATCAGCCGAAAGATGCCATAAGATCCAAACTCTATGCAGCACAACTTCAAAAAAGGGGGCTTATACCAAAATCTAATTTAACACCAGAATGACTGACACAGGCAATAGTCTGGGCACTTTTTTTTAGCATTTTATCACATTTATCATTCTATTATTTTATTTTATTTTATTTTTAAAGAAGAAGTTAAAATATGGTTTGATCACCTTTCGTCTGTATGTTTAGCCAACTAAATAAAGAAATCCTGTCACCCAAAATAACAATGCACCCTAATGAAAGATCCTCACCAGGAAGTAGATTGTCTCTAGCTCGAACTGCCAAATTCCTCCCCAAATCTCCAACAGCATTTTTGTACAAATTTATCTCTTTGATAACTTCATCTTGGACTTTTATATCAGGAACCAATCTCTCTATGCAGTCAAACATCCTTGATATGATCTCATTATGCAAGTCTCCTTTGACACTATAGAAAAACTTGGGATTAAGGTAAAAACCTGCTGCATGAAGAGGAAGATGCCATAACTTTTTCCACCTGTAATCGATAATATCCCAGTAGACCATGTATTCTTCTCTCTTGACAAGTTCTCTTTTGATTGTTTCTTTTGCTCGATATATTCCTGCAAAAACATATCCCATTGCTGCCCTCTTCTGGCTACCAACAATTCTCAAAACTCGCAAAAGTGGGTTTGTTAAATGTGTGACCAAAATGCATGAAGACCAAAATGAGTGATTGCTTAATATATCTAGCACTGCTGATCCTTCTGGTGTTTTGGAGTAGGGGCAGCTCATCCATTCTTTTGAAGTAACCATAGACTGCAAATTAAATTTAAGGTCAGCCATTTGCTTCAATGTAGTAAAGTTTGTAGCAAACCTAGTTACACCCAGCCTCACAATGTCATTCCCAAATGTATACCTTCTCATCATATTCAAAATGACAACATGTTTGTAGATAAATCTTGTAACAGATCTAGCCTGTTCAATTACAGAATTTATCCACTCAACTTTTCCAAAATCCTCAAGGATCAAATCTATGGAAGTGGCGGCACAGGGAGACCAGTACAGGGTAGGGAATGTATCCATCAACCTCTTCCCAGCAACAGCAAATTGCTCTTCGGTATTTGTAATGACTTGCAAAACATGCACAACTCCAACTTCTTCCACCACTTCCTTAAGAAACTCGAATAAAGCATCTGGGGAAAAAATAAAGTAGGAAGCATCCACAGATTTCAGATAGATTGTTCCTTCAGGGCATTGCACTGCAAAATTTAGCAAAGTTTTACCCTTTTCAGAACTCCATTGGTTGACTAGAAGGGAACAACCAGTCCTTGCCCAAGTTTCCATGTGTTGATGAATATCACTCTTCACCTCTCCAACTGCATTCTTCAATATCCAACCCCGAAGGTCATCATATGAAGGTGCTATAGTCCGCTTTCCCCCAGAGGCAATAGCATCAATCATTGGCTGGAAATAAACCGAGTTCTTCACCACATCCAGGGGAGCCTGAATTTCATATAAAAACCGCCCAATTGCCATATGAATTTGTTGATTGCCGACCTCTTTCACTTCATAATTATTGTCGACAGTTCCAGCATTGGCAGCCTCCACAGCACTTTCACCTCTCACCCTCTTCCTTGCACTCACATTTGTATTACTTAAGCCAACCTCTTCTTCATTTTCCAACCAATATGAGTTGGGAAAACCAGTTGATCTCCCTTGGGTGTCTTCAGAAAAAGCACTACCTACTGCAATAGGGATAGGAGCTGAAACATTACTCAATTTCGTAACGCCATCAACAGAACCAGAACCAGTATCTGCAGAAGAAGTTCCACCCCTCCACCTCACTCTTCTATCCACACTCATTCCAGCATCTTCTTCTTGATTCACTGAAAAATTCAATTTGGGCACTCCAGCTGATCTATGCATTGCAGCATTACTCCTATAAGAATTGTCTACTTCAAGGGGTACATTAGTCAGATTACCACCCAACCCAACTCCATTACCACTTATTCCAACATCTTCTTCTTGATTCACAAGCGAATTCGAATCGGGTCCTACCATCAATTTGCACTCCCCATTTTCAGCAAATGAATTGTCTAATTCACTAGGACTGTGATGTGGGTTTGCAACAATTTGACTCTTCCTGTGCCTAAACGCTGCAATCCCATGATCTAAACTCTGCAACATGGAAAGACGAACATCTGGTGGGGTTTGGTCACAAGTAGGGCCATTGCCCTTTCGACCAGCAAGGTGGGATTTAAGCCTGTTAATTCCACCACCCTGAAACACTTTGCCGCAATATATACACTTCTTAAGCTCAGCCTTAACTCCATTGGGCTGGTCTTTGATGAAAAGTTGGCAGTGTTTCCATGCTGGGTCTTGTTTGTGTGGAGAAACAGCGACGGGTTCAAAACCCTCTAGAGATATCATCCTAACAAACTTTATGATCAATCAATCAATCGCTACCCAGAATGCTTCATGCAATATATAAACTGAGAAATATGTTACATTTGGCAAAAGAAATCGAAAGAGAAGAGGGAGACGATAAACTTACATGTCTTGGTAATTTCTGTCAGTCTTCGGAGGCTTTTGGGAAACACAGAGGAGAGAGAAAGAGGGCTTTGTGTCTTGTTTTGTTTAGGAGAGAGAGAGAGACCCAAGCGTGCGGGCTTTTGATGGATTTTGGTGTTAACATAGAGGTCCGGTTGTGAAGTTGTGATTTTCATTTTTTTTAAGGGCGTTTCAGAGTAATTAGTAAGTGATAAAATGCATAATTTATTAAAAATACATTTACATATATAAATGTAGGGCTGGCATTTTAGACCAAAGAATCGAAAAACCGCAAATACCAACCAAGATTTTACCACATCTAAACCGACCTATCACGAAAACCGACTGCCACATGCGATTTATAGAACCAACTGCAATATGCAGTTGCGATTGCGATTCCGCATATCCAAATAATGTGGTATACTGCAAACCGCAATATAATTTAATTAATTATTAAAATAAATACTTATAATTATTTAAAATTAACTAAAAGAGGGTAGGACTTCGTCATTTAGATGGATCTTTCTCTCTTCTCTCTTCTTCTTTTCTTCTTCTTTTTCTTTTTATTCTTCCTCACCCTCTCTCTCTCTCTCTCTCTCTCTACAAAACCAACCCACCAAAGAACAGAAAAAAAAAATTTGAAATATTTCACCACCTCAAGTGAAAAATCTAATTCATTTAAGCTTTTATATTAGTTCTTTTGTTAGCATATGTGTTTCTGTAGTGTGAACTCCACCTCAACTCCAAAGAAAATAAAAAACAAAATAAAAATTAGAAGGTGCATTTGCTAACGCATGGGTTGGGAATCTCTTAATTATATTTAACTTTTCAAACTGACTTTAAAAGCACTAAATTAACACACCAACATGAAATATCATTTATCGAGCCTCCATTAGTATAAAAGGACTGTGACTTCATTGGCTGAAAATGCTTTAGAAGAAGGATCGACTTCCAGTTCATTGAGATCTCTTTCACTAAAAAAACCAGGTTTTTGAGGTTGAGGCAATGACCCTTCACCACTCAACATTACAACTGCAATTGGCATGCTCGGCCTATCTGCTGGGTTACGCTGCACATCTAAAAGATCTACATGATGAAGATAGAGGAGCCTCCGATCAATTCCATTGATAATGTCAAATCTCTTGGGCCAATCTAGCATCATGCTTTTTCTTGCAATTTTCTAGTCTTGTGATTTTTATCTTTCCACTTGTAGGATGAAAGTGAAGTTTTCTTCAAGATCAAAAGAAGAACAAATCTACAGAAATTGGTTGATGCTTTGTGTACCACAGTTCCCTGGATCCTAAATCATTAATAATTTTGTTTGAGAACGACCACATTCATAAGCAAAAGACTGCTGAGGAGGTAAGACTTCATCAAAACCAATGTATATAATGTTACTTATAAAAATAATTTTATTATTGCATAATTGAATTGTTACCTTATTATAGGTGATGCCCCTAAACTTATATATTTATGTTTCTCATTTTCAAATCTTTGTTACTTCATGTGTGCAGCATCAAATGGAAGACGTCTTTTTGCTCTCGGATGGAGGTTCACCTATATTTGAAGGTTATATAGAGAGAGGGCAAGGAGATGGTGGTTGAAGGTATGGAAAACTTTATGCTACGAATATGTGATTGGCTAAATTCAGGGTTCTATACATTGCAGACTAAACTACTTTTAAAAAGATTATTGTTGTGTCTACCCAAGTGCAAGTAGTCACACGTAGTAATAATCTTGGAAGTCCAAGTATCGTATCCTCAAGGAGCAGGTAGGTAAATCTTTGCACACAAAGAAATAATTAAACGTACCAAAATAAAAGTGAGAAGCAAAATGGACAAGTAATTTGATTTGATTGTTGTAGAGATTGAGTTTAAAAATGAAATATCAATAATGGAAATGCTAAGGCATCAAGGTTCAATTCTTTAGGCAAAATATGTTTCATGCTCTTTAATCCATAAAAAGATTATTGTTGTGTCTACCCAAGTGCAAGTAGTCACACGTAGTAATAATCTTGGAAGTCCAAGTATCGTATCCTCAATGAGCAGGTAGGTAAATCTTTGCACACAAAGAAATAATTAAACGTACCAAAATAAAAGTGAGAAGCAAAATGGACAAGTAATTTGATTTGATTGTTGTAGAGATTGAGTTTAAAAATGAAATATCAATAATGGAAATGCTAAGGCATCAAGGTTCAATTCTTTAGGCAAAATATGTTTCATGCTCTTTAATCCAAATTAAACTCGATTAAAATTATCATTGAGAAACGTTAACCGGAACATAAAGAAATTAAAACCAATTTACTTTTTCAATGTTATCTTTTATTAATGATTGTTCAGAAAATGGAGTTGCGTAATATCTAATCTTTTAATTTAAAAGCATGCTAAGTCAGTTCTTAACAATGAGAAAAATATAATTGAACTCATGAAAAGATAGTAGCACTTAACATCAATCAAAATAAAAGGATATGAAAATATTGAACAACCAAAAATAAAAGAATTTAGTAATTCATACCGTATATTGGATTAAAGAACAATTCACAAACTTACTCAAAGGACATTCCCTTTAGCCTTAGCTAGAGTTCTCTCAACTCATTACAAAGGAAAACATTACTAAATTTTTGAATGAAATGGATAAAGAAATCTGTCGTCGAGGTTCCCTTGCCAAATAAGTTGATGGGTGATTTATAGTAGTCAATGAGGTGAGTGGGAAGTTAATACATACATGGTGGGTAATGAAGGGTTTAAGTGAGAGATTAATTGGATTAAACATGTGATGATGGTGGAGAGTTGGTGGAAAAGAAATAACGGTGAGGTAGTGGGCGTTAATGGCTATGAATGACATGAAATAGGCTCTTTAGCTTCAACGGTTTTGTCTTCTCTTCTCCCTCTTTACTTCTCTTTATAATCACAATAATTCCACAATCAATTCTTCAATAAAATCCGCTAGCAATTCTCTTCACACATGGGTTGAACTTGGAAAAATGTATGTCTTCATCTTTTGGCTTTCCAACTTCCTACAAAAGATAAATTCACCTAATAAGTTCACCAAATTAATATAGAAAATTCATAAATCTAGTTGGTGAGAATAAAATGTAACAACAAGTGAAATTATATTTATTAAGCCAAAATTATATCATAAAGTCTCCAAAATAATATTAAAAAGATGTAATTTGAGACTCTTATCAATTATCATGATCTAATTTAGAGTTGACTTATTTTCTTTCCTATGCAAGTATAAGTTTATGACCTTGGTATATCATTACCATTCCATTCAACAATTGCATATGGTTAATACACAACATGCAGGATATGCATATGTGGCCATATTTATAGTGTTCGATAATTGGTAATTAAGACCTTTACGTGTGCAAAATCCATGAATAATCGTTAGTTAACCGGGGTTCTAGTTTTTAATGGTTACCTTTTAATCCGGTCTTCAACAAATGAGTTTAATCGGCATTTCCTTAATGGGTGGAATAAATTCCCCTCACTAGCATCGTGCCGTTTTATGCTATCCCTATTATTCAGGACGTCTACTGCTTCACATGTTAAGTATTGCAATCATGCATGATTAGTACTTCAACCTCTCTTTCTCTCTCTTCTCGCTCTCTTTCTTCGTTGAAATCGACCTGCAACGAACCATTTGCTTGGTCATGAACTGACTGTGGTCGGTAGATGAGAGTGGCTGGTTGATGTTGGTCCCATAATTTCCTTCATCGACTTGATCGGTTTCAGTTTGGTAGGCAGTTCCAACCACTTGGTCTGGTTAATCAAACTGTGCTTAGCCCTAATCAACCTCCGAAACCAATGCACTAGATTGAAATGTGCAAAGTCCTTTTGAATCTACAAAGCATGCACTGCATTGGAATGCGGAAAGTCCTTGTTGAATGAACAATTTTCCAACACTCCATCAATTAATTCTCTTGTTGGTTCTTATTATAAATGATTACCATATGCATTCAGCCTTGCATTCTTCAACTTAAGGTGATTGTTTTCCCAGGTTTCTGTTTATTATTTAGTAATCTTTTTGTCTCAGTGCTCGATCTTTTTTTGTTAATTCCTTGTCATCCTTTTGCAGATGGACGACGGAAGATGGCAGGACTTATACAAACACATTGTAAACACAAGAACCTAGAGCTGATTCGCAAGTGGAAAAATTTGGTGGTGTTATCATTGGGTTCATGCTTAAATTTGGCGAAAATACTTGCAATTATAAAAAAACACATTGCAAGAATTTTTATGGTTTAGATTTGTCCAAAGGCTCTGTTCATGGACGTGAGGCATTGTCACTTGTGAAGTTGGTGCCTAATATCAAGTACTTAAATTTGAAAGTTTTCTAAAATGCAGGCTGGCCCAACTTTCATTGGTTCATACATCGGCTCAATTTCTGTAAAATTATAGTTTTGACTTGGTTTCTATTGGGCCTAGCCCTCTCTAACCTCAGCCTGGCCCAATTTTCTTTGGTTTTGGAAACTCAGTAAGTATGAGCCATGTTATGTTTGCATGTCGAAAAGTAGAATTTTGTAGTGAGGACGTTATCTAAGGCTAATCAATTTGATCCAACAATTAAGAGATAAAGCTTCATCTAAGGGCTTTAGATTAAGTCCTCACTATGGAATCACTCGTGTGAAAAGACCCACAAACACTTGGTCAAATAACGAGTAATATATATACAGTTATTCTCTTATCCGGATGTCCGCACGTTATTATCGTGCGGATCCTATTATAAACAAGCAAAAAAATAGAGAGGGGTAGTACAAAATACACGGCGTCCACACGATAATAACGTCCGGATGTCCGCATAAGAGAATTTCTGTATATATATATATAAATAATTGAATGAAAAGTTGAACATACAAATTTATAGGGTCGAACATAGTGGCATTTTGATCTGAAATATAGTTAAAAAGTTAGAATTGTTGAACTTTGAGTTCACTGGTCAAACTAGTTGATGAGTCATTAAAGTGGTAAGATGAAAATGTGAAGGAATGCTTTAGTTTTGGCTTTTAATCTCTATCATGTTAAAATTCATTAAAGATAGATGTTGAAATGTTACAGAGAGAAGTAACTTTTTTCACTTTTGCATAGAAAAAGTCCATATCATATCAGTTTGTACCAATTCACTCCATTCAGCCAACAAGGAACTGATACGCAACAATGGAAGAAGAGAAGGATAGCCACTTCTTTTTTTACATGAGAGATTACAGACAGAAGCACCAGCATATGCATATCTGAATTTCTGACAAAAAGTGAGATAAGCTTTCATATTCTAGTCTAGAGTACACTTCCATGTGCCCTCATTTCATTTGTGGGGACTATGTAATCCCAAATACCCAATCACCCAATCACCCAATCACCCAATCACCCAACCCAACAAGCTTTCATTTTCTCCCTACTAATTCTTAAAATCTTAGGCCTCGTTTGGTGACTCGGGTTGAATTGAATTGGAGTTTAGTCCAAGTCAATCTTTATGAATTTTATCCTTAAGTGAGATTTGTAAGACACAATATTTTGGATTGTTATCCATTTTAACAAGTACAGTCCCCCCATCGCACCAATCCCGGTTTGAATAGAATTGGAGTTTAGTCCAAGTCAGTCTTTATGAATTCCACCTTAGGTGAGATTTGTAAGACACAATATTTTGAATTGTCATCCATTTTAACAAGTACAGTCCCCCATATCGCAGATAATAGCCATGACACTTGTCCAATTTAATTGAAATAACCCAGTGTATTCCCAACTCCCACCCACCAAACGCGACCTTAAAATCATCAGCACACCAAGCAGGACAAGTCTTCTTTGTTTCCCTTTTCTATTCTTCCATGTTTGATTGCAACTTTCCACCCAACCCATGGGGCATTGCATCACCAAAACTTACATTAACTATTATCATATGAATTAAACAATTGTAACTCATTTAAGAACTCCAATGATTGTCACTTGAATTCACCATCTACAGATTAGACCCCATCGGATATGGATCTTTTTCCTTTTTCTTTTTACTTTTCACATATAAATTTAAATATAAAAAACAAAAACTAACTACATTGTTTTTATCCTTCAAAGAATTACAGCCAAGTGAAAACAAATACAACTCCGCCTCCTCCGTCGATCCCCAACGTGTTGTGATAATTGGTTTGCCAATTATCAAATTCATCACTCCCCAATGTTCATCAATTTCACCCCAATAAACAAAGTGGTGGATCATGTTGGTCATCCAAGCAACCCAATCGCCCAATCGGGTCAAAGTAATTCAATCCAACGGCTGCCAAGCAGAGGCTGTGAGCAAGGAGAGGTCCTTCCAACCCAACTTCAAGCACCCATTTTCCTCAACCAAGGTGTATCCTTTCCAGGGAAACATCCCAAGCAGCAAGCTTGCCTGGGCCGCCGGGTTCCCGCCAAGCGAAACGGGCCGAAACCCGACCCGCTTCAACTCATCCCCCCACCTCTCCACCTTCACCTCCCCGGTCCTCTTGGGCCCGCCCACGGCTAGAATATTCCTAATCTCGCAGCCGAACAGCTGCTGCTCCACCATATGCCTCTCTAGGCTGTCCGCTCCCAATCCATCCCCAAGCGCATCAAACAGCGCACTGTAGTAATGCAAGGCCTCCACGAACCTTCCCAAGAAGCTTCCGCTATGGCTCAGGTCCTGCTCGGCGATCGTGATCAGCTTCGGTCTCAGCGAGCCCAGCAATCTCAGCGTCGCCAAATCACTGCCGGTGACGTCGTACAGACAATGGTGCATCCAGTGGACCACTGTGGCCTCGTCCGGTCTCACTCCAAGTTGACTCAGGTCGGTTATGCTTCCGATTTTGCCCTCCAGGGGCTGGAACTCGAAGGGGAGGCCGAGCGAGCTCGCGAAATCGGCTAGTCTCCGCCCGGTCGACTCCAGAAGCTCCGACGAGGATCCGAACCCGGTTATCCGCATTGATCGGATCTTCTTCGACCGCGAGGCTAAGATGTGGAACAATCCTGGCCACTGGAGGCCTTGCATTATATCCAAATCGATGACGTGGACGTGATCCTCGCCGTCCAAGGCCTGGAAGATGGCTTGGTTGGACGTGAAGTGAGAGAATTTGACTAGAGGACTGATGGAGTTGTACGATTGCAGAGCGTTGAAGATCCGCTGGGACTGAGCTAAGGTTAGGGTTTTGGTGGTGAGGGGAGAGTAGGTGCCTAAGCAGGAGCTGATCACGCGCGTCTGAAGCGCGTGCGCAAAATACGCGCCAACTCGCTCCGGCGAAGATCCGAACGGCGAGGAGAGCTCGGCGATCTCCGGGAGGAGGTCGCTGGCTTCTTCGAGGCTGTCCATGGCGACGCACTCGGCGCATTGTAGGAGAAGCCCGAGGAGTCTGAGACCGGCCGACTCGCCCTCAGCAACCGGCTCCGTCTCGCGCTCGTCTGAGGTTTTTTCGCGGGAGAAATTCCGGCTGGAATTGGGGCGCTTGGTGAAGGAGGGGTCTTCGCCGGATGATTCTCCGCCGGCGAGGTCGCGGTCGACGCGTTTGGTCTTCATGGAGGAAGATGAGGAGCTAGGGTTATTGTTAGGGTTCGCGGCGCCGATTGGGGATTGAGGAACTAAGCTCTGAAGCATGACTGTCAGAAGATGATGAGTGTGTGCGATTGTGGAGAGGGTGATAGAGAATATAAAAATGAGGAAGCTTTTGAGCGGAAAGAGACAAAGAAAAGCAAGAAAGACAAGCAAAGGCTTGCACAGTGAAGTTTGCAGAGAGGAGGTGGTGTCACAGAGAGAGAGAGAGAGAGAGAGAGAGAGAGAGAGAGAGGAGAAAGGGTGGTGTTTGGAGAGAGAGAAAATGGGAGAAAAGAGACAGAAAGTTTGACAACTTTAGAGGGGGTTAGGGGAGAAAATCAAAATAGGATAAGTCCGTTTGGTTCGGGTTGGGGGATGGGATCCGTGTGAGCGTGGGAGTGACACGTGTGAGGGAGATCGCCCTCGTTAGGTACTCCGTTTGGGCGTGTCGTTAAGCCCGTTTGTTGTGTTGGGGGATTAGGGAAAATGATAGAATAAAGGGATTGATTGATGGATCAGTTGAATAGATTATTGGTTAATCAGTTTCTTAATCGTATAATTAGCATCATCTTTGGATTCTCGGGTCGATGTTTTAGGAAGATTATAAGGGTTGATGGTTTGTTGCTTGTGTTGACATTGATTTGTGTTATTTGTTAATTTTATCTCCCATATAAAACAAATCAGCATTTGAATATAGTTTGTTTGGTTGGATGCAAACATCTAGAGCATTCAAAATTCACAAATTCTGGGAATTTTGGTGGCCGCTTGCAGCTCCACAAGCCAGGGTTCGACTCTCACCATTCATCTTTTTTCTTTTTTAAAAGATAAATAAATAAATACATACTACTTTTTTTTTCTTTTTTTTTTGGTCGAAGGAAAGGAAATTCCATTAACATAACAAGTTACAAACATGCCCAATACAACAAACAAAACAAAAAACAAAAGCACAACCAAACAAAATAAATGCTCAACCATAATACACATACTTTAGGCCCAACACAACAAAAAAAACCCTAAGACAAACGAAACCCTAAAAACACTCCCAAGATCTAAGCAGCCGCCGCCGCTGCCACCCGATCTGCCGTCGCCGCCAGTAGAGGAAGGTCCAAGAGAACCGACAAAGGAGATCTGAAGAGCGTGGATTCGGGGAAGCAAGCCACCACCGTGCATCAAGCTCAAGCGATCTGTGGATTGGTCAAAATTGACCATTAAACTACAGAGCCAACGCCTCCAGAGCAAAAGCTCTGATTTGAGGATGGAGTGTAGGAGATGAGCAGCACCAACAAACTTAAACTACTTTGATTACTATAATCAGAGAACTATATTCATCGTAAAAGATTTTGACTCGTGTGAGTTTTTTCTTATTTCATGGCAATTCATATAAAGTCAATGTTGTTTTCTTCTTACAGCCCAATGCATTTTTTAACCCAGGAAAAATATAGGATCTATGGCGTACTATACAACACAATGAGGTTTGGTTTGCTTGCCAACGGAGTCTAACGCAATCTTAGGTTTGAACCTCTATGACATCTTAGTAGTGCTAGGGCCCCTCCCCTTGTAGTTTAGTGCATCGCTTGCATTCAAATTATTGCTTACTCTATAAGCAAAACCTCTTGCTTCATCAAGAAAAGAGAAGTACGGAGTAAAATCGGCTGCCTATCACTGATGTCTACCAAAATGATGGAGGAAAGGAATCTATTGTACCCCCCCATGCTTCTTTGTTTCTGTTTTTAATTGAGGGCCGGTTATCTGACTCATACATCAAATGATGCATGTATCTAAATCTAAGCCTCTTCTCAGTCAGAACAAAGAATCTAAAGCCTCTTCTCTAATTGGGTTAGTCCACTAGACACACAAGACAAGTTTTTTTTATATAAAGTTTTCCTAACGACCGAACGACATTGTTAAGTCTTGGAATTTATGAAGGGAAATGTCAACACTAGCAAAGAACAAGAGCATGGTGGTGGGCCAAAATATAGGGGAGACTCAAAAGCCAGCCAGACTGAAACCATTCACATCCAATCCACACACCACTTTTTTTTTTGGGTCTCAATCCATACACCACTTTAACGCCTTTTTACTGCAGCACATTAAGTCACCCACCCAGAAAACATCGGTATCGCATTTCCTTTTCGCTTTTGCTTTCCTTTTCACTGGCCGCTACTAGCTCCTAATGGTCATGTGCCCTTTTCGGGAATTCAACACTATTCTTAGGTTATTGGGTCAAGGGTTGATTAGTAAATCAACCCTTCAATGAAAATCCTATGAATATCCCCAAACAAGAAAAAGCCCAATAGCAAATGGTTCTTGTTCCAAGTTTTTTGGATATACGTAGCCTTCAATCAGAACAAAGATTCGATAAGGCAAGCGCACACGGAAAATTTAACAGGCACTGCTAATGATCTAGAAATAACCGATCCCGCTGCCAATGATTTGTTTGCTAACATAACAAACATGCAATCTGGTCCGAGTTCTTGCATGATAAAAAACACCACATGAAGTCTAATATTTGCAACATCAAAGCAACACAAAAAATCAATCAAAAACTTAATTCAAAAGAAAACATCAACAGTATCTGCACTGTCCAGAATCCAGATGAGCAATACCCAGTCTAAGCAGCATACCCTCAAGAAGTCACAACGCCACATGCAGGGGCAAAGAGGGCAAGTAAATTACAGTATCCAAACAAAAACGAACAGCAAGTCCACTTGAGCAACAAAAATCATAACACACAAATCAAACATTTTGCATAAGGTTGGGTCATCTATCACTAACCAGTAACTCAACAAGATCTGCTTAACCCTACAGTATAACTCTTTGAGTTGCTTCATGTACATTTCATTCATAAAAAAATTTGACAAACTGTGACGAAAGACACTAGCCAAAAAACCAGAAACGCTAACACCCCCATCAAGATATTCATGCTACAAGCCCTTAACAGATTATGGAATCAACTATATTGGTCAACAGTACTCAGTCAATAACTCAATCCACCACATTAAGCAGGAAACTTTAACGACCCGACATATTTAAAAAGCTAAACCCTTCATAATCATTCGAGATTTAAAAAGCATTTATTTACAACAACAACAAAAAACAAGTTAAGAAGATGCATACTTAAGATTAAAAGACTTGACTATTGGAAAGTTGTAGTAAATAGTAACTAAACCTTGGGTATCTTGAATAAATTTGAACAAAACATTTGACATAACACCTGGGTGATTAGGTTTGTTTTATTACTCAGGTTGCAAAATCCAAATGGGAACATATAACTTTCACAAGAGTAGGCAGGTCTATATAATTTGTAAAATGGTTTTACCAATGAACTCAGATTCGTTTAGCATTACCAAGTGACTCTTCAACTGATACGTAAGTATACAGGACAATTTACAATACAAAATCCAAATGATCTTGTGCAAAAAGCACAGCATCTATGCACAAAATCAGCACATCTAGCTGCACAAGATAGACTGAAATCCAATATCTACGAATCCCAAAACGAAATTGTAATCCAGGAGCAAATCACGAAAAACCAATTGCAGAAAATGAACGTATCAAGCAACACAGATGAGCAATGAGGATATAAAATCTCAAGTAACATAGTAAAGCAAGAAATGCCAAATTTAACATTTTAGTAATAACAAATCTAATTGTTTAACTAAGCATTAATGCATAAATCCATAAAAAGTCTCATCCACACAGATCCTAAACCATTTTCAATCCAAAATTAACTTGAAAAACAGAAGACAAAATCAGACCCATTTCCAGCACGACGCCGTTCGAGCTCCCTCAGAACCTGAGCTTGGTGAAGAACCACCTGTTCTTCCCGGTCTTGAACCGCTCCTCGAAGCGCTTCTTGGTCTCCTTCAAAGCAGTCACCTTCTTGTCCTTGGTCGCAAAAGCTTCAACGTTGACGACGTCCTTGAGATCCACATCCAGCGTGTAGCGAGTGGGCATGAGGTGCTGGTAGTTCACGAGCTTGACGAAGGGCTTTACCCTGGATTTCTTGGCAGTCTTCTTCGCCGAGTCCTTGCGGATAACCTTGCTGGGGTACTTCTTTATCCCCGCAACCAAACAGTGGCCATATGGACGATCGCGAGTGCCATCGTCGAAGGCGCGAACGATCACGGCCTTGCGTCCGGCGTAGCGGCCCTGGAGGATGATGATGGCCTTGTTTGGCTTCAGAAACTTAACCATTGTGCCTCTCTCGTCTCTCGTCTCTCCTCTCTCTCACTCTCTGGTTTCGGCCAAATGTGGTGAGGAAAAACCCTAAATGAGCGATTATATAGTTATGGCGGCTCAGCGAAACCCTAGG
Organism: Prunus avium; assembly: GCF_002207925.1. The sequence goes on from NW_018922444.1 coordinate 109,143, forward strand.
TTTAGGTGGATTTGGGCTGACTAGAGTTTTTGTGTTGGGCTTTTAGGACTTGGACTGGGCTGGCTTACTACTATTTGATTTCTCTTGCTTAATTGGAACACCTCCAAAAATAAAATAAAGTCGGAAAATACAAATGCAGTATATGTTGTTATTAATTTTGGTATAAAAAAAATTAAATCATGCAAATAGTAAAAATTATTTTCATTATTACCTTTCTTTAATATAAGTGATAGTCTAAACTACAAAGAGAGTGGGGTTTCTTACACACACAATTGATGACAAGTTTGTCTAAACCAAGATGCTATGAGGTAGTTCGAACCTAAAACCAAGTCAATATTATTTTCCACTAGTGTAGACCTTGTTGTCTATTTACATTATTACTTTAAAAAGACTACCTAAAATTTTAAATTTAGGAATATTGCAAAGACAAAACGGAATTATGATGAAGATGACAAAATATATGTAATGGGCTAAGGAAATGTGAAATTGAGTTTTTGGGTTTGGTTTTGAAGTTGCTCTTAGCCTTTTATGGTTACTATTTGCTCCAAAGGGGCCTCTATCTACACCTTAAAATAAAGAAACACTTACATGAAACGGGGATAACATTATTTTGTTATCTTCGGCCAATCACAGTATGTCATGCATGATAAGTTTTTCACTTGATAATATGTGATTGGCCGAAGATCGCAAAACAGTGCTATCCGGTTTCATACAAATTTTTCTGCTTAAAATGAGTTCTAGAGACCCCATCTTTGGTTTCATTTTTGCTCTAACACTTTTATTTCTTTGAAAAACCGGGTTGGATAAAACTTTTCATTGATTAGAGACTAGGGTTCGGCAATGATAGAATAGAGGAATTGATTGATGGATTAGTTGAATAAATTATTGACTAATCATCTTTGGATCCTCCATATTTTGGGAAGATTACAAAGAGTGAAAGTTTGGTCCTTGTGTTGTAATTGTCAATAATAACAATCTTTTTTTCTTAAACAAACAAAAAAATATAGGAATAATGTGGTAACTCTATTGTCTTTCAATATACTCAGACTTGAGAAAGAATCAACTGTCGACCATTTGTTTTTCCTTTCATTTTTAATGCAATTTTGGACAACTGTATTTTTCTCCACCCCATCTACCATATATTTAAATGGTATCTAAATATAAACAAGTTTCTAAGGCGACTTAGTGGAAGCAATGGTTAGCACCAAGATTTTTTTCTATAACCAATTTTATTCGAACCAAAAATATAACTATAATTCAGTCGACCGTTGAGGGTGGAGGTGGGCCAAGCAGAGTCGTGGCACTGGCACCCATAGTTTTGGATGTGATATTTTAGGCCTCGCTGAGCTCATATGAAGCTCACAATAGAAGGTCCAAGCCATGCTCATCTAAGGGAACGCTACCTTCATTTGTAACCTAGTTTGTCATGCACTCTCATTTTACCTTCTCAAAGGCTCTCAAGCATGTGTACAATGTAACAACCGTCTATAATATTGAAAACAACCATACCACGGGTGAACCACGATATATCTGTAGGGTTTATGTTTCGTGACCTTATCTCGTCAATTCAATTTTTGACGTCAATAATATTGATAATTTTATTTAAATGGAATTTGTACAAAGCATATAAAAGAGAGTGGGCAATGGGACCAGATAATAGAGTTTCAAAAATATCAATGACAAGTTTGTCAAACACGCGGGCTTGATTGCTTTATGTTTACTCGTATGATCTTCATATCCAAGTGATCACCATCAACTCTCACCTAATGTTTGAACATTGACAAAAGAGTTTAAACTAAAACAAAAAAAGAACACGATTGTGTATTATTAAGGGATTAAATCTGACCATATACAAAGAAACAAATCCAACATCACCACTACAAAGAAGAAGAACAAATAAAAAGAAAAAAAGTAGCAGCCAGATATCTGAAATGAATAACAATTATTATACAAAGATGATGAGAGTTGGACAATCAGAAACTGTATCCAATCTACATGGTCTCTTCTTCAATATCATACAAAAAACTAAAAACTATGAAGTGTAAAAATATAAATGATGATGATCAGAGATATTGAGATTATTGGGTGGACTTGTTTCAATCAAAAGCAAGCATCCAATACACAACAGCAACACAAGGCAGCACAGCAGCCCTTCCAGAAGCCATCACCCTTTGACTTGGTTTCTACAGGAACAGAGTTCTGGGGCACATCTCTTGTTGGATAGCCTGCAGGAGGTGGAGCTTGCACATGATATTGCTGGGCAGAGTTGGGAGCTTGGGCAGGGTATGCTGCTGCTACATGAAATTCATCAAACAATTGTCAATAACCATATTGTTGAACACAAGTTCAAAACTTTAAGCAACCCACCCACCAACAACAAATGAATTTTCAAAGTGTTTTGCCAAGTTGCTGAAAACTAGTAATTGAAGTGCAGAAATTCAGTACCTGTGGAATTTGTTGAACTCATCTTTGAAGAAAGGCTGTGAAATTCAAAAGAATATGAGATGAGAGATACTTGGAATGAGAAATAGTTGGAAGGTTTTGAGTTATTGGTTTAGAGATGAGAGATGAAGAATATTTATAATAGAGAAGCAGATGCAGATGAGAATGGGGAAGAACTGATGGAGTGGTTGTTTCTTAGAAGGTGGTGGCTCATACGCGGGCGGCTAAACCGCGTGGGGCAGAATATCAAGCCGATTAACACAAGGCAAATCCACATTTATACTAATTAAATACGACCAAGGCTGCAAAAAGGCATATCTCTAATTTATTTTACATAATTAATGGTGATGATCTTTAATCAAGTCGAAATGGTGGCGTGTCTTGCTTGTTAATTCTTATAACACAATATGTTGACACGTGCCACGCACTTTCCTTACGTAATTTTGGTTCAATATTTCAACCTTATGACTCATATAAAAAATCAGACCAATATTCAACAACTCAAGGCCATATCAAGGAATCAATTGAATTGGAAGAATATTATTTAGCGTAAACCTCTTTTTACTTAAGACGCAGTGGTTGCTGTCCGTTGGTCTTTTTCTTATCAACCTCTTTTTACCTAAAAACAAACGATTGCTTTCTGTCGTTTGGTCAGTTGGATTATTTTGTGTTATAATAATTAGATGATGGGCGACACGTGTGTCAATTCTTGAACCATGTAGATTTATTGCGTTTTGGCCATTTCTTCCTTTTACCCAGAGAAACACTTCCTCAAAGCATCATTACAGATTTCTCTCTCACCACTAATACTTGGTGTTACATTTCATGCATGATTCAACATTGCCTGTTCAGACGAACAAGCAACTCTCTGTAGATCTATTGAGTGCATATATGAAACTTGTACATTATTAACTCCCTTGGTCAATGTGTTTGGATGACAATATTCTGTCTTCATCTTATAGGCAAACATGCTAGCTTGAATGTGAGTCATTTTCTAGCTGTCTTAGACGCCCAAATTTCAAACCTTTTTTCTTTTTCTAGCTTCTCTACTTGCTTGCTTGCTTCTGCCTTGAGCCTTTGTTGGGGTTGGGGCGGCCTTGGCAGGCTATGGTGGCTGTCATTTAAGGGTGTGGTGGCTAGCTGGGGTTGGGTTGGGTTGGGTTGGGTAGGGGGGGACCATTCTTGAGTGTTAGATGGTTGGGGAAGGGTGCAAGTTTGGACCAAAATACCCCTTAATAGATAACAAAAGTTAGAATAATTTGATGGTAGGGTTAATCGTTTTATTAGTCCATGAATTTAGACCCGATTTTCATTTGAGTACCTTAATTTCCAAAATGGTTCCCATGGTCCTTTAACTTCACTTTCGTTAGGACAAATGGTCTTGTTGTCAATTCTGTTAACTTTTTCTATTAAATGTAGGGGCAAAATGGTATTTTTATGTTAAAACCAAAAAAATGAATAAAAAATCATATCTTTAAAATAACAATAAAAGAAAATCAAATAAAAAACCAACCAAAAAAGAAAAAGAAAAATCAAGTTTGGGGGAGTAGAAATCGGGATAGAAGGGGAGAGAGAGAGTTTAATTTTAATTTTTTTTATTCATATTTTTATCAATTTTGATACAAAAATACCATTTTGCCCCTGCATTTAACAGAAAAAGTTAACAAAATTGACGGCAGGATCATTTGTCCAAACGAAATTGAAGTTGATGGACCATAGGAACCATTTTGGAAATTGAGGTACTCAAATGCAAATCGGGTCTAAGTTCAAGGACTAATAAAACGATTAACCCTTTGATGGAAAGTAGAATTGTCCTTAAATTGCTACAATTATGAAACTACTATGGAAAAATTGACGAAATTGAAACTGCATGATCAAAAGTGGTTAAAGTGTCAAATTACAGGGATCAAAAGTGACTTTTGGCCACACACAAAAAAAAAAAAAAAAAACTTCATAAAACCCCCCAAGTTTTCCGAATTGCTGTCAACTTTGGTGCCACTCCCCGCATAATAAAATTATTTCTTTTTCAAGACGGAGATGGAACGACTTCTAGGCCCCGTTTGGTTCATGGGAAAGGAGACTTGGGGATGGGAAATCAATTACTTTCCCATGTTTGGTAAGTCCAGGCTTGGGAAATCGTTGCCTGGCCCATGAGAAAGTAGGGGGGAAAGTGAAGCCATCCTCCCAACTTGGGTTTTGTTTTCCCTCTTCATGGGAAAGTTTGGGAAAATGAGCCAATATTAAATAAACATTTTTCATGACCATTTTGTCCCCATTAACAATTTAGAATTATAATATATCATTAAACCCATTTTTTTTATTTGATTTAATATGGGTATAATTGAAAATTTTATACAAACTTTGTTTTCCATTCCTACTCAAAACAAATATGGGAAAGGAAATAAAGTGATATCTCTCGGTTACTTTCCTAGCATTACCAAACATGGGAAAAGAATCTTCCTTTTCCCATCCATTGGGAAATGATTTCCCCTCAAATTCATTCAGTGAACCAAACGGGTAACTAGTGTTTCCATTCAACGTTAAGAAATGAAGAATAGGGAGGCAAAGGGGTCAACAACTCAAGGCCGCATCAAGGAAGCAAAGGGGTCAACAACTCAAGGCCACATCAAGGAATCAATTGAATTGAAATGGTTGGGGTGGAGTCGGGAGTGAGAGAGGGTTGGCTGGGTAGGAGAAGAGAGAGGAGATTTTTTTTTTCTTTTTTAATGATTTTAATATGCTTTAAAAATTATTTTTAACATGTACATAATTTTTTATTATTTATTTGTCCATTTATAAGTCCACGTCATTAAAAAATGGAATCCACATTCGCCACATTAGCATTTAACGGATTCACTAATGTTTTGGCTAATAGAGAGAGTAATTTGTAGGTTTTCCAAGAGTTTGAGTATGTACTCATAAATGTCTCTAAATTTGAGTATGAACTTGAAAATGACCCTAAAGTTTGGGGGATTTTATGTAATTTGTCCACACAAAAAAGTAGCAGCCAGATATCTGAAATGAATAACAATTATTATACAAAGATGATGAGAGTTGGACAATCAAGAACTGTATCCAATCTACATGGTCTCTTCTTCAATATCACACAAAAAACTAAAAACTACGAATTGTAAAAATATAGATGATGATGATCAGAGATATTGAGATTATTGGGTGGAGTTGTTTCAATCAAAAGGAAGCATCAACATACAACAGCAACACAAGGCAGCACAGCAGCCCTTCCAGAAGTCGTCACCCTTTGACTTGGTTTCTACAGGAACAGAGTTCTGGGGCACATCTCTTGTTGGATTATTTTGTGTTATAATAATAAGATGATGGGCTTCATGACATGTGTCTCAATTCTTGAATCACGTAGATAATTGGGCCTGCTGCAAATACGACAAGAGCTGGGGCTCACATGAATTTCTTAAGGCTTATCTTCGGCTGTACCAAATTAGCTGGTGTGGCTCTATAAGAGCTCCCATGGCCCAGAGTCCTGCCCAGTGTTATTGTGGGTAGATAACAATTACGTCTGTCCAAGGATTCTATAGTGAGGTTTTATCTTTTAATTGTTGGATCAAGCTAATCAATTTGAGATAAGGCCCTCATTATATATGGCCCTTAAGTGAGGTACTAAGAGATAACGCATTACCTAAGGATCATATATAAGGCCCTCACTATAAAATGATTCTACGTTGGTCGGCCATGATAGTGTGTCCGTTTTCTTGCACCTAAGAGTAAATTTATTTTGTTGTAATTTTGAGTAGTTTAGAATAGTTTTCGTACATATATGAAGAAAAGTAAAGACAATTGCTATTGTGGGTTTTACTTTCATAGTGCATAAGAGAACTTTGCCTTCGACAAGATTAAAACAGCAACAAGTTTCCTAGGCTGTTTTTGGTTATTGGCTTGTACCGAAATTATGAAGCTTTTAAACACTCCAAATAAACTTCTTTTTATATAAGCGATAATCTAAAATACTTTAAATTACTCTAAACTATGAAATAGGGGAATCAAACTCGAATGCAATGTAATAGACACACTATCATGATAGATTAGTTGAATAAATTATTGACTAATCATCTTTGGATTCTCCATATTTTGGGAAGATTATAAGGAGTGAAAGTTTATTCCTTGTGTTGTATCCTTTTTTCTCCCAAAAAAAAAAAAATCTCAGACTCGAGAGAGAGTCAAATGTCGACCATTTGTTTTTCCTCTCATTTTTAATGCAATTTTGGACAACAATATTTTTCTCCACCCCATCTACCATGTATTTAAATGGTATCTAAATGAAATTTCTCTTCTTCTTTTTTATATTCTTAAACAAGTTTCTGAGGCGGCTTAGTTGATCCACGATTTATCTTTCATATCAAGTGGAAGCAGTGGTTAGCACCAAGATTTTTCTATAACCAATTTTATTCGAACAAAAAATATAACTAAAATTCAGTCGACCGTTGAGGGTGGAGGTGGGCCAAGCAGAGTCGTGGCACCCATAGTTTTGGATGTGATATTTGTTAATACTATAATTATATTTTTGGCCTCACTGAGCTCACATGAAGCTCAAAATAGAAGGCCCAAGCCTTGCTTATTTAAGGGAACACTACCTTCATTTGTAACCTAGCTTGTCATGCACTCTCATTTTACTTTCTCAAAGGCTCTCAAGCATGTGTACAAAATGTAACAACCGTCTATTATAGTGAAAACAATCATACCACTTAATGCGGACGTATCCATTCGGGTGAACCACGATATATCTGTAGGGTTTGTTTGTGTGTTTCATGGCCTTATCTCGTTGATCCAATTTTTAACGTCAATAATATTGATAATTTTATTTAAATGGAATTTGTACAAAGCATATAGAAGAGAGTGGGCAATGGGACCAGATGTAGAGTTTCAAAAATATCAATGACAAGTTTGTCAAACACGCGGGCTTGGTTGCTTTAAACTATCAATGGGACCAGATATACCCCAATTTTTTACGTCACCTAATGTTTCAACATTGACAAAAGCGTTTAACCTAAAACGGATGTATTATTAAGGGATTAAATCTGACCATATACAAAGAAACAAATCCATCATCACCACTACAAAGAAGAAGAACCAAAAAAAAAAGTAGCGGCCAGATATCTGAAATGAATAACAACTATTATACAAAGATGATGAGAGTTGGACAATCAGGAACTGTATCCAATCTACATGGTCTCTTCTTCAATATCACACAAAAAACTAAAAACTATGAAGTGTAAAAATATAAATGATGATGATCAGAGATATTGAGATTATTGGGTGGACTTGTTTCAATCAAAAGCAAGCATCCAACGCACAACAGCAACACAAGGCAGCAGCACAGCCCTTCCAGAAGCCATCGCCCTTTGACTTGGTTTCTACAGGAACAGAGTTCTGGGGCACATCTCTTGTTGGGTAGCCTGCAGGAGGTGGAGCTTGCACATGATATTGCTGGGCAGAGTTGGGAGCTTGGGCAGGGTATGCTGCTGCTACATGAAAGTCATCAAACAATTGTCAATAACCATATTGTTGAACAGAAGTTCAAAACTTTAAGCAACCCACCCACCAACAACAAATGAATTTTCAAAGTGTTTTGCCAAGTTGCTGAAAACTAGTAATTGAAGTGCAGAAATTCAGTACCTGTGGAATTCGTTGAACTCATCTTTGAAGAAAAGCTGTGAAATTCAAAAGAATATGAGATGTTGGGGTTTAGAATGAGAAATACTTGGAAGGTTTTGAGTTATTGGTTTAGAGATGAGAGATGAAGAATATTTATAGTAGAGAAGCAGATGCAGATGAGAATGGGGAAGAACTGATGGAGGTTGTTTCTTAAAAGGTAATGCCTCATACGTGGGCGGCTAAACCACGTGGGGCATAATATCAAGCCGATTAACACAAGGCAAATCCACATTTAGACTAATGGTGATGATCTTTAATCAAGTCGAAATGGTGGCGTGTCTTGCTTGTTAATTCTTATGATACAAGATATTGACACGTGCCACCTTATGACTCATATAAAAAATCAGACCAATAAAAAAAAGACTCATAGAAAAAAAAAATCCTTATTTGTTTTATTGGTTTTTTTTAATCGAAATTGTCCATGAATTTTTGTCTGAGTGACTTGAGTGTCATTTTAGTCATTCAATTAATTTTTTCATTTTAATATTCTTCAAAATATCTATGAATGTCAGATAGATCACACACGCCAAAATCTGTCAATATTGCTAATAAATTATGAGATAACACCTTTGTTTTTGGGTAGGAAATATTTTTGCTTATCATTTTAACTCAAGACACCACCTTTTTTGATACTTGACATGTGTTCATATGCACAATCATTGTTAATTTTTTACTTTGATTTATGTTATGTAATCATAGTTATAATTATGGACACGTATCAAGTGTGAAGAAGGGTGGTGAGCAAGGCACGGAAATATCCCTAAACCAGATCCCTCCTCTCGAGCAACTAGACACCAGTAATCACCTGTTACTTAAGAACAACAAGGCTAGACAGGTCATAATAGTAATGATACCCAAATGGACTTATATTAATATTCACATGCTGAAAACTCATCAATATTCGACACAGGTGAAAGTGGGGCAGGTATTATCGCATAATAAAATTCTTACTTTTTCAATACGAAGATGGAACGACCTTCTAGTGTTTCCATTCAACGTTAAGAAATGAAGAACAGGAAGGCAAAGGGGTCAAGAACTCAAGGCCATCAAGGAATCAATTGAATTGAAATAGAAATATTATTTATTGTAAACCTATTTTTAGTTAGGACGCAATGGTTGCTGTAAGATTAAGTAGTTGTTGATCTGCTTTGCTTGTCGGTTGTTCTTCTTCTTATCCAATTCTTTCTGTTTCTGTGCCCACCTAAAAACAAACCATTGCTTTCTGTCGTTATTGGATTATTTTGTGTTATAATAATAAGATGATGGGCTTCATCAAAACACGACATGTGTCTCAATTCTTGAACAATGTAGAAAATTGGGCCTGCTGCAAATACGACAAGAGCTGGGCCTCACACGCAACTCTTAAGGCCTCTCTTCGGCTGTACCAAATTTCCCAATTGTGGCTCTATAAGAGCTCTCATGGCCCAGAGTCCTGCGCAGTGTTATTGTGTTTAGATATCAATTATGTCGGTCCAAGAATTCTATAGTGAGGGTATTATACATGGTCCTTAAGTGAGGTCCTATCTTTTAACCGTTGAATCAGTTTAATTAATTAATTTGATCAAATGGCTAAGAGATAGGGCTTTACCTAAGGGTATAAGGCCCTCAGTATAAAATGATTCTACATCAGCCGGCTATGGTAGTGTGTCCGTTTTCTTGCACCTAAGAGTAAATTTATTTTATTGTAATTTTGAGTAGTTTAGAATAGTTTTCGTACATATACAAGAGAAGTAACGACAATTGCTATTGTGGGTTTTACTTTCATATTGCATATGAGATCTTTGCCTCCGATAAGACTAAAACAACAAAAAGTTTCCTAGACTGTTTTTGGTTATTGGCTTGAACCGAAATTGTGAAGCTTTTAAACACTTCAAATAAACTTCTCTTTTATATAAGCGACAACCAAAAATACTTTAAATTACTCTAAACTACGAAAAAGGAGAATCAAACTCGAATGCAATAGAACAGACACACTATCATCATCTTCTTCAAATAAAATTTGGCTTATGAATTATAACTTGAGATTTTTTTTATAAAAAAATTGATAAAAGGAACTATCTCTGAGGTTCTAACTGTAGGTTGTAGCAAAAGATGCACTTTTCCCCTTTGCCTTTTGCATTCGTTGCCAAAAATACAATCCTATTAGCAAATTAATAATTAATTTGATTTGAACTAATTAAGGTTGAGGTTTACAAGTCACGTGCCTATTGGTGGGTGGGTAGGGTTTGAGGTACAACCCACAGCCAGCTACAACTTCTTTGCCAACATTACTTACGTACGTTACCACGCTTTTCATGATCAACACGTTTATTTTTCATCTTCTTTGTGCTGGAGAGAAAAAATGGCGGACGGATGGACCGCATTGTACCATCGGCAATTTGCCCCAAGTTTAATGCCTTACTTTATGTCTCTTTCCCTTCCAAAAGGTCTTTTTTCCTGGGAACGAGAAAAGTGTGCTTTAGGTAAGCCTAACACTAATCTGGGCCACCAAATTTGAATCTTAAATAATGTATCATAAAATTTAAAGCGGATTCAGATTTGAATCAATATACTTTCACGTATGTATCAATTAAATCAAACTAATTATAATTTGCTACCGTGATGTCTGAATTACAGTTCGTTTCATGCTCACTCTTTTATTACTCGTTGTATATAGTTTGGTGGGTGGAGGCTCTGGAGCATTCTCTCCTTGACAGAAATTACGTAATGCTTTCATTGAGAAGCACGCTGGCGTTCCACAGGGAGATGGAGTTGTATATGGCGCACTAAAATTGGCGTTTTGCTTGAGTTTCATGCGTTTTACACTTCACTTTTCCACCATTCAAGTCGGCAAGCTTGTTTGTCGCAGCTTGCAGTTTTGAGTACAAACTGTGGTAAAAAAGATTTTTCCAAAATCAATGATTGTGTTTAGTCACCTTTATTCATATTCGGCACATAGTTATTTTGTACTTTTGATTGTTTATCAATAATATTATCGCTTATTTTCAAAAGGTTTTTTTTCAAGGAACAAAATTACCTGGTGTGAATATTATTTTATCCCAAAATCTATGATCAATATAAACATTTAACATTATCCGTAAATCCCACGGAAGACAAAAGAAAAAAGGTGAAAGTAGCAAAGCATATCATTGATGGATGACGTAGTTAAAACTTAAAAGGGTGTGGTGTTTATCGAAATTTACACGTGTTGAAAAACACTACCATGACAAAATCAAAATATATATGGTTGTGTTGTGGGTGGTCCGAAGCCTAACTTGAGCTCCATTGGACAATTGAATGCATGCTTAAGAGGAGTTCACATCCACCTAACTAAAAGTAGAAATGATAGAGCAATACAAAAGTTGAACAAAGAAGACTTAACTGCAACTTGGTATTTCTTTAGGATTTGAATTTTGAAAGAAGACTTCATTTTTAAAAAAAAATTGCAATTGGATACTTTGTAATTAGAAAAAAAAAAAAACAAATTGTTTTTACATTTGAACGAGTTTCTTGACTTTATGATATATTTAGGCCCCATTTGGTTCATGGATAAAATTTGATATTTCCCATGTTATTTCCCAAGGGATGAGAAATGGAAAATTCATTTCCCATGTTTAGTAATGTTGAGAAAGTAACCAGGAAAATACTATTTTATTTCCTTTCCCATGTTTGATTTGTGCAAGAATATATTGGCTTCGTGGACCATAGATGAGGACAAAATTACCACTTTATTGAGGACAAAATGGTCATGAAAAAGATATATTTATTGCTGACCCTTAGTTTCCCACATGAAGGGTTCCATTTTCTCACCTCTACCTGGACTTACTAAACATGAGAAATCATTCCAAGTCCCATTTCCCATAAACGAAATGCAGCTAAAGTTTATAGAAAGACAACTCATTATATCTTCTCTTTAAAAAAAATTATTTTCATTTAAATGTTAATTTGAACATAGGCTTCTTATAAGTTATTATTTTAGCTGTCTTGTCAAATATATGTTTGTTCCTATTAATTAAACTTCTTGGAGGTAGCTAGTGAATCGTGATCAATATGCATAATTTATTTTAGTGAAAGCATGACTTCGATCCTACTAAAGTGTACATTTTTTAAACTGGAAACAACCAGAAAAGAAAAGAAAAAACTTAATTAAACATTTTTTACAATTTTTAATTAACACTTAATTAAACATTATTTTGAAAACTAAATTAAAAGGAGAGAAAGGTCTATTATATTTAATTGTACTAATTTTCTTTGTTCCAAAAGGAGTGAACATGAAATAGGCTTATAAATTATAACTGTACACATCATGAAGCACATGCCTAGTTGACTCATCCTCCCCTATCTCCCCTCTCTATTAATATTGCCTTGGTTTGGACTCTCAGATCATCACCTTAATAACATTTAAGAGAGAGAAAGAGAGAAAGAGGAGAGAGAGAGATGGGAAACATGAAGTGCATAAAGAGGTCCAATTCCATCATCATCTTGGTTCCCTATCCAGCACAAGGACATGTCACTCCCATGCTTAAATTAGCCTCAGCCTTCCTCAGCCATGGCTTCAAGCCAGTGCTGGTCACACCAGACCACATTCACAACCAGATAGTCCCAAAGGTTGAACAAAACGACAAGATTTTGTGCATGCCAATCCCAGATGGACTGGACAAGGACGCCCCAAGGGACTTCTTCGCCATTGAGAAGGCCATGGAGAACACCATGCCAGGCCATCTGGAAAGCCTTGTTCATCAACTTGATCATCAGGATGGTGATCAAGTGGTGTGTATAGTTGCTGATTTGTTGGCTTCGTGGGCCATAGATGTAGCCAATCGCTGTGGGGTACCCTCTGCTGGGTTTTGGCCTGCGATGCTTGCCACATATCGCTTGATCACTGCCATACCAGATATGGTCAGGACAGGTCTCATTTCTGATACAGGTTGGTTTTTGCTGATATATTAATATTTAGTGTGCATGATATCATCTTGAGTGAATCATTTGCCTTCTTAGTTTCTCATTTTTGGTATATTTTTTTTTTTGTCAATACAAAGCGATAGTTTAAAACAATTCTAATTTACGAAAAAGGGAATTTGCGTGTGATGGGGCTGGCACACTGCCCTGGCCAATTCCATAACCCACATCGACGTCCCCTTTTAGAGTCTTTAATAAATGTCTTCAAGTTTTGCATTTTTCTAAGAAAAATAATATTTTTATTTGTGTCACATGATTATATTTTGTCATAGTATAATTTTATTATAAATAAAACTATTTATATCACATTTATTAATTATATTTCGTAATTATTTAGTATTATTCTGAATTAGAAATTGCCTGGGGTGTGCTTGAATTAAACATACATGCCAACCAAGGTGGTTGGTGTGAGTGGTTCGGCACTCTCATTCCTTAAGAGAGATTAGGGGTTCGATCCCTGTTCTCGTACGGAGTCACCATTTTGGCCAACACTTTACCCCTTACGGGCCAATCCGGTGTGAGTGGGGATTAGTCTGGGTTATGGTTAAGGCTTAAAGGTGCCACCCATAGTTGGGGCCCATCCAGGACCACCTCATGGTTCAGACAAAAAAAAAAAACATACATCCACATATATAAATATATTTTATATATAATATAATATATTGAAGTAAGCACGTTTGGACAAGTGATGTTGAGGGCCAAAATGATACCTATAGTTTTCCCATAATGTTGTAATTAAAGCTGTAAATTATTGATGAAAAATTGTTAGACTTAATATTTTATATTGTGAGTTTGGTATATAAAAATTCCACTAGATCATATTTTTTTATAGCAGAAAATGTCTCATGAGTTGTAGTATTGTAGTTTGGTTGACTGCGGTGAAAAAAAAAATTATATAAATTTATCAATGTGGAAGTTCACGTGAGATGGGGATGGGACTTGAATACATTACTGATCCAGGCATGAAACCTTCAGTACTTAGTTGGGCATGACTTTATTGTAGTTTTAAGTAACCAGGCACGTGCCATACATTAAAGTAAGCTAATTAACTTTGTTATTGTTAATTAAACTTGACTAGTATAAAGGCTAACAAAATCATGACTTTAATTAACAGAATCACATATGTGAATTGTTAATTAGTATGATTAGATTAGAAGTCAGATTCACTTACCCCTTTATTAATCACATCCGTAAATTATCTATATGAGTCGGACCATAAAGTAATGTGTTCAGTAAATATGATAATGGACTTACGTGATATTACTATATTTGCAGGATTTCCAAAGCAACATGGTGGTATATGCTTGCCTAATCAACCTCTGCTCTCTAGTGAAGATCTTCCCTGGTTGATTGGCACCCCAGCTTCAAGAAAAGCAAGATTCAAATTTTGGAAAAGAACCTTGGATCGATCAAAAACTCTTCCATGGCTCCTTGTAAATTCTTTTCCAAATGAATATTGCACCAATGGTGAACAACAACTTGATCATCATCAATTAGTCAAGATGAACACTCAAGCCCAACAACCTCTAGTTTTCCCAATTGGTCCTCTGAGCAAGCACACAACAATCAAGAACCCTAGCTTTTGGGAAGAAGACACAAGCTGCTTAACTTGGCTAGACAAGCAAAACCCTAACAGTGTAATTTACATATCTTTTGGAAGTTGGGTAAGCCCCATTGGAGGGGCAAAGGTGAGAAGCTTGGCATTGGCACTTGAAGCTTTGGGGAAGCCATTCCTTTGGGTGCTTGGGTCTTCATGGCTTGGAGGGCTACCAAATGGGTACTTGGAGAGAGTCTCAAGGCAAGGCAAAGTTGTTTCATGGGCCCCACAAATGGAGGTCCTGCAACACAAAGCTGTAGGGTTTTATCTCACACATTGTGGCTGGAACTCAACAATGGAGGCCATCCAGTGCCAAAAACCCCTCTTGTGCTATCCAGTGGCTGGGGACCAATTTGTAAATTGTGCCTACATTGTCAAAGTTTGGAGAATTGGGGTGAAATTAATTGGGTTTGGACAGAAGGATGTGGAGGAAGGATTGAAAAAGGTGGTGGAGGATGCTGAGATGAGCAACAGGCTGAGGAAGCTAAATAAAAGGACCATGGGAGATGAGGCTAATTTGAGAGTTGTGGCTAATCTCTCTGCCTTCATTGATGATCAGCTTAAGATATTAACACTTGGGTTTTCCTCCAATGGTGTTCATGATTATGATTAAGATATATAGCTTATTATATTTTGTTAATTATGTAATTTAATATGTAAAGAGAGAGTATAAATCAATACATAGTAGTGGAATTCCATCGTAACACATTAATTATTTTTGTTGAGAAATTCTAGAATTGCATTCATAATTCAGTTAAAAAAACCACTAACCACAAAAGGCCAATACAAACTAGCCACAAAGGGCTGTTACAATAAGGAGCGGTCTAACATAAAAATTAAGACAATTTGGTGCTACTCCACTAACGATTAAGCATGATTGAAGAAATTATGGTATAGGCATCCCAACTAAGATTGTAAACTCAGAATAATTAAAAAGAGATAAAGCTTAAAAAAAAAAACCAAACCATAACAATACAAATAAAACTCTCACAAAAGAGAGGTGAAAACTACACGAGAACCCAGAGAGTCTCTATGACTTATTCCAAACATAAAGAATTAATTTAAGTATTGGTTTATATAATTTATAAATTTACTAAACTGACCTGTACCAGCCTCACCTATCCCGGGTTCATATCCTTTTCAAATAGATAAACTATCTAAAATTAGTTAATTGTATTGAGTTTCGTATGCTAATACAACTTACGAGTCGGCAAGTTGGTCATGTGGAACAAGAATACGATAGGTGTGAACTGAAACAACTTTAGGTTGCAATCTTGGTTAGTTGACTCCTAGAACTTCTTAATTAATTACATGACTACTATTTTATCTTAGTCGACAGTCCCAAAGAAAAAAATATAACAACAGAGAACTTAAGAACCTAGTTAGAAATTCGCGTATAATACTTGTATTATATACGTAAAAATATTTATATTTTTCTTTTACTTCTAAAAAATACAGTATAGTACACATTTAAACAAAATCAAACCTTAGATTTTAATTATATTATTAAACTGATTTGATTGAAAAAGGGCATAATTTATACTTAAAGACTTTTTTTAGATTGATATTTGACAAACTTTGTTTGGCAAAGCCTCAATTAATAATAGTATAGATATAAACTTGAACGGTTTGAGCAGCTCTTTTCACCCTAATGCCAAAGGGTAATAGATGGTGGAGGATTCTTCAAGTAGTCAATTAAGGTGTGAAGGCCATAATTTTTATGTGGTGTTAACAATCAACTTATGTAATAATAATTTTACCGTTTATCTATACTAGACGATAATGATTATAGTAAGTTTTTGTTAACTATATACTAATTTTTGTTAATAATTATATACGTATGTTATAATATGAGTCGATTGATAAAAACACGTGATGATTTTATAAATGGTTATAGTATTAATATTTATATACACGTGTTATAACATGTGTATTAATTAATAACATCACACATTGTCTTAAGAAAATAACATCACATGCTAATGTGACTATCTTACTCAAGTACTTTTCCCATTCAAGTGTCAATTAATTACAAGTAATCTATATAAATGTTTTTGGGTTAATTTCAAACTCTCACTCTTAAGGCATATTTGTCGTTACACTCTCAATTTTAACCATTATGGACTCTTAAGGCATATGTGTCGTTTTGATATCAATTGAAGGGTATTTTCAGGCAATTGATGTCTTCCTCAAGTACTTTTGCTAAAAAACTATGACTAAGTTTGGACAGGAAGGCACCAATTGTTTGAAAATACCCTTCAATTGACCTCAAAAGAAGCGAATAAGTGAGACATAGTCCTATCACTTAGACAATTAACGGAAATTTGACGGCCGAAACCAAATTGCAAAAACTTAAAAATATTAGAGTACATGATTGTTAAAATTGAGAGTGCAGGGACTGTTGGCACCAAAACTGAACAGATAGAGATGAGTGCAACTTACAAGTGGTGAGGACGATCTAACAAATCGATTGAGTGATAGATGCAGATTCTTCTTGTCCTTGGATGCAGATCCTGAATAGAAGAGAGTTGAGGCTCGTGAGGTCTATGGAACCGGTGTGGAACCAGCCTAAGACCCTCCGATGCTAAAGTAAGTTTGTTTTCTAAGAGCCTTCGCTGTTGACAATATATTAGTATAAAAGTCAAGCTGAAAAGTCTTACCCCTGTATTGTAGTGAAGGGGCCTATTTATAAAGGGCATCTTGTATGCTCTTAGTACTTAATTTCGATGTGGGACTCATGGGAGGGCCCTATGAGGTCGACACGAGTCTTTAGATATTTCGGGCGGGTGCTTCGAGGTTGATTCTGCAGAATCGATAGGAGATACCGATTGTAGTTTATGTTGGGCATGTAGCGACCTTTTGCCCACTTGAGACAATATCATCGGTAGCCGACGCTGATTGTTCGGAGCCTTGGGCACTTGGGTAAGTTTCTAAGATCCACGTGTCGTTGTATGAGCGGAGGGTCAGATATGGTACAAACAAAATATGAACGGAGGGTCAGATATGGTACAAACAGTAGTCCCCCCAAGTTACTGATTGAGAAGCTTCTCGGTTGGGGACTTGAATTTGTCTTCGGCATTCTGACCCGGACTCGATGGTCTCGTTGTTGCCGATGGTGGTATGTAGTCCCCCAAGTGCCTGAGGGAGTGAGCTTGGAAAAGAGACGGCATTCGATACCGAATGGCCTGAGAGAATAGTGTAGGTCAGGGTTTAGGTACACCTGTGGTTCGGCACGAAAGGTGAGTGAAAACTCAACAAAGTGCGTTTGCCGTTTGGCACGAGAGGTGAGTGATAACTCAACAATGTGCGCCTGCCGTTCGGCACGAGGGGTGAGTGAAAACTCATCAATGTGAGTGAAAACTCATCAATGTGTGCCTGCCGTTCGGCACGAGAGGTGAGTGAAAACTCATCAATGTGCGCCTGCCGTTCGCGAATGGAGTTGTGCTCGAAGGTGGCTAGAGCTGCAACGTTTGGGAAGTTGAAGCGTCTCTGAGGATTGGAAACGTTTCAACTGACAACATTTGGGCTCCCCCATGCATGCGTGACACGTGTCGGCATGGCTGGGAGGAGTCGCATCGTTTCGTGTCCCGATGTGTTGCTTCGCTTCCCGATGCTAGGTTCGTCCTATAAATGTGAGGAAGGGACGAGAGTTCGAATACTTGGAATTTTTAAGAGCAATCAGAGCTTGTGAGAGGCGATTTCCTGCAACCGTGCGAAGGCTGAGCAGGCGATTTCCGGCGAGCGTGAACAAGGCGGAGGCGATTTCCGGCGAACTTGAACCACCGTGCAAACAAGGTATGTTGTCGTGTTTTTGAATTTTGACGAATCAAAGTGTTGAATTCGATGAATTTTTGTTTGAATAAAGCATAAACAAGTATGAACAAGCATGAACAATCATGAACATAGGTGTTTAGGTGGTAGAATATTGTGGGGGTCTTTTTCTGCTGGAAGGCTTAGCTGGGCCGGATGGTCGCTAGTCTTGAGTGAAGCCTTCAAGTCCCCGTTTCTGAGTTAGCGAGAACTAGGCCCAAAGCATCCCGAAGGGAAGGCAAGCCCTAGGGGGTACTCTGTTATTCTTACAGCAGCTCCATATTTGACTGGCTTTTGATGCTAATACGTGGAATAGATGGACGGCAGCTCTAGACGGTGTACACTGCTGCTGGATGGTGTACGGCTTCTCTGGAAAGAGTTGAGGATGATGCGCTAGTGTTGCACAGAGATAGGTTTGGCATGGGAGTTTCCTCTGATGAGTTAAGATAATGAGCTTGGCATGAGAGGCTTGTGGTGTGGGAGCTAAGAATCCATAAGTTTAGCAGGAGAGAGTATTTTGCTTGAGGAACGAATGATTATGGCAGTGTATTGTGGAATGATTGGATGGTGTTCAATGCTTAAGGTGATATTATGGAAGAAAATGAGAATGGGGAGGTTAATGCCTGGGTTTTGTGTGTTTATCTAGAGCACGACAGTGCATGGTCTGCTGGGTTGTTTACTGTGGCTAGAGCACGGCAGCAAAAGAAAGGTTACGGCAGCAAAATGAAGGTTACAGCAGCAAACATGGTTTGCTAGAGTACGGCAGCAAAATGGAAGCATGGTTTGCTAGAGCACGGCAGCAAAAGAAAGGTTACGGCAGCAAAATGAAGGTTACAGCAGCAAACATGGTTTGCTAGAGTACGGCAGCAAAATGGAAGCATGGTTTGCTAGAGCACGGCAGCAAAAGAAAGGTTACGGCAGCAAAATGAAGGTTACAGCAGCAAACATGGTTTGCTAGAGTACGGCAGCAAAATGGAAGCATGGTTTGCTAGAGCACGGCAGCAAAAGAAAGGTTACGGCAGCAAAATGAAGGTTACAGCAGCAAACATGGTTTGCTAGAGTACGGCAGCAAAATGGAAGCATGGTTTGCTAGAGCACGGCAGCAAAAGAAAGGTTACGGCAGCAAAATGAAGGTTACTCTCCGCAGGCTCCTTCATGAATCTCTCGTAAGACGTAGTCTCCCTGCTGCGGGGTCATGCACCGAAGCAATGGTAAGGAATGGCCACGCCGAGAGAGAGTCTGATTCAAGATTAAGTAGCGTGCCGATCGGCGACGGAGAGTCTTGGCCTCAGTATTGCCGTCTGGCAGTGTTCCGCTTAAGAGGTAAGCATATATTGGATCCATCCAGCTTGAATCCTGCCGAACGGCATGTACCTCGCCGTCGGTGGTGCTGCGCCGAGCGAGGATTTCGATCGGCACGTGGCGACCTACGTCGTCGTCAATTGTCGATGCCAGACGTGACAGGGCATCGGCGTGGCTGTTCTCAGATCTGAGGATCTGTTGAACCTGATACGTGTCAAAGTGGTGTAGCAATCGGCGGGCATGCGCCAAGTAGGCAACCATCGAAGTATCTTTGGCTTCAAATTCAGTCAACACCTGATTAATGACAAGTTGTGAGTCGCTACATATCCTCAGTTGTCGAGCGCCCATTCCCTTGGCGAGCCGAAGGCCCGCCAAGAGAGCTTCATATTCGGCTTCGTTGTTGGAAGCCTGGAATTGGAATCGGATGGCGTACTAGATGGTCGTTTGATCAGGGGCTTTGAGCATTAAGCCGGCCCCGCTGCCTTGTGATTGGACGAGCCGTCCACATAGAGAGTCCACATGGGAATTGAAGGGCTATACGTTCCTTCGGTCGGATGGGCGACTGGTGCGGCCGATTTCGGAACGGCATCGTGTGGATTGGATCCTTCAGATGTGGTCATTTCAGAGATGAAATCAGCTACGGCTTGACCCTTCTCGGCAGGCCGATGGTGATAGTGCATGTTGAATTCGCTGAGTTCAATGGCCCATTTCACTAGCCGACCTGATGTTTCTGATTTTTGCAGTATTTGGCGTAGGGGCTGATTGGTGAGAATGGTAATACTGTGAGCCTGGAAATATGGCCGAAGCTTGCGTGCTGAGAGAACAAGAGCATAGGCAAGCTTTTCCAGCTCAGGGTACCGAATATCGGCATCCTGTAGGGCGTGGCTAGTATAGAAAATTGGAAGCTCTATGCCGTCCGGCTTGCGGATGAGTACGGAACTTAATG
Organism: Prunus avium; assembly: GCF_002207925.1. The sequence goes on from NW_018922444.1 coordinate 129,863, forward strand.
TCGTGGCCGATACCGATAGGTAGAGAATTAATTCTTCGCCGGGAAGAGGGGTGGATAACAGGGGCGCCCTGCTCGTATAGGCCTTGAGGTCTTGGAAGGCGCGGTCGCATTCGGCAGTCCAGACAATCTGCCGCTTGCTTCCTTTGAGGGCTTTAAAGAATGGAGCGCACCAATCGGTGGCCTTGGATATGAATCGGACCAGGGCGGCGACACGCCCCGTGAGGCTCTGGATATTCTTCTGCGTCTTCGGTATCTGCATGTCGAGCAGTGCCTTAATTTTTTCAGGGTTGGCCTCGATGCCTCGTTGGCTGATCATGAAGCCAAGGAATTTGCCCGAGGAGACGCTGAAGGCACATTTACTTGGATTGAGCCGCATATTGTATTGCTTTAGAACGCTGAACATGAGGGAGAGGTTGTGGAGGTGAGAATCGGCCGTTTTGCTCTTGACCAGCATGTCGTCCACATAAACCTCCATCGAGGTGCCGATGAGTTCAGAGAAAACTTTGTTGACCAAGCGCTGGTAGGTTGCCCCAGCGTTCTTCAGGCCGAACGGCATAACGGTGTAACAGTAAAGTCCTTTGTCGGTGATGAATGCCGTATGTTCGCGATCGGCAGGGCTCATGAATATCTGATTGTAGCCTGAGTATGCGTCCATGAAGCTGAGAAGTTCATGGCCCGCCTTTGCGTCTACAATCTGATCGATCCT